>ONZH01029111.1:0-32698 GCA_900303285.1 Rhinella marina
GACGAGGAGGAGATTGAGGGTCATTCTCCTGGTGAGGAGAGCGAAGCCTTGTCTGTTGGGACTCTGGCACACATGGCTGACTTCATGCTAGGCTACCTCTCCCGTGAGCCTTGCATTATACGCATTTTAGCCAACACGATTACTGGTTGCTCAGCCTTCTCGACCCCCCGCTACAAAGAGAACTTCTCATCTCTCATTCCTGTGGCGGAGAGGACAACTAAAATGGTGCAATACCAGAAGGCCCTTGTAAAAAAAATTGCTCCAAAAATTTCCACCTGAGAACACAGGCGGCAGAGTACGTAGTTCCTTGGCCACCCGAGGAGGGGAGACGAGGGGAACACACAGCAGTTCCAACAAAGGCAAGGCGACAGTGTCCAAGGCCTGGGACACTTTTATGACACCCCACCAGCAGCCTCACCCTGATGAGCGGCCTAGTGTGACAAGGAGGGAAAAGTTTTGGAAGATGGTAAAGGAGTACCTAGCTGACCATGTCAAGGTCCTCAGCGATCCCTCTGTGCCTTATAATTATTGGGTGTCAAAGCTGGACACGTGGCACGAACTGGCGCTCTACGCCTTGGAGGTGCTGGCCTGCCCTGCCGCCAGCGTTTTGTCTGAGCGGGTATTTAGTGCCGCTGGGGGCATAATTACTGATAAGCGCATTCGCCTGTCAACTGACAATGCTGACAGGTTGACGATTATCAAGATGAACAAGGCCTGGATTGCCCTGACTTCGCTACCCCACCACAGGAAAGCAGCTTTTAGGGTCTATTGGATACACTGTTTTCTCATGTACCCCTTCCTATTCTCGTCCTGTTCTTCCTTCATCATACTGTATGAAACTGCTTATTCGGCTTCGTTCACCAGCAGGCCATGAACCATGATGTTTTTAAGGGTCTGCTCACCAGCATGCCCTCAACCATAATGTTTTCAAGGGTCTGCTCACCAGCAGGCCCTCAACCATAATGTTTTCAAGGATCTGCTCACCAGCAGGCCCTCATCCATAATGTTTTCAAGGGTCTGCTCACCAGCAGGCCCTCAACCATAATGTTTTCAATGGTCAGCTCACCAGCAGGCCATCAATCTTAATTTTTCACGGGTGTGTCTGATGCCCTCCTTTATGTGTAATAAAGGGTGTACCAGAGTGCCTGTTCCGTGTAATTTTTGGCAGCCCTGTCACTTTGTGCATAGGCTTCATGAGTGTATGAGTCCCAGGACAAGAACAATTGTACCACAATGTGAATGAGGCCCTTCTTTATACCCGTTGTATTGGAGTGCCTGTTCCGTGTAATTTTTGGCAGCACTTGCGCTTTACGTACAAGTCAATATATGTTTCCTAACAATATTTCCTCTAAAATCGATGTTCTCTTTGGTTTTGGGGGGTATTCTTGTCATTCCGTAAAAGTGGCGTAATTGTCGTTCCCAGCAGCGACTTCGGTGTTCAAGATGCATCCAGACATCCTCCCCATGATGTTCCCAAACACGTTTAGTGGTGTTTCCACCATTTTCTCAACTTTCTTTATGGAACAGACACCCTCCCCTCATCCGAGCAGGGGGTACCTGGTCTTCTCCCATTGACTTCCATTATACTCGAGTGCTTGGCCGAGCACTCGAGCACCACCTAGTGCTTGGCCAGAGCACCCGAGCATCTGGGTGCTCGATCATCACTAGTAATGAGTGAATGCCATGCCGGATGAGTGTTCCCGGATGGTGAAGCTGTTTAGTACACGCAAAACGAACCAAACTAGTTCTGAGACAGCCTCGTTGCATGCTCTCCCCGCCTCTCAGGGAACTGAAGTTTTGTGCCTCCTTGTGAGAACCGCTAAAAAGTGCCTCTTCGTGAGAAAAATCTGCAAGAGCAGGAAGCCCAAGGAGCCGAGGGGTGTTAGGGTCCGAGAGGGATGATAGGCTGTCGTCCATCGAGGCCGAGCTAGAAGCTCAGCCACACTTTTGGGGTGCTGAATTGCGCACAGACCCCCATCTACCAGTGTGAGTATTTAACTCTTGCATTCTTGCAGTCTGCATTAATTGCTTGGGTTGATACTAAGACAGAGTTAAAGGGGCAGCTCTTGCAGTGGAAAAGTTTATAATGGAATGGATTAAAAGGCAGGCAGACAGCTGTATAATACATCCTCCGGTTCATGGTCTTAATTCACACAACAACTGGTTTAACTGTCTACATTGGCTTACAGAGGAGAATAGAGAACAATGTAAAAATAATTCCTTTAAAATAGAGTCTAGGTACCTAGCTCTCCTCTGTAAAACCATTGAGACATATGATTTGGTTACAGATCATCAGTTGGTAGGGATTCCCATTTGTGGTATTACCAGAGCAGGAAAAAAAATTGACCAGCATCATAGAAAGAGTAAATTTAGGAATAATGCAAAAGGAATTAAAACAACAGATAGAGGAAGATTGTGATTCAAGCCCGATTGGACCTTTATTAAAAGTTTAATCTATCCTGCATTGTTACATTTTAAAGAATCTAAAATGTGTCCCTAGTTATGTAAAGAATGTTCTGTTATCACATGCCAGGAACATTTTAAAGATATTTTCAGTTTTATATGGTAAGGAGTAATCAGATTTGATATACCCTTATGGTATTACTTGAAGTGTACTGATGAGCTGATAATGATCATATGGGGAGAACCTGTTAGTGAATTATTTGTGTGAATTTTGTACTCTTGAAAGAACTAAAAGTACAAAAAGGGGGGCTTGTTGGAGAATCAGGATTAGATCTGATAGTCCACCATGTTGTCTTAGTCAGACATCTTATATTTTTATCTTAAAGCTTAGCTAAAGAGTCACCTTGAATACTGATGTACTGTTGTTATGAAAACAGAGGTCCTTAGGAGATCAATTAATATGTATGCTTTCTGTTTAGAAAGAGCTAGTTATGAGATCATGGAGTCTTAGTGACATATTTATGTACTCCATAGCTTCTTTTAGATACTTGGTTAGTGGACATTTGTCAGCTTCTTTAGTTTATGGCAAACAAATACTTTCAAGGATAATGGAATCAGAGGACGAGGGATCAAAGGTTACATTAGATATTCATTCTCATACGTGTTAGAAAAATGTTAGCCAATTAAGTATCATGAAGTATAAAGAGGCGTAAGTTTTCCTTATGCATATTGATGTTGGAGGTGTAACTTATATATGTCAATGGTTATGAATAGTAAAGTATCTGTGAGGTCACATGTTATGTATAAAAATGATGCAATGATGTAATTTAGGTGTGTCACCATTCACTCCTATGGATTGCGGTACACTGCGGCAAACCTATATTATAATGCAAATTATTCCTTTGTTCTATGGGGTATAAAATACCATGTTTGGGACACAAACTCAGCACTGCCATTTTTCTACTGCTGTTTCACACTTCCATCTACATCATGCCATATTCTGCCTGATTTTTATATTCATTTCAATACTGTCTTGCTGCTCTTGTCTCAGAATAAACAAAAGTATCTCAAAAGCGTCTCAAGAAGTTTTGTATTACTGCGGCCAATTTCCAACAGCTGGTTTCTCAGATTTCACTGAGGGTCACATGACCTGTGATGTCAGCTCATCTCCCTGCTCTGTGATGTTTCCTACACAAGCCTCAGAGATCAGATAACTGTACACAAGACGTCACTGTGCTGGCCACGCCCCCCTGCACTGCCCGGCTGCTATCTGCTCTCTCCCTGGATTCCTTCAGATAAAACATTAACCCCTTCAGCCAGAACACAGGGCTCAAGGCTTTACAACAGTAGCTACAGGCAGTGAGGAGACAAATGCTGGGCACAGAGGAATTCTGCAAAGTACAGTATTGCACAAGAAAGGTAGGGGGAAGTTCCTGTGTGTATCAGCACTGTCATTGTACAGCTGGGACTTTTAGTTCTACACATACAACATGCTGCTGAGTATCCTAGCAGTCAGACATGTCACTCAGGGCAGCTCTTGTATTCACTCTCTTTGCAGAGCAGGGGGAGGGGCAGAGATTGTTATTACTGCATGTAAACAAAGGCCAGAAGAGAACCAGGGAAATGAGGAAATATAGTTTTTTTTTGCCTAAAACTTGCTTAACTTAGTTATATATTGCTGCCCATGAGATTTACAGTGCTATATTTTTTTTTTCATAACTCGAACAACCCCTTTAATATCTGGTGCTCATTGGCCTATATTGTACTAAGCCTGTGGATGGAGTAAATTTTTGACAGTTGCCAAGTTGTGCCAAATTTTAGCCAGTTTGCAATGCTTTTTAGACAAAGTCCAGGCGCAAACAAATTTATAAATCTGAACCATTGTTTTCATTTACAATTTTTGACAATCTGATTAACCCCTTTCAGACCATGCCATTTTTCACCTTCCTGACCTTGCCTGATTTTGCAAACCTGATTTCTCACTTTGTAGTGATAACTTTGCAATGCTTTTACTTATTCAAGCAATTCGGATTGTTTTTTTTTTTTGCGACACTTCATACTTCATGTTAGTGGTAAATGTAAGTTGATACGTTTTCACTTTATAGATAAAGGTTTACAGAAAATTTTGAAGAATTTATTATTTTGTAAGTTTGAATTTCTTTCCTTTTGAGATGGATAGTGGTACCTCATAAAATAGTTATTAATTAACATTCACCATCTGTCTGCTTTATGTTGGAATTATTATGTAAATGTCATTTTTATTTTTTTAGGTTGTTAGAAGGCTTAGAATTTTAGAAGCAATTTTTTTCAATAAAATTTCCAAAACCACCTTTTTTATGACCAATTCAGTAATGAAATCACTTTGGTGGAGCTTTCAAAATTGCAACCACCCATAAATTACCCCATTTTAGAAGCTAAGTCCCTCAAATTATTCAAATCTGATTTTACAAACTTTGTTAACTCTTTAGGTGTTCCACAAGAATTAAAGTAAAATGGATGTGGAATTTCAACATTTCATTTTTTTTAATGAAAACAAACCTCAATATTTATTACCCTGATACTGCAGTTCACATAAATACCCCAAATGTGGTCTTAAACTGCTGTAAGGGGAACACCGCAGGGCTCAGAATGGAAGGAGTGTCATGTGGTTTTTGGAGGGCAGATTTTGCTGGAATGGTTTTTCGTTGCAATGTCACATTTGAAGAGACCCTGAAGTACACATACAGTGGAAACCCCAAAAAATGACCCCATTTTGGAAACTATACTCCTCCAGGAATCTTTTGACGGGTGTAGTAAGTGCTTTGACTGCACAGGTGTTTCATAGAATTTTCACAAGTGATAACAGGAGAAAAAGGACCCCACAATTTGTTACCCATTTTCCCCTGAATACAGTAACACCCCATATGTGGTGTATAAACTTCTGTTTTGGCACACAGCAGGGTCAGAAGAGAAAGAGAGCCATGTGCATTACAGGCCTAGTTTGGTGATTTATACAGCATTGGCTGACAACTACAGAAGTTCTGGGGTTTAATAAAACAACAAACACCATGAAGGTGTTTTGGAAAGCATACACCTCACAGAATTTACCAAGGGGTGTAATGTGCATTTTGACCCCACAAGTGTTTTGCAAAAATGAATTCACCACAGATGGTGCAAAGTGAAAATTGCAATTTTTTACACAGATTTCATTGGGGCATTTCATTGCCTATTATGTTGTGCCCAGTGTATGCTAGTGTGAAAAGCAAGCTCTCTTATTATTTCGCTGAGCTTCCTGGTTTTTGAAACACCCTACATGTGGCCCTATTCTTTTGTCTGAACATATGAGAGGCTCAGGAATAAAACAGCACTATATGCATTTGAGGCCCAATGTGGTGATTTATGCAGCTTGTGCTGACAACTGTAGAGGCTCTGGGGTGAAATAATAAATGGAGCCCACAATTTTAGACCTGGCGTGATTGGGGAGTTGCAGGTCGTGGTGCAACTAACTGTTGCGCCGCAATTTGTGCCTGAAATACACCTAATTTAGGAGTATTTCAGATTAATAAATCACCCCCATAGTGTATTGTAATGCATTGTGACAGTCAGTCTTACAGCTGCCTATAATACCCAGCCTGGGGGCTCATAGGTCTCCTTAGCAGCCATCAGCACCCTGCGATCACACTATAAACCTATTTTTAAACCTATTAGATGTTGTAGTCATCATTAACCACTGCGTCTAATCTGCTGGCACTGGAGTTTTCAAAGATGCCAGCGGGTACAGCAGGGGTTCAGCTGTTAGTAACTGCCAGGCCCCTGCCTCTGTTCAGGTAAGCACAGCTCCTGTGCCCACCAGATCAGCACAGCTCCTGTGCCCACCAGATCAGCATGCAGATGTACGTCGAGGGTCGGGAAGTCACTTCCCACTGCAAGGGTCAGGAAATGGTTAACAATTATTTTAGTTTTGACTGGTATAAAATTGCTTGCGTACATATTTTTCATAGTAACATAGTTTATAAGGTCGGAAAAAGATATCTGTCCATCCAGTTCGGCCTGTTATCCTGCAAGTTGATCCAGAGGAAGGCAAAAAACCTCTGTGAGGTAGAATCCAACTCCAGTCCTAGGGATAAATAGATCATGGGAGAGATCTCTGTACTGACCCCTGATATATTTATACTGAGTTATTAGATCTCCCCTCAGTCGTCTTTTTTCTAAAGTGAGTAACCCTAATTTTGATAATCTTTCTGGGTACTGTAGTCCACCCATTCCAGTTATTACTTTAGTTGCCCTCCTCTGAACCCTCTCCAGCTCTGCTATGTCTGCCTTGTTCACAGGAGCCCATAACTGTCCACAGTACTCCATGTGTGGTCTGACTAATGATTTGTAAACTGACAGGACTATGTTCTCATCATGGGCATCTTTTGATGCAACCATTATATTATTGGCCTTGGCAGCAGCTGTCTGACACTGGTTTCTACAGCTTAGTTTGCTGTTCACTAAAATTCCTAGGTCCTTTTCCATGTCAGTGTTACCCAGCGTTTTACCATTTAGTATGTACTGGTGACTTGCATTATTCCTTCCTATGTGCATAACCTTACATTTGTCAGTGTTAAACCTCATCTGCCACTTCTCTGCCCAAGCCTCCAATCTATCCAGATTCCTCTGTAGCAGTGTATTGTCCTCTTCTGTGTTAATTACTTTACACAGTTTAGTGTCATTTGCAATGTTATTTTTTTCGTGTATTTTTTCATACTTCCATATATTGATGAACAAGTTTCAATGTGTAACTGTGTATCCAAAAATCATTTAACGGTTCTTGTATATGTGTTTTATCTGGCTTTTTGAAATCATATAGGACTTTATGGAAATTGAAAATCTACTTCTGTTTAACAAAGTTGGACATACTGTACTTCTGCTATGGCACCATGATGAGCCAGAAACAACACCAAGTCCAATACAGGCAGCATTCGTGTGAAGGAACATTTCTGCACTGGACACCTGCTTGATAAACACTAGCTGTCAGTAAATGGCGATGCAAATACATTTTTTTTTATTTTTAAAAGTAATAAAACAAAAAAACTATACAAATTTGGTATCACCATATTTATATTGAGCTGCAGAATAAGGATGTCATGTCATTTTTAGCACACAGTGAACGCCTGTGATGTTAAAACCCCCAAAACCTTGGTGGAATTGTGTTTCTTTTTCAATTTAACCCCATAAAGAATTTTTTTTCCCAATTTCCCAACTTCATATGGCTATATGAATAGAAAATTTAAAAAGTTATGGATAGTGGAACATGGGGAGGAAAAAAGGAAAAGCAAAACAAAACATGCGCCTGGTACTTAAGAGGTTAATACAGGACTAAAGGGGCTAATTGCTAGGACTGGCAGAGTGGCGTATTTACCGTGGAGGGAGACTACACAACTACTGGGGGAAGGGAGGCCTGACTTTGAACTATTTGTTTTGTTCCCTACATGAAAACATGGCATTTTCATGCAGCCACCAGTAGGGCAAGCTTAGTGTAAAGAGATTTTTACAACTTCCATTGCAGTAAAAGATCTGGAGAGTTGTGCTTTGCGTTCTGCATTTTCTAGGAGTATTTGACACACGCTTGCTAGGAAACTTGATGGGGCAAGGGGAGCCCATACTCAGTTTTGTTATGGGGCCCTGTGAGATCTATGTACAAGTCTGGGTTAGGCTCACTCATCAGTGAGAGGGTTTCACCCAGCTTTCACTCTGCTACTGACCCTCCCTAGACTCAGATTAGACCCCCATCAGACCCTCCAGCCTCAGATCAGACTCCCATCAGACCTCCCAGCCTTTGATCAGACCCTCCAGCCTCAGACCACACCCCCATCAGATCTCCCAGCCTCAGATCACAGCCCCATCAGACCTCCTAGCCTCAGATCACACCCCATCAGACCCTCCCTAGCCTCAGATGAGCCCCAACAGACCCTCCCTAGCCTCACATCAGCCCCCATCAGACCCCCCAGCCTAAGATCAGACCCTCATCAGACCCTCCCCAACCTCAGATTAACCCCCATCAGACCCCTCAGATCAGACCCCTCGCAGTATCAGATCAGACCCCCAGCCTCAGATTAGACCTCCCCCCCTCAATTATCCCCAGATCATCCCCTATCAGACCCCCCAGCATCCAATCAGACCTCAGATCAGACAATTAAAAAAATAAATAACTTTACCTCTCCAGCTCCAGACGGCGCTGCCACTTGGCCTACTAGCCCACCACATCACTTGCCAGATTCACTCACCCTCCCTGGTCTTGTTTCTGTTGCGCTGTACTGTGACCTGACAGCACAGCATCAGGTCATAGTACATACGTGCACTACGTTCTGACACTATGTGTCAGGACACAGAGCGGGGCTGGAAGAAGACCAGGGAAGGTGAGTACAGCCAGTGCAGTGCTGTTCTCGCTTCCCTTGCCTCCCGCATGCTAATGACCGCCTCCATAATGGAAGCAGTCATTAGCATTTTCACTATATGTTAGGGCAGGGGGCCAGGGGCCACATGAATTGATTCTTATGTGGCCCCGGGCCAGAGGTTACTCACACCTGCTCTAGACCAACAAGTAGTATGGTTAAAGCTGGTTCTATTGTAGACTTAACATGCGTAATATTGTTTATTATTTGTTGTGTTGCGGTCCAGACAGGAATTATTGTAGTGCAATCCCATAAAATATGGTTGTAAGTACCTGTGCAGCCACATTGATGTCAACAGACTTTGGGACATAAAGGAAACATAGGGGGTCATTTATTAAGTCATATATGCCACTTTTTGGCATATTAAAGTCGCAGAATTTGTTGCACTTCTTTTTAGCGGCAAAATCTGTGATTTTTTTCCACACTCATGCCACTTTTCCAGAGTGCTGAAAAAGGGGGCATGATGTGGTGGGCCAGTAGGCCCAGCTCATTTATCATTTTCATGCTAGTTTTTGGCATGGGAAATGTCTTAAAGCTACATCAGTAAGGGAGCTGGCTTAGATTTAAGTCTGTCGCACGGCTTGTTGGAGGAAACGCCAAACTTTTGTAGAAGCCTGTGAACAGTTACTAGATATGGGTTGTTGTTGATCCAGGGAGTAATTCTGATTGCCTGATTGGAGTCGGGAAGGAATTTTTTCCCCTAAAGTGAGGAAAATTGGCTTCTACCGCACAGGGGTTTTTTGCCTACCTCTGGATCAACTTGTAGGAAAACAGGTCGAACTGGATGGACAGATGTCTTTTTTTTGGCCTTATAAACTATGTTACTATGTTACTAACTGGTATGGAAAACACCAGTCTTAATAAATTTCCTCCATAGTGTTCAGTTTTTCTGGTGTATAAAGCCATCTTAGGTGGGATTTCACACATGTAAAGATTTTGTATATAGTACAATAAGTTTTTTTCCATTTTTGCATTGCTTAAGTAACTGAGACATTACACTTCCTGTGAAGGGAATTATAGAAGCGAGTGATGCCCCTGGATTTGTAGAACAGATTTTGAATCTCTAATGTTTCTGGAGTTAGAAAGTACTGTAGGAAGGGAATTTTTGTGTATGAATTTCGAGGAATTTATGAAATTCCATGTTTGGAATAGATTTAGCTCTATTCAAATGATAGAAACATAGGGGGTCATTTACGATCAGAAATACACCTATATTAGGCGTATTTGTGGCGTGGGTTGCAGCGCAAAGGTTATTTTCACCACAATCTGTGACTTTTCCCTGTTCATTCCAGTTGCCCATCTCATTCATCATTTTATAGTCCTGTTTTAGGGGTAGAAAATAGTTTAAATGTAAGCCAGCAAGGAAGATGTCTTACATTTAGACCAGCACGGGATACACCGAAGTCTACATAACTTCGACAGATCCACCACCAGTGCAGGAGCTTATAATAGTTCTCTTGTTGTTTTTGATTAAATATTTCCAAATGTCATCTGATACTGATAGTGTTCACATGAGATGATGGAATAGGGCAATTCCAGAATACCGAGATTATACAGGATTTAAGAGAGCTATAAAGTTGACTTCACATGTGCCATTCATCAGTTCCATTCATTGGAATAGGGTTATTTTGGTGGGGAGCACGTGGATTTCTGAACTGCCTGTTATCCTGAAAGTAGATTCAGGGGAAGGCAAAAAAACCCTGTGAGGGAGAAGCCAATTTTCCCAACTTTAGGGGAAAAAAATCCTTCCTGGATCAATAACCCATCTCTACTAGCTATAGCCTGTAATATTATTACCCTACAGAAATACATCCAGGCCCCTCTTGAACTCTTTTAGTGAACTTACCATCACCACCTCCTCAGGCAGAGAGTTCCATAGTCTTACTGCTCTTACCGTAAAGAATCCTCTTCTATGTTTGTATACAAACCTTCTTTCCTCCAGACGCAAAGGATATCTCCTCGTAACAGTCACAGTCCTAGGGATAAATAGATAATGGTCTGTACTGACCCCTGATATATTTATACATAGTTATTAGATCTCTCCCAGTTTGCAGCACAGCGCGTGGCAGGAAGAGCCAGAAAAGCAGGGGCTGGATCCCCAGAGCAGGAGAAGTAAGTTGATTTATTGTATCTTCTGATCTGAGGTCTGAATGGGGGTCTTAACATTGGTAGTCTGATCTGAGTGTCTTAAAAAGGGGTCTTATTAACATGCCGGTCTGATGTGATGTCTGAATGGTGATCTTAACATTCTTTCTTATTTATTTATTTATTTTTTCTTATTTTAGTGATTTGTAAAGTAGCAGGACTATGTTCTCATCACGGACATGTATGCCCCTTTTGATGCAACCCATTATCTTATTTGCCTTGGCAGCAGCTGTCTGATACTGGTTTCTACAGTTTAATTTGCTGTTCACTAAAATTCACAAGTCCTTTTCCATTTCAGTGTTACCCAGTGTTTTACCATTTAGTATATACTGGTATTCCTTCCCATATGCATAACCTTACATTTGTCAGTGTTTAACCTCATCTGCCACTTCTCTGCCCAAGCCTCCAATCTATTCAGATCCATCTGTAGCAGTGTACTGTCCTTTTCTGTGTTAATTACTTTACACAGTTTAGTGTCATCATTAATAAATATATTGAAGAGAATAGGGCCTAATGCTGACCCCTGTGGTAACCCACTAGTGACAGTGACCCAATCTGAGTGTGTACCGTTAATAACCAGCCTCTGTTTTCTATCACTGAGCCAGTTACTTACCCACATAAAGACATTTTCCTCCAGTCCAAGCATTCTCATTTTATATACCAACCTTTTATGCGGTACAGTGTCAAATGCTTTAGAAAACCGTTCAAATAATGTTTGATTTGGACCCAGTAATGTTTGATTTAGCCCAGTAATAATCTTTTTTTATTAGAGAGACTTAAAGGGACTTTCCCAGATTTTAATACTGATGACCTATCCCCTGGATAGGTCATCAGTATCTGGTCAGTTGGGTTTCAACATCCAGGACCACTGCCAATCAGCTGTTTGAGAAGACAAAGGGGCTCACAGTAGTGCCATGGCTTTCTCTTGGCCGAGTAATGACACGTTCATCAGTTCCCTGGCCTAGGCGCAGCTCATCCCCATAGAAATGAACAGGGCTGAGCTGCAATCCCAAGCACAGCCGCTATACACTGTACAACCCTGTGCATGGTAAGCACGGAGAAGGCCGCAACGCGCAAAAGAGCACTGATGCCTTTTCAAACATCTGACCAGCGGGGGTCTAAGTAAATAAAGGAGTTTAGGTAAAAGGAGCATTTTGCATATGATGACTCTTTCCAATCAAGAAATGACACTTTATAAAGAGTTCTGTAATATCTTTTGAGATACCTAATAAAATCTGAGGAAAATTGCATTAAAAGAGTTTATTAGATGGAGAAGTTAGTTTAATATGTAAATAGGTGATCTCTGAGGTTTGCCAATATAGTAAAACTTTCTCTTTAACCCCTTGACTCTGCAGCCAGTTTTGGCCTTCGTGACCAGGCCATATTTTTAAAATTTGAACTATGTCACTTTATGTGATAGTAACTTTGGAATGGTTTAACTTATCCATGTGATTTTGAGACTGTTTTTTGGTAACACATTTTACTTCATGTTAGTGGTATATTTTGGTTGATATGCTTTTAGTTTTTTTTTAAGAAAAATAGGAAATTTGGTGAAAATTCGTAAAAATGGCTATTTTCAAACTTTAATAATTTCTGCTTTTCAGCCAGAGAGTGATACCACCCAAATGAATTTATGAATAACATTTCTCATATGTCTACTTTTGTGTAAGCATCATTTTTTTATGTATTTTATTTCTTTGCAGACTTTAGAAGGCTTGCAACTCTAACAGCAATTTTATAAATTTTCAAGAAAATTTCCAGAACCATGTTTTTAGGGACCAGTTCAGTTCTAAGGGTTTTTTTAAAGTCTATATATTAGAACTCCCTGTAAATCACCACACATTTAAAAGTGCACCCCATAAACTATTCAAAACAGCAAATAACATTTTTTAACCCTTTAGTCTTTTCACAGAAGGCAGATTTGACTGTAATACTTTTAGGGTGCTATTGCGCATTTGCAGAGCCCCTGAGATACCAGAACAGTGGAAGTAAGGTAGCATTTAGTGAGGTGACTGGTCTTAATTTATTAGGGTGACATTACAAAGTATTAAAATGGAGCACTGTGTGGTAAACTTCAAAGCATTCGGAAATACAAAGAGCTGGCTTGGAAGGGCAGGATGGACAAAAGTAGCGTGTGTCACTCCTTTTTCCTCTTTTGGAGCACACACGACATGCTGTTTGTGGATATTTTCTTGTCTCTGTTGAGGGAATGGTGGCCACAAAATGCCTCTCTGTGAGTCTTTTTGCATCCTCACCTTCTAATGGACCTGAAGGGGAAACGTTTTTGAAAAGGAGGTCCTCAATTACTTTTTCTTGGTAAGTGAGGAATCGGACATTAGTGGTGGATTTTTTGAACAAAACAAAGGAGTTGTACATGGCCATCTGAAAAAGGTAGATGCTGATTTTTTTGTACCATGCTTTGGTCTTTCTCGGTGCTAGGTATGGCTGAAGGACTTGGTCAGCCAGATCAACACCACCCATGTACCGGTTATATTCTAAAATACAAACCGGCTTCTGCTTTTCGGTGGTGGATCCCCTTTCTGTTGCTCCCATGGTGCGGTCAGTGTGTATGGTACTCAAAAGAAATACATCTTTCTTATCTTTATACCTGACTGCAAGAAGCTCACCACTGCGGAGGCAACTTGACTCCCCCTTTTTCAGTTTGAGGCTGACAAGTGTTTTTGGGAACCCCAGTCGATTTTTTTGAATATTCCCACAAGCCCCTGTATTTTGTGTCTGCAGATTTTTATAAAGGGATATACTAGTATAATAGTTGTCAGTGTACAAGTTATACCCCTTTTGCAGAAATGGCCTGATCAACTCCCATACAATTTTTCCGTTTATTCCCAGGTAGGGAGGGCATCCTGGTGGACTGAGCTGTCGATCCTTGCCCTCATAAATCCGAAAGGCAGATGTATAGCCTGATGAGCTTTCACACATTTTATATATTTTTACTCCATATCTAGCCCTCTTGCTAGGGAGATATTGCTTGAAATTAAGCCTCCCTTTAAATTTCACTAAGGATTCGTCAATGGAGATATTTTGAGTGGGGGTATATAGGGTTAGAAATTTTTCTGACAGAATGCTTAGGAGAGGCCTGATTTTATAGAGACAATCTAAGTCTGGGGCATTGTTTGGTGGGCAGTTACTGTTATCGTTAAAATGGAGAAATCTCAACAGGATTTCATAGCGATTTCTGGTCATCACTGCAGAAAAGGTGGGAGTACAGTGGACTGAGCTTGAGAACCAGTATGAACGAATGGTTGACTTTCTGACAAGACACAAAATTTTTAATTTCTTGAAGGTTTGTTGGGGTCCATGCATTTCGTCTTGCATAAGCTGACTGGGGGTTTTTCTCTAAATATTGGCATGCATAAATATTGACTTGGACAACGATATTTTCTAATAAATTGTCAGTAATAAAGAGCTGAAAAAAATCAATTGGACATAAGCCATCCACACTGACATTTACACCTGGGATGGCATTGAACTCTGGCACAAATGGGGGGGCAGAATTTGGGGGCCCCCACATAGGAGATGCAATTTCTGGTGGAATAATATTTTGTAGATCCTGTGAGGTGTCTTGCAATCCCTCGCTTGTACTTGGCATGTCAGACATGTCAATATCCTGAGGTGTACATATACTAGTCCCTTGTGACAGACTTTCACTGTATCTTGGACTTTTCCTGGGTGGAACAAATTCCACATCCCTTTCACTGCTGTCTGAGTCACTAACTTCAAAACCCTCAAAGGAACTATCATCATCTGATCCGCCACTTTCGCTGTCAGAACAAAGGAAAGCGAAAGCTTCTTCAGCAGTATATACCTTGTGTGCCATCTTTTTATGTATTTTTCTGTGACTTTTAAAATGAAATATCAAATGTAACTACAAACCAGAAAAATTAATATCTCTAATGAACAGAAGTGTACAATATACGGCCAATAAAATGAACACAACTAATCAACTGAAGGATAACAGGTGAACTGGATGGACAGATGTCTTTTTTTCGGCCTTATAAACCGTTACTATGTTACTATGAAGAGTGGCACAGATAACTAGTTACGTGTTGATCAGCGCTGACACTGAATTGATAGAATCAATTAAAAAAATCAATAAATAGATATAGTATATATGTATATAGATCTATGGGATTTTATACAATACAATGAATGGTTTGTACAGCGCTACGGAATTTGATAGCGCTTTATAAATACAGATTTTTTTATGGATGAAATGTATTGATTTATTGCTGAAATGTATTGATTTATTGAAATGAATCCAGTGAACCCTATCTGAACTATATAACTAATCTACCTAAACTACCTAGACTACCTAAATTACCTTCCTACACTGTCTGCCCTACACCAGCTATGGGGAGGTGAAGGGGTTAATGATTTTTTAAACTTTTATGTAGTTTTTACAATTCTATCACTGTGTGACAAACGCTGACGCTGCCTGGAGCTTTGATCTCTCTTCCTCTCTACCAGAGAACGATCTGACAGAGAGGAAGAGAAAACAAAGTTTCAGGCAGCGGGAACCTTTGTTCCTATAACAAACTTTAATGTGATCACCATGATTGGTTAATCATGGTGATCACGTCATCGGGACCTGAACCAATCTGGCCCGGTGACTAGACACTCCTGGGCTGCTGTAAGCGCTCTGCTCAGCCTGCTCTGAGAGCTGGAGCAAGGGTGAGCAGCGCTAGCAGCCCAGGCACATTATCGAGGTGGCTGCAGGCGGACAGACCAGCGCTTCTGCTGGTAAGTACCTCCTCCTCCTGCCCACAGTGCCGGGGCTGCTATTAGCACCCGGCACTTCCTGCAAATGCTGCGCTGAGTAGCGCTACCATTGCTTTTTCCAGCCCACGTTAATTAACGTGCTGCAGGTTTAAGGACCAGCGCTGCAGCACGTTAATTTACGTGGGCTGGTCTTCAACAGGTTAAGATTGGCTAGGGTGTGGGAGTCAATATTTTTTTGGAACATAATATTTATTGATTTTCTTTTTTTTAGGGTTACAAAAGGATAAATTACATTAAAGGACAACAAAAAAATAAAATAAAAGAAAGGTGATGAGCCCGGTTGGATTGAATATTAACATTATTAATAAGAGCAAGAAACTTCTTAAACGCAGAATAACAATGTCAAAATGTAATATCTACACAGTTATATGATGACATTAACCACTTATTCCATTTTTTATAAAATAAAGAAAATTTGTTCAATGTAGACACTCTTTGGGTCATTTATTAAGACCGGCTTAATACCCCTTCGCTGGCGCTTGATGTGCCTCAGTTATGTAGAGGTGCCAACCTCTACATAACTTAAGTGCATCCAGTGCCTAATAGCCGTAAATCTACTCCGGCTCCCTTGCTGGCACAGATTTAGATAATTTTCTATGCCAAAAACTGGAGTAGAAAATGATAAATGAGACGGGCCTACCGGTCCACCTTGCCACCCTCCTCCCCACCCACCCCACACTATCTTGTTTTTACATGTGTCGTTCATGACGTGGAAGGGGAAGAAGTCGCACATTCAGCTGCAAATCCCCTTTGTGACTGAATCTATGACAGATATTCTCCAAAAAGTGGCATATATCGAATCATAAATGACCCCCCCCTATGTTTTTTCATAAATACAACTCTCAAACTTAAGATTGCATTTAGTAACAGAGCTGCAGAAGAGTTCCAAGCTCTAGCTATATTTAATGTAACTGCTATAATAATTTTAAACTGTTGTATATGAATAGCTGAAGGAGTCCATATTTAAAAAAAAAAATAAAGCTTGTTCATGTTAGGACAATGGCATGGTGGCAAATTTTTGTAAGTAATGCTTCAACTGCTACCCATAATGATTTACGGTGTTTTTTTGCCTTATAAGATGCACTTATTTCCCCCCAAGGTGGGGGGGGGGGATGTTAGTGCATCTTATGAGGCGAATACTAATGAGCACATCCATTATGGAAGCGCTCATTAGTACAGGAGGACCGGGAAGTGGTGAATGCAGCGCTCTCTGGGCTCTCTACTCTCTGCTTCCTGGTCCTTGGCCGGTCATTGTGTAGTGTCTGTGCACAGCGTGAGGACGTTGGCACGCTGTGACCTCACACTTTGCAGCGTCAGTTTGAAGCACAGCACGTGGAAGGAAGAGCCAGAAAAGCAGGAGCTGGTTCCCTGGAGCAGGAGAAGTAAGTTGATTTATTGTATTTTCTAATCTGAGGTCTGACTGGGGGTCTTAACATTGGTGGTTTGATCTGAATGTCTGAAAAGGGGTCTTATTAACATGCCGGTCTGATCTGATGTCTGAATGGTGGTCTTAACATTGGGGCTTCTGATCTGAGTTTCTAAATATGGGTCTTATTAACATAGGAGTCTGATCTGAGGTCTGATTGGAGGTCATATTAACCCCGGGGGGTCTGATTGGGACTCTGAGCTGGTTTGATAAAACATTTTTTCTTTCTTATTTTCCTCCCCTAAAACCTAGGTGTGTCTTATGGGCAGGTGCGTCTTATCGGGTGAAAAATACGGTAATAGTGTTACATTCCCACCAAATATAATAATGATCTGCATTGGAGACTTCCAACAGCTATTGGAGCATTGTCTAGATATTCTGGCTAGTTTATTATGGGTAAAATACCAGTTATCTAGTAAC
This sequence comes from Rhinella marina, assembly GCA_900303285.1. Taxonomy (NCBI): domain Eukaryota; kingdom Metazoa; phylum Chordata; class Amphibia; order Anura; family Bufonidae; genus Rhinella; species Rhinella marina. Next base: position 17,611 of record ONZH01029111.1, read on the forward strand.
TAGAGATGAGCGAACGTGCTCGTTACGAGCACTGTAGCACTCGGCTCCCCTGCGAACGAATACCCGCAGGCATTGCGGATCCGTCCTCAGCTGCATGTAAGTCAATGGGGACGGATCCATTTGGTATGACACTCATACCAAATGGATCCGTCCCCACTGACTTTCAGTCGGGTGAGGAGGACAGATCCGTCGTGGAGTAGGATTCCATAAATAATGGAGAGACCACTTTTCTGTTGTGATGCTGTAAATAGAAAAGTGCATAATCTAGTATAGGCAGAGGAGGATTGGCCATAGACCTTACAGGGAAATTTCCTGGTGGGCCGCTGCCCAGGGGGCCACCTAAGCCATATACTCTGCAGCTTGCCAGGTACATAATGAGCTCTCAGCGGTAATTAACACTGTGAGAATTGAGGTACTAGCGAGAGACCACACATGGCTTCCTGAATTCAACAGCTGTAGCCTGCATCTCACCTCCTAAGCCCCCTGTCCAATATCTTGAAACAACTGGAGGAGGAGGACAAAAAATGATATCTACTGATGGCCATCATAGAGCGACAGCTTTTGGGGCAATATATTGCACTACACTGTGGTAGTTGGTTCTACTAGGATAGTATTTTGCGTTATAGTATTGCTGACCCCCCTACTTGTGTTGCCCCACCTTCTGTCAATTTAGACCTACCTACAACATGGGCCACTTTTAACCTTTTTTCCAGGGCCACTTTAAGTTCCCAGTCCGCCCCGAGTATAGGGAAGATGTATAGGCAATCTCTATTTAGAGATTAATGCCCATTTGTAGATATATATAGAAGTGTTTATTAGGAATATATTTAATGTGTAGAGTTTCAAAGGGCATAAGTATATTGCTATCTCCATATATATCCTTAATTTTTTATACCCTTCTCTTGCCGTATACGAAAATTAATATTGGGGATAATGTGCTCCAAAGTGTCAATAGGAATGTCATTTAAAGAAGTTGTCATTTCAGCAAATATTTATTACTAGCAGAAAGACCCGGCTTCGCCTGGGTATATTTCATCTATTTCATTTAATGTTTCTGTGTGTCGTTGCAGAGAGAAAGTCAATGCAGCTGACAGAAGTTGATTTTTACCTTCATTTTTTCAATCCCCATTGGCTGCGGAGTGGGAGGGGGCATGACCTGGCCGGGTCGGGGGCATGGTTTACCGGGACCTTGGGGGATGGGGGGTGCTTTTAAGTCCTTCTTTTCAGGGTGGCCTGAATTATAGGTCAATGCCATGGTAATTTGAGGAAACACAGTGGGTAGCAGTGGAAGAAAACATTGCTTTGCACGGGTATATTTAATCTATATCATTTAATGTTTCTGAGTGTCGTTGCAGAGAGAAAGTCATCCTCCCTCCCACCCCTGCAGCTGACAGACGTTGATTTTTACCTTTAATTTTTCAATCTCCATTGGCTGTGGAGTGGGAGGGGTCGTGGCCTGATTGAGTCAGGGGGTGTGGCCTGATTGAGTCGGGGCGTGACGTAGCGAGACCTAGGGCGGGGGTTTTAAGTCCTTCTTTTGAGGGTGGCCAGAATTACAGGTCGATGTCATGGTAATTTATGAGGACACGCAAAGGGTAGCAGTGGAAGAAAACATCTTTTATTACTACTGTACGGTACTGTACTTAGTCTAAAATTAGTGTATTTCATCTATTTCATTTAATGTTTCTGTGTGTCGTTGCATAGAGAAAGCCAATGCAGCTGACAGAAGTTGATTTTTACCTTAATTTTTTCAATCTCCATTGGCTGGGGAGTGGGCGTGACCTGAGCGGGGGCGTGGTTTAGCCGGACCTTGGGAGGGAGGGGTTGCTTTTAAGTCCTTCTATTGAGGGTGGCCTGAATTAAAGGTCGATGCCATGGTAATTACTACTGAACGGTTGTAGTCTAAAATGAATCTATTTCATCTAAAATTTTTATGTGTCGTTGCAGAGAGAAATTCACCCTCCCACCCCTGCAGCTAACAGAAGTTTATTTTTACCTTCATTTTTTCAATCCCCGTTGGCTGCGGAGTGGGAGGGGGCGTGACCTGATGGAATCAGGGGCGTGGCTTAGCAAGACATTAGCAAGCTGTTGTTTGTGAGATACCCTGTCAGATTGGAGACGGGCTTGAGTCTGCTGGGGAGTTTCAGCAGCTCGCTGTTGTTTGTGACATACCCTGTCAGATTGGAGACGGGCTTGGGTCTGCTGGGGAGTTTCAGCAGCTCCCTGTTTTTTGTGAGATACCCTGTCAGATTGGAGACGGGCTTGGGTCTGCTGGGGAGTTTCAGCAGCTCGCTGTTATTTGTGACATACCCTGTCAGAATGGAGACGGGCTTGGGTTTGCTGAGAGTTTTCATTATCTCGAGCAGCAGCCATGCGTTTTGCTGCAGGAGTCTTGCGTCCAACAGCAGTTTTCCTTTTAGGAGGCATGAGTAGTTTTAAAGCGTTTCAATTTATAAGAATGCTGACATCCAGTATGGCAGTCCAGTATAGGTACAGTCTATTTATGGCTGTGTTGTTATGGAAACCTGGTAAATTAAATGTGAACTTGGCTGATACACATCATATGACTGAATATTTAAGGACCTGCGAACTGCTAACTACAGTACAAACCTGGTCTATAGCTGTGTGCGCATGGAGAGAGAGAGTAAGGATCTGTGAGCTTCTATTGGCTGATAAGGGACATGTGACCATGTGTATGGCAGTTGGGACCCGGCTTTGCCTGGGTATATTTCATCTATTTCATTTAATGTTTGCGTGTGTGTCATTGCAGAGAGAAAGTCTCCTTCCCACCCATTCCTGTAGCTGACAGAAGTTGATTTTTACCTTCATTTTTTCCATCCCCATTGGCTGCAGAGTGGAAGAGGGCGGGGCCTAACAAGGGGCGTGGTTTAGCGGGACCTTGGGGGGGGGTTGCTTTTAAGTCCTTTTAGTGGAAGAAAACATCTTTTATTACTACTGAACGGTAGTAGTCTAATATTAGTCTATTTCAGCTAATGTTTCTGTGTGTTGTTGCAGAGAGAAACTCACCCTCCCACCCCTGCAGCTGACAGAAGTTTATTTTTACCTTCATTTTTTCAATCCCCATTGGCTGCGGAGGGGAAGGGGGTGTGGCCTGACAGAGTCGGGGTGTGGCTTAGTGAAAGCTGGAGCAGGTGTTGTCCTTCTTTTGAGAGTGGTGTGAATCACAGGTCGGTGCCATGGTAATTTATGAGGACACGCAATGGGTAGCAGTGGAAGATTTACTACTGAACGGTTATAGTCTAAAATTAGTCTAAAACATAAGTTATATTTATGGTAACCGGAATACCCCTTTAACAGTATCATCCACAGCGCTCTGCCCCTTTAAAGTATTGAATAGAAATGACTGGATTGTTACCTGAGATCCTCAGCTGGCTGCTAATTACCTGGCTGTGTTGTTATGGAAACCTGCCCTCCCTGTGTGTGTCTGTGCAGAGAATGGCAGTTGGGGTTTAAAACCAATGCTGTCAGGCTAATATTGGCTAATGCAGGTCATATTTTGGGAATATCTTGGAAACGTTATGTCCTAGAGAGATGAGACCTGGTCTAAAACCTTCCCAGGCACCTGATGTACCTGTGTGCCGAATTTGGTGAAAATCGGTCCAGTAGTTTGGTCGCGCATAGAGAACAGACAGACAGACAGAAACTCATTTTTATAATATTAAGAGATATAGAGAAAGTTAATACAAGACACTTTCTTATGTATTGTGATTGTACATATTGCCTCCTTTTCTGGCTGGATTAATTTTTTCATCACATTATAAACTGCTTGTTTCCATGGTTATGAGCACCCTGCAATCCATCAATAGTGCTGTGCTCGCACACTATAGGAAAAACGCTTATGTCTATATAAATGCTTATGTGCGCTCCCACTGTCTCTGACCACCAAATAGGCCAGCGCTTTTTCCTCTAGTGTGCAAGCACTACCACCACTCTGGATTACAGGGTGGTTGTAAACATGGAAACGAGAAGTGTATAATGTGATAGAAAAATGAATCTAGCCAGCAAAGGAAGCAATATGGATAATAACAATATTAGAAAGTGGCGTGTATTAACTCTTTCTACATAATAAATGCCATTTGCTGAACTGACACAACCCCTTTAAGGATATATTGATGAAATACTTTTTATTTACTACTAATATCCATAGGTCAGTTTTCTTAGGATGGAGTTGTATGCATAGGATAAAACACCACCATAGTGGAAAAGATTATTTTCTATATTCACCCAGTGCTTATCAATACCGGTCCTACATAAATATCGAAATTGTTCCAAAATGTTTGCCCTATAGTACTGAACAATAGATGGGATTTTTTATGCCGCCTCTTTCAATGGATTGATACATAAGTTCTGCTTTAACGCCGGGTTTCTTATCTTGCCGATGACAGTTTGCATCTTTATTAGAATTTTCATCAGAATGTATACAGGAAGGTTATGCCCAACATATAATATTTGTGGCATTACAGTGCCTTGCGAAAGTATTCGGCCCCCTGGAACTTTTCAACCTTTTGCCACATTTTAGGCTTCAAACAAAAAGATATGACATTTTAAATTTTTGGTGAAGAATCAACAAGTGGGTCACAATTGTGAAGTGGAATGAAATTTATTGGATCATTTAAACGTTTTTTGCAATAATAAAACTGAAAAGTGGGGCATGAAAAATTATTCGGCCCATTTACTTTCAGTTCAGAAAACTCACTCCAGAAGTTCATTGAGGATCTCTGAATGATCCAATGTTGTCCTAAATGACTGATGAAGATAAATAGAATCCACCTGTGTGTAATCAAGTCTCCGTATAAATGCACCTGCTCTGTGATAGTCTCAGGGTTCTGTTTAAAGCACAGAGAGCACCATGAAGACCAAGGAACACACCAGGCATGTCCGTGATACTGTTGTGGAGAAGTTTAAAGCCGGATTTGGATACCAAAAGATTTCCCAAGCTCTAAACATCCCAAGGAGCACTGTGCAAGCGATCATATTGAAATGGAAGGAGTATCAGACCACTGCAAATCTACCAAGACCCGGCCGTCCCTCTAAACTTTCATCTCAAACAAGGAGAAGACTGATCAGAGATGCAGCCAAGAGGCCCATGATCACTCTGGATGAACTGCAGAGATCTACAGCTGAGGCGGGAGAGTCTATCCATAGGACAACAATCAGTCCAACACTTCACAAATCTGGCCTTTATGGAAGAGTGGCAAGAAGAAAGCCATTTCTCAAAGATATCCATAAAAAGTCTCGTTTACAGTTTGCCACAAGCCACCTGGGAGACACGCCAAACATGTGGAAGAAGGTGCTCTGGTCAGATGAAACCAAAATCCAACTTTTTGGAAACAATGCAAAACGATATGTTTGGCATAAAAGCAACACAACTCATCACCCTGAACACACCATCCCCACTGTCAAATATGGTGGTGGCAGCATCATGGTTTGGGCCTGTTTTTTATCAGCAGGGACAGGGAAGATGGTTAAAATTGATGGGAAGAAGGATGGAGCCAAATACAGGACCATTCTGGATGAAAACCTGTTGGAGTCTGCAAAAGACCTGAGACTAGGACGGAGATTTATCTTCCAACAAGACAATGATCCCAAACATAAAGCAAAATCTACAATGGAATGGTTCAAAAATAGACGTATCGAGGTCTTAGAATGGCCAAGTCAAAGTCCAGACCTGAATCTAATTGAGAATATGTGGAAAGAGCTGAAAACTGCTGTTCACAAACACTCTCCATCCAACCTCAAAGAGCTCGAGCTGTTTTGCAAGGAAGAATGGGCAAGAATTTCAGTCTCTAGATGTGCAAAACTGATAGAGACATAACCCAAGCGACTTGCAGCTGTAATCGCAGCAAAAGGTGGCGCAACAAAGTATTAATGCAAGGGGGTCGAATAATTTTGCACGCCCCACTTTTCAGTTTTATTATTACAAAAGAAGTTTAAATGATCCAATAAATTTCGTTCCACTTCACAATTGTAACCCACTTGTTGATTCTTCACCAAAAATGTAAAATGTTATATCTTTTTGTTTGAAGCCTGAAATGTGGCAAAAGGTTGAAAAGTTCCAGGCGGACGAATACTTTCGCAAGGCACTGTATAAACATTTTAACAGTGGCTATCCTTCCTAACTGTGGGTTTTCATGCTATGTATATTTATTTAAATCGTTCTGAATTTTCTTCAAAGATTAGAAAAATTTAGATTTTGTGCTCTGCAGTCTGTATACAAGTCCAACACCAGAAGCATCTTCAGAGCTGAGGGACTTGTGATGATGTCACCGTTATGTGACCCGTTCAGGGGACGGAGCTAAGCAGTCTAGAGGAGTTCTGCTGAAGACCGGTCATGGCAATATGTGAGGAGAAAGGAAGACACATGGATTCATGTAAGAGCAAGGGAAATACTGGGAGTCTTAGCTATCTCCTCTTATGCCTCCTCCCTGTATTGTCCTCTGATATTACATAAAAATGGCCTGGATATGCTGGGAGTTGTAGAGCTCTTCACTTATACCTCCTCCTGTTATGACCTTGGATATGACAGCTTGGACATGCTGGGATTTGTAGTCCCATCCTCTTATAACATCTCCTGTAATGTGCTCTATTAAATAATAATGGCCTAGACGTGCTGGGAGTTATAGTTCTCCTATACCTCCTCCTGTAATGTGCTCTGATATTAAATAATAATGACCTAGACATGCTGGGAGTTATAGTCCTCTCATACCTCCTCCTGTAATGTGCTCTGATTTAAATTTTAATGGCGTAGACATGCTGGGAGTTGTATTCCTCTCCTCTTATACTGCCTCCTGTAACGTGCTCTGATATATTATTATAATGGCCTAGACCTGCTGAGAGTTATAGTCCTCTCTCTATAGTACCCTTAGGCTACTTTCACACGAATATTGTGTTTTGCGGTCCGCAAAATGCGGGCCAACGTTTCCGTATATAAGTGATTTTAAGCTACTGTTTGTAATCCGCAATCTTTCTGTAGTTCCGCAAAAAACGGACGCTGTGTTTCCGTATGTATTCCATTTTTTGCGGAACGACAAAAAAAAAGCGGAAGGTGTAATTTGAATTATTTAATTGGCTACACCCCCTGAAACAGGTATATAATGAGGTCACCTGAGTGTTTTTTTGCCATTGTCTGATGGTTTGGGGAGCATACAGAGGTTGCTTAGTTGGCATTGTTAGCTTTGCAGTTTCTGGCTTTCCGGAGAAGTTCTTTGGATTCTGTTGCATGTCAGTGGCTACATTTGATTTGCTGTTGTCGTATATTCGTCCAGACCTCACTTTCCAGGACACCAACATGCGGCGCAGCATTTCACCTGAGGAAAGGCTGATTGTCACCCTGAGGTAATTTTTGGTAGTTACTTTTATCTTTTTTGGTCAATCATGTTGAATTTGTGATATCAGTTGTGTTTGCTAAATATTTTAAATACATGTATGTGTGCTATGTAATGCTCTTTTTATGTAAAATAAAAGTGACAGAAGGCAGCGCCTATGGGTGGTACCGTAATGTATAGGATAATAATTGTACGATATTCAGCTTACCATAGATGGTTGTGAAGTAAAGTCACAACTGCTTGTAAATGCTCGCCTGGTATAACCCGACCAGGACAACGGGATCCCCGTGCTGCTGCCAATGTTCCTCTCCGCGCCGACGCTGCGGTCTTCGGAGTATATATGAAGAAGAAAGTGGGAAAAAAAGCTGGAACACTTCGAAGCGGCGATGCAACCAGGGGGTCAGACTTCAGGTAAGTAGTATTCAAATCTTTATTGTAGGTCTACACGTTTCAGGGGCAGACAGCCCCCTTCATCAGGACTATTACAGAGAACGGAATACACAGAACGAGAATTTAAAACAGTTTTGGCACGCAAAAAGCTCCTAATCTCAGTGGGGAGGAGAAAGCAGGGTGACGTCTGGTTGATTGGCATAACATCTAACAAATATCCTTCAATAAAATCTCTGTTGTAAATAAAAACATACGGAACATAACTGTTCCGATATAGACATGGTAAATGTATGTTATTACTAAGATCCAATCGCTTCCTTAAAAAGAAGAAAGAAGAGCATAAATAAATAGAGCTGAAATCCAGGAATCTGGTGCACTGATTGTATCTTGTATCATACACCAGGCGCTACAGTTCTATGTAGTTGTAAATATAAATAAATGGATAATATCAATAAAATTAGTAAAAACTAATAAAACAATGTTGAATGTACCTATATCTCTCTCTCTCTCTCTCTCTCTCTATATATATATATATATATACACTCCATAAATAGTATATTTTTCTTTTTCTCAGGCGTCCTGTATTGTGTGTGTTTATTTATCCTCTGTATCATACTTCTATCCTATACAAATTACGTCTAGCATGATTTTTGTTAGTAATTGTATTCTAATTGTTACTTCGAATATATTGGTAGTAGTTTTTTTCTTTTTTATGAGTTTTTTCTTTAAATGATTGTTTCATTGAGCTCATTCAGGCCATATGGTGTAAGTGTGTCCAACTGAAAAATCCAATAGACTTCCCGTTTCTGAAGGCTACTGAATCTATTGTATGGGTTTTCTGGTATGACGTCTATTGGGGTAACTGTTAATTTGTATTTCTTTTTGTTCTGCATTTCTGAACAATGTCGTGAGACACTGTGTTTTTGATATCCCTTTTGTATGTTATGTCTGTGCTGATTCATCCGACAGTGTAGTGCTTGTGTGGTCCGGCCAACATATTGGAGAACACATTCACATTCCAGTAAATAAATAACAAAGCTAGACTGGCATGTGAGGTGGTGTTTAATAGTAAATGTGGAGCTATTTTTATTGGATGTAAAAGATAATTGTTGGTGAGTAATCATCTGGCAACATAGGCATCGTTTGTTCCCACATTTAAAGCTGCCGATTGGTTTCACATCTTTTGCCCTATTTATTGTATGGGTCTTTATATGTTGTTGTGGCCTACTTGGTGCCAGAATATTCCTAATAGTAGGTGCTCTCCTATATGTCATTCTGGGAGATTTAGAAAGATGCATTACCAAAAATGAATCTTTTCTAGAGATGAGTGAGCACTAAAATGCTCGGGTGCTCGTTATTCGAGTCGAACTTTTCCCGATGCTCGGGTGCTCGTTTCGAATAACGAACCCCATTGAAGTCAATGGGAGACTCGAGCATTTTTGCAGGGGACCAAGGCTCTGCCTAGGGAAGGCTGGGTGAAAACCTGGAAACCTCAGAAAATGATGGAAACACCACGGAAATGGACAGGAAACAGCAGGGGCAGCATGCATGGATGCCTCTGAGGCTGCCTAATCCCACCATTACCCCAAATTCTCCTACTGGGGCATGTGTGGTATCGATTCTTCTAAGTTTAATACCGTATACGTCCCCTATCTTGGGACCCTATATTTCATGGATTTTTCGACCACGGAAAATGGAAAAAGAGCTTGCTCTGGCCAGGGGAGTGTCTTTCCTACTGCAGCTAAGGGGACGTGTCCATGCTCTGCCTATCACAGGTCAGGAGGCAATTAAAAGAAGAAACAAAAAAAACATAAGTACAATATCTAATACGTCCCCTATCCGGGTAAATTGTTTGGAGAGAGGGCCTGTAGGTGGGGGGCAGGCTGGGGGGAAGGAGGTTTCGCTGGAAGAGCCAGAGGAGTGCCCCCTGGGCTAGCGTGTGTGGTGGTGACAACAGCCGGATGTAGTTAGAATGACGACGCAGGACCCCAACTTAAAAATTTTGCATCAATCGGTACAATTGTCAATTATGAGCTCGATCAAGTGTGGCATGACTTTTTAGATGGAGATTGCATGTGGTCACGTACTCCCTGGAACCCCATAGTCACCCCTTCTCTGATGTGCTAGCCCAGAACATTCTCTGCCCCAATTCGCAAGACCTTTTGCAGTCTCCGTGTGCTGACAGTGGGGATTTACCAGTGTTGTCTGAGGAGGTGGTGGACAATGGCGAGACACAGGTGTCGGGGGTGAGGTAGTTGTATGGGAAGCAAGTTACAGTGGGGACTCCTTGGGGGGACTTTCTCATGATGGGACAGATTCAACTTGGGTGGATCAGGCACAGGAACAGAACAATTTTTTTTTGTGTTTATTTAACTTTTATTTAGCTCAAATAACCACAGAGATATTTATTTGTTATCTTCGCTGCGCAGTCTGGAGTTGGGGTTCGTCACTTTGATGGCGAGCTGTGCCGCTCTGTCCACAATGGTCTTTAGGTTCGTAGATGGAGACGTTGTGGGCGATTTCTTTACAGAAGGACTTGTTGCTCATCAACAGAACCTTGAGTTCCTTGACATTGTGGACCAGGAATTTGCAGAACCCTGTGGGCAGCATGTGTTTGGTCTTCTAGTTGCTACCAAATCCAATGTTGGGCAATATAGATACGCAGGTAATATTATTTTTCACACTTATCCCAAAAATTAAATTTACGCAGTTTGCGCAAATAAAACTGGAAACTGGAACTGGAGAGAGGGCCTGTAGGTGGACTTGCGGAAAAATTGTTTGGAGAGAGGGCCTGTAGGTGGACCTCCGGAAAAATTGTTTGGAGAGAGGGCCTGTAGGTGGACCTCCGGAAAAATTGTTTGGAGAGAGGGCCTGTAGGTGGACCTCCGGAAAAATTGTTTGGAGAGAGGGCCTGTAGGTGGACCTCTGGAAAAATTGTTTGGAGAGAGGGCCTGTAGGTGGACCTCCGGAAAAATTGTTTGGAGAGAGGGCCTGTAGGTGGACCTCCGAAAAAATTGTTTGAAGAGAGGGCCTGTAGGGGGCCCTCCTGAAAAATTGTGGTAAAAGAGTGCCAGTTGGACCTCTGAAAAATGGCGTTTTTTTGGTCAGCGTTAGGCAAAAGACGATATGGAGGAGGAGGAGGAGTAGGAGGAGTAGAGAAGAGGAATCGGATACATAAGTAATGTTAAATTTTAGCTGCTTTCACCCGGAGGAGATTTGAATTCCGGTGAAATCCAGGCTTTGTTCATTTTAATAAGCGTCAGCCTGTCAGCGCTGTCAGTTGACAGGCGTGTACGCTTATCGGTGATGATGCCACCAGCTACACTGAATACCCGCTCTGACAGCACGCTAGCGGCAGGGCAGGCCAGCACCTCCAAGGCGTACAGCGCCAGTTCAGGCCACGTGTCCAGCTTTGAAACCCAGTAGTTGTATGAAGCAGAGTGATCGCTACGGACGTTGGTATGGTCAGCTAGGTACTCCCTCACCATCTTTCTGTACAGCTCCCCCCTACTCTGCCTAGACTGGGGACAGGTGACAGTGTCTTGCTGGGGTGACATAAAACTGGCAAAGGCCTTGGAGAGCGTTCCCCTGCCAGTGCTGGACAAGCTGCCTGCTCGCCTCCTCTCCCCCGCTACTTGGCCCACAGAACCATGCCCTCTGCCGCTAGCGGCGTCAGATGGGAAGAATTGTTTCTGCTTTTGCACCAGGGCCTGTTGATATCTATTCACTCTCATACTCCTTTCCTCTGCAGGGATGAGAGTGGAAAGGTTCTGCTTGTACCGTGGGTCCAGGAGAGTGAACACCCAGTAATCGGTGTTTGAAAAAATTCTTCTAACGCGAGGGTCACGGGATAGGCAGCCTAACATGAAGTCTGCCATGTGCGCCAGAGTCCCAACACGCAAGAATTCCCTCTCCTCACTGGCCTGACTCTCCATTTCCTCCTCCTCCTCCAAGTCCTCCTCTTCAGCCCATACATGCTCAAGAGTTAAGGACTGAGCACTGGTACCCTCTACTGTCTCGCTGACATTCTCATCCTCTTCCTCCTCATCCTCATCCCCCTCCTCCGATACGCGCTGAGAAACAGACCGAAGGGTGCTCTGGCTATCAAGCGACGTATCTTCCTCCACCGTCTCTTGTGACAAGCGCAAAGCATTCGACTTGATGCTGAGCAGTGAGTTTTTCAACAGGCAAAGCAGCGGGATGGTGAGGCTGATAATGGCGGAATCGCCGCTGACCATCTGTGTTGACTCCTCAAAGTTGCTCAACACCTGGCAGATATCAGACATCCACGTCCACTCCTCATTGTAGACTTGAGGAATCTGAGAGACCTGACTACCAGTTCTGGTAGTTGAAGTGGAAGTTGACATCTGGCAGTCTACAATCGCTCTGCGCTGCTGGTAAATGCTGGATAACATGTTTAATGTGGAATTCCATCTCGTGGGCACGTCGCACAACAGTCGGTGAGCGGGCAGTTGTAGGCGGCGCTGCGCTGCCCTGAGAGTAGCAGCATCTGTGGTTGACTTGCGGAAATGCGCACAGATGCGGCGCACCTTGGTGAGCAAATCAAACAGATTGGGGTATGTCTTGAGGAACCGCTGAACTATGAGATTGAACACGTGGGCCAGGCATGGCACATGTGTCAGTCTGCCGAGTTGCAGAGCCGCCACCAGGTTACGCCCGTTGTCACACACAACCATGCCTGGCTTGAGGTTCAGCGGTGCCAGCCACACATCGGTCTGCGCCGTGATGCCCTGTAACAGCTCTTGGGCGGTGTGCCTTTTGTCACCTAAGCTCAGCAGTTTGAGCACCGCCTACTGGCGCTTACCCACGGCACTGCTGCTGTGCCTAGAGCTACCGACTGAAGGCGCCGTGCCCACGGATGGTAATTCGGTGGAGTAGGAGGAGGGGTCGGAGGAGGAGGAGGCATAGTACGTCTGAGAGACCGTGACCGAGGTAGGCCCCGCAATCCTCGGTGTGGGCACTACATGAGCGGCCCCAGGGTCATTCTCGGTCCCAGCCTCCACCAAGTTAACCCAATGTGCCGTCAGTGAGATATGGTGTCCCTGCCCAGCAGCACTTGTCCACGTGTCCGTGGTTAGGTGGACCTTCTCAGAAACAGCGTTGGTCAGGGCACGGATGATGTTCTGTGACACGTGCTGGTGTAGGGCTGGGACGGCACATTGGGAAAAATAGTGGCGGCTGGGGACCGAATACCGAGGGGCAGCCACCGCCATGAGATTGCGAAAGGCCTCAGTCTCTACCAGCCTATAGGGCAGCATCTCCAGGCTAAGCAATTTGGAGATGTGGACGTTGAGGGCCTGGGCATGTGGGTGGGTGGAACTGTATTTCCTCTTGCGCTCCAGCGTCTGCTGTAAAGACAGCTGAACGCTGCGCTGGGACACATTGGTGGACACTGTGGAGGATCGTGGAGGCGAAGGTGTGGTTTTCCGGCGGGAGGCGCTCGTGCCGGGGTCCTGGGCGGGGGTTGACTAGCAGAGGCAGCGAGTGACGCAGGGGGTTGACTAGCAGAGGCAGCGAGTGACACAGGGGAAGGAGCAGTGGTGTGACCCGCAGGAGGTGGTGAACGGCCTTGTTTCCATTGAGTGGGGTGTTTAGCACTCATATGCCTGCGCATGCTGGTGGTGGTTAGGCTAGTAGTGGTGGCACCCCTGCTGATCCTGGTGTGGCACAGGTTGCACACCACAGTCTGTCGGTCATCCTCACTTTCTTTAAAGAACCTCCAGACTTGCGAACATCTAGGCCTCGCCACGGGAGCTTCACTACGTGAAGCAGTTGCTGCTGATGCACCAGCTCTGGCCCTGCTTCTCCCTCTGGCCACACCACTGCCTCTTCCAACCTGTTCTGGTGCAGCACTCGCCTCCGCCTCAGAAGCACTGTCTTCACTCGGCATATCAACCCAGCTTGGGTCAGTCACCTCGTCATCCTCCGATTCCTCAGTCTGCTCCCCCCTCGGAATTCCTCCCCTGACAACAACTTCACCACTGTCTGACAACCGTGTCTCCTCATCGTCTGACACCTCTTTACAAACTTCTTCCACTAACTCAACATTGTCATCATGATCATCATCATCACCCACAGACTGCGACAGTTGGAAAACCTGGGCATCGGGAACGAGGTCAGCAGCAACCTGAGAAGTGGTTTGTGACTCTGGGAAGGGTCCAGAAAACAGTTCCTGAGAGTATGCCGGATCGCATTCCAAATTTTCCTGGGAGGGGGCAGACTGGGGGATAGGAGGTTAAGGTGGAGGAGCCAGAGGAGTGCTCCCTTGGGTAACGTGGGTGGACTGCGTGGAAGACTGACTGGTGGACAAATTACTTGAAGCATTGTCCGCAATCCACGAGATCAGCTGTTCACACTGTTGTGGTTTCAACAGTCCTCTACCACGTGTCCCTGTAAGTTGAGACATGAAGCTAGGGAGTGTAGCTCTGCGGCGTTCCACAGCTCCCTCATCAGCAGGTACTGTCTCACCCTGCCCAGGACCACGGCCTCTGCCCACTGCAGTAATTGAATGCCCACGCCCACGCCCTCGCCCTCGTCCTCGTCCTCGAAAATGTTGGGGTTCAACATTTTCTGTATATAAGTGTATGATATAAAAAAAAATAAACGGGCCTGGTGTACTGAAACCCACAAACTTGTTCAGTCTGGTTTAATTAAGTGACGTACAGAAAGTGTCACCTGGACAGAATATATGGATTGAAGTGAGTGTGCTGAACTGTGACACACAGAAAGGTTACAAGCAGCTGTGTGAAATGGATTTGTATCACTGAGCTAAAACAACAAATACAACTAATTATTTTTATATATTTTTTTTTTAGTTTTGTTTTTTTTGGAACGTGACGTGCAGAAACTATCGTAGAGCTGACTGACACCCTACTGACTGTGGCTATTTAGACTGCAACCCAGACAAATGTCGCACAGAGATTTTTAGGATCAAGCTATATACGTGACAGGCAGCAAATGACTTGGTTGTATTCGGTGACGTACAGAAAGTGTCACCTGGACAGAATATACAGATTGGAGTGAGTGTGCTGAACTGTGACACACAGAAAGGTTACACGCAGCTGTGTGAAATGGATTTGTATCACTGAGCTAAAACAACAAATACAACTAATTATTTTTATATATTTTTTTTTTATATTTTTTTTTTTAGTGTTGTTTTTTTTGGAACGTGACGTGCAGAAACTATCGTAGAACTGACTGACACCCTACTGACGGTGGCTATTTAGACTGCGACCCAGACAAATGTCGCACAGAGATTTTTAGGATCAAGCTGTATACGTGACAGGTAGCAAATGACTTGGTTGTATTCTCGTTGACGTAACAGAAAGTGT
>ONZH01029112.1:0-462883 GCA_900303285.1 Rhinella marina
GTACAGGGTTACAATCTTTTTAGAAAGGATCGTCAAAACCGGAGAGGGGGAGGGGTCTGCCTTTATGTAAAGTCATGCCTAAAGCCCACACTCCGGGAAGATATAAGTGAGGGACATACAGATGTGGAGTCACTGTGGGTAGAAATAAATGGAGCCAAAAACAATAATAAAATACTAATAGTTTATTATAAACCACCCAATATATCAGAGACCACAGAAAATCTATTTCTAAATGAAATAGACGAGGCGGCAAATCATAATGAGGTCGATATAGACTGGGAAACTGAAACCTGTACATCTCATAAAGGAAACAGGTTCTTGGAAATAATCAAAGACAATTACCTTTCCCAACTGGTTCAGGACCCCACTAGAGGGACGGCCATACTGGACTTAGTATTAACCAATAGACCTGACAGAACAACAACACAAGAACAACAGGTGTGCAGGTTGGGGGACACCTGGGAAACAGTGACCATAACATAATAACCTTCCAATTGTCATTCAAAGAGCGTCTCTTCAGGGAGGAACAAAAATACCAAACTTCAAAAAAGCTAAATTTAGCCAACTAAGAGAGGCCATAGCCCTAACTAACTGGGACAAAGTCCTCAAAAATAAAAATACAGCCACAAAATGGGATATTTTTAAAAGCATCCTAATATCTAATTGTGAGAGGTACATACCATATAGGAATAAAATAATAAGAAACAAGAAAAAACAATGTGGATAAATAGAACTGTAAAGAAAGCAATAAATGACAAACAGAAAGCATTTAAATCACTAAAACAGGAGGGAGTGAGGAAGCATTGAAAAACTATAAGGAAAAAAATAGAATATGTAAAAGACACATAAAAACAGCCAAACTAGAGACCGAGAGATTAATCGCCAAAGAGAGTAAAACTAACCCTAAAATGTTCTTCAATTATATAAATACTAAAAAGTATAAACCTGAAGGTGTCGGCCCCTTACAGAGTAATGAGGGGGGAGTTGCAGAGAGCGATGAGGAGAAAGCGAAGCTACTAAATAACTTTTTCTCCACTGTATTCACTGAGGAAAATAAAATGTCAGATGAAATGCAGAGTATAAAAGTAAATTCCCCTTTAAAAGTGTCCTCTCTGACCCAGGAAGAGGTGCAGCAACGTCTTAAAAATATTAAAATAGACAAATCACCAGGACCGGATGGCATACACCCCCGTATCCTAAGAGAATTAAGTAATGTCATCGACAGACCCTTATTTCTGATATTTAAGGACTCTATATTGACGGGGAGTGTTCCACAGGATTGGCGCATAGCAAATGTGGTGCCAATATTCAAAAAGGGTCCAAAAACAGAGCCTGGAAACTATAGGCCGGTAAGTTTAACTTCTGTTGTGGGTAAACTGTTTGAAGGTTTTCTGAGAGATGCTATCTTGGAGTACCTCAATGAAAATAAGCAAATAACTCCATATCAGCATGGCTTCATGAGGGATCGTCATGTCAAACCAATTTAATCAGTTTCTATGAGGAGGTAAGTTCTAGACTGACCGCGGCGACTCAATGGATGTCGTATATTTGGACTTTCCAAAGCGTTTGACACGGTACCACATAAAAGGTTAGTATACAAAATGAGAATGCTTGGCCTGGGAGAAAATGTCTGTATGTGGGTAAGTAACTGGCTTAGTGATAGAAAACAGAGGGTGGTTATTAACGGCACATACTCAGATTGGGTCACTGTCACTAGTGGGGTACCACAGGGTTCTGTATTGGGTCCTATTCTCTTCAATATATTTATTAATGATCTTGTAGAAAGCTTGCACAGTAAAATATCAATTTTTGCAGATGACACTAAACTGTGTAAAGTAATTAACACAGAGGAGGACAGTACACTGCTACAGCAGGATCTGGATAGACTGGAGGCTTGGGCATAAAAGTGGCAGATGAGGTTTAACACTGACAAATGTAAGGTTATGCATATGGGAAGGAATAATGCAAGTCACCAGTACATACTAAATGGTAAAGCATTGGGTAACTCTGACATGGAAAAGGACCTAGGAATTTTAGTGAACAGCAAACTAAGCTGCAGAAACCAGTGTCAGACAGCTGCTACCAAGGCCAATAAGATAATGGGTTGCATCAAAAGAGGCATAGATGCCCGTGATGAGAACATAGTCCTGCCACTTTACAAAATCACTAGTCAGACCACATATGGAGTACTGTGTACAGTTCTGGGCTCCTGTGAACAAGGCAGACATAGCAGAGCTGGAGAGGGTTCAGAGGAGGGCAACTAAAGTAATAACTGGAATGGGTGGACTACAGTACCCAGAAAGATTATCAAAATTAGGGTTATTCACTTTAGAAAAAGACGACTGAGGGGAGATCTAATAACTATGTATAAATATATCAGAGGTCAGTACAGAGATCTCTCCCATCATCTATTTATCCCGAGGACTGTGACTGTGATGAGGGGACATCCTCTGCGTCTGGAGGAAAGAAGGTTTGTACATAAACATAGAAGAGGATTCTTTACGGTAAGAGCAGTGAGACTATGGAACTCTCTGCCTGAGGAGGTGGTGATGGTAAGTTCACTAAGAGAGTTCAAGAAGGCCTGGATGTATTCTGGAGGGTAATAAAATTACAGGTTATAGTTACTAGAGATGGGTCGTTGATCCAGGGAGTTATTCTGATTGCCTGACTGGAGTCGGGAAGGAATTTTTCCCCCTAAAGTGAGGAAAATTGGCTTCTACCTCACAGTGTTTTTTTTTTTTTTTGCTTTCCCCTGGATCAACTTGTAGGAAAACAGGCTGAACTGGATGGACAGATGTATTTTTTCGGCCTTGCAAACTATGTTACTATGTTACACAATACAACCAAGTCATTTGCTACCAATATCATCTACCGCTTGATCCAGAAAACTCTCTGTGCAACATTTCTCCGGGTCGCAGACTAAATAGCCACCGTTAACAGGGTGTCAGTCAGTCCTACCATAGTTCCTGCACGTTACGTTCCCAAAAAAACTAAATTGTAAAAAAAATATAAAAAAAATATATATTTTTTCAGTTGTTTTAGCTCAGTGATACAAATCCATTTTACTCAGCTTTGTGTAACCTTTCTGTGTGTCACAGTTCAGCACATTCGCTCCCATCCGTATATACTGTCCAGGTGACACTTTCTGTACGTCACACAATACAACCAAGTCATTTGCTACCAATATCATCTACCGCTTGATCCAGAAAACTCTCTGTGCGACATTTCTCTGGGTCACAGACTAAATAGCCACCGTTAACAGGGTGTCAGTCAGTCCTACCATAGTTCCTGCACGTTACGTTCCCAAAAAAACAAAATTGTAAAAAAAATATAAAAAAACAAATATTAAAAAAAACCTATTTTTTCAGTTGTTTTAGCTCAGTGATACAAATCCATTTTACTCAGCTTTGTGTAACCTTTCTGTGTGTCACAGTTCAGCACATTCGCTCCCATCCGTATATACTGTCCCGGTGACACTTTCTGTACGTCACACAATACAACCAAGTCATTTGCTACCAATATCATCTACCGCTTGATCCAGAAAATTGTCTGTGTGACATTTGTCTGGGTCGCAGACTAAATAGCCACCGTTAAGAGGGTGTCAGTCAGTTCTACCATATTTCCTGCACGTCACGTTCCCAAAAAAACAAAATATAAAAAAAAAAATTATTATTTCAGTTGTTTTAGCTCAGTGATACAAATCCATTTTACTCAGCTGCGTGTAACCTTTCTGTGTGTCACAGTTCAGCACATTCGCTCCCATCCGTATATACTGTCCAGGTGACACTTTCTGTACGTCACTTAATTCTACCAGACTAAACAAGTTTGTGGGTTTCAGTACACCAGGCCCGTTTAATTTTTTTTTTTTATATCATACACTTATATACAAACAATGTTGAACCCCAGGGCTAAGGGTCGAGGATGAGGGCGTGGGCGTGGGCATTCAATTACTGCAGGGGGCAGAGGCCGTGGTCCTGGGCAGGGTGAGACAGTACCTGCTGATGAGGGAGCTGTGGAACGCCGCAGAGTTACACTCCCTAGCTTCATGTCTCAACTTACAGGGACGCGTGGTAGAGGACTGTTGAAACCACCGATGCCCAAGTTTTCCAACTGTCGCAGTCTGTGGGTGATGATGATGACAATGTTGAGTTAGTGGAAGAAGTTTGTAAAGAGGTGTCAGACGATGAGGAGACACGGTTGTCAGACAGTGGTGAAGTTGTTGTTAGGGGAGGAATTCCGAGGGGGGAGCAGACTGAGGAATCGGAGGATGACGAGGTGACTAACCCAAGCTGGGTTGATATGCCGAGTGAAGACAGTGCTTCTGAGGCGGAGGCGAGTGCTGCACCAGAACAGGTTGTAAGAGGCAGTGGTGTGGCCAGAGGGAGAAGCAGGGCCAGAGCTGGTGCATCAGCAGCAACTGTTTCACGTAGTGAAGCTCCAGTGGCGAGGCCTAGATGTTCGCAAGTCTGGAGGTTCTTTAAAGAAAGTGAGGATGACCGACGGACTGTGGTGTGCAACCTGTGCCACACCAGGATCAGCAGGGGTGCCACCACTACTAGCCTAACCACCACCAGCATGCGCAGGCATATGAGTGCTAAACACCCTACTCAATGGAACCAAGGCCGTTCACCACCTCCTGCGGGTCACACCACTGCTCCTTCCCCTGTGTCACTCGCTGCCTCTGCTAGTCAACCCCCTGCGTCACTCGCTGCCTCTGCTAGTCAACCCCCTGCCCAGGACCCCGGCACGAGCGCCTCCCGCCGGAAAACCACACCTTCGCCTCAACGATCCTCCACAGTGTCCACCAATGTGTCCCAGCGCAGTGTTCAGCTGTCTTTACAGCAGACGCTGGAGCGCAAGAGGAAATACAGTTCCACCCACATGCCCAAGCCCTCAACGTCCACATCTCCAAATTGCTTAGCCTGGAGATGCTGCCCTATAGGCTGGTAGAGACCGAGGCCTTTCGCAATCTCATGGCGGTGGCTGCCCCTCGGTATTCCGTCCCCAGCCGCCACTATTTTTCCCGATGTGCCGTCCCAGCCCTACACCAGCACGTGTCGGAGAACATCATCCGTGCCCTGACCAACGCTGTTTCTGAGAAGGTCCACCTAACCACGGACACGTGGACAAGTGCTGCCGGGCAGGGACACTATATCTCACTGACGGCACATTGGGTTAACTTGGTGGAGGCTGGGACCGAGAATGACCCTGGGGCCGCTCATGTACTGCCCACACCGAGGATTGTGGGACCTACCTCGGTCACGGTCTCTCAGACGTACTATGCCTCCTCCTCCGACCCCTCCTCCTCCACCGAAATACCATCCGTGGGCACGGCGCCTTCAGTCGGTAGCTCTAGGCGCAGCAGCAGTGCCGTGGGTAAGCGCCAGCAGGCGGTGCTCAAACTGCTGAGCTTAGGTGACAAAAGGCACACCGCCCGAGCTGTTACAGGGCATCACGGCGCAGACCGATGTGTGGCTGGCACCGCTGAACCTCAAGCCAGGCATGGTTGTGTGTGACAACGGGCGTAACCTGGTGGCGGCTCTGCAACTCGGCAGACTGACACATGTGCCATGCCTGGCCCACGTGTTCAATCTAATAGTTCAGCGGTTCCTCAAGACATACCCCAATCTGTCTGATTTGCTCACCAAGGTGCGCCGCATCTGTGCGCATTTCCGCAAGTCGACCACAGATGCTGCCACTCTCAGGGCAGCACAGCGCCACCTACAACTTCCCGCTCACCGACTGTTGTGCGACGTGCCCACGAGATGGAATTCCACATTAAACATGTTATCCAGAGTTTACCAGCAGCGCAGAGCTATTGTAGACTGCCAGATGTCATCTTCCACCAGAACTGGTAGTCAGGTCTCTCAGATTCCTCAAGTCTACAATGAGGAGTGGATGTGGATGTCTGATATCTGCCAGGTGTTGAGCAACTTTGAGGAGTCAACACAGATGGTCAGCGGCGATGCCGCCATTATCAGCCTCACCATCCCGCTCCTTTGCCTGTTGAAAAACTCACTGCTCAGCATCAAGTCGGATGCTTTGCGCTTGTCACAAGAGACAGTGGAGGAAGATACATCGCTTGATAGCCAGAGCACCCTCCGGTCTGTTTCTCAGCGCCTATCGGAGGAGGGGGATGAGGATGAGGAGGAAGAGGAGGAGAATGTCGGCGAGACAGTAGAGGGTACCAGTGCTCAGTCCTTAACTCTTGAGCGTGTATGGGCTGAAGAGGAGGACTTGGAGGAGGAGGAGAAGGAGGAAATGGAGAGTCAGGTCAGTGAGGAGAGGGAATTCTTGCGTGTTGGGACTCTGGCGCACATGGCAGACTTCATGTTAGGCTGCCTATCCCGTGACCCTCGCGTTAGAAGAATTTTTTCCAACACCGATTACTGGGTGTTCACTCTCCTGGACCCACGGTACAAGCAGAACCTTTCCACTCTCATCCCTGCAGAGGAAAGGAGTATGAGAGTGAATAAATATCAACAGGCCCTGGTGCACAAGCTGAAACAATTCTTCCCATCTGACACCGCTAGCGGCAGAGGGCATGGTTCTGTGGGCCAAGTAGCGGGGGAGAGGAGGCGAGCAGGCAGCTTGTCCAGCACTGGCAGGGGAACGCTCTCCAAGGCCTTTGCCAGTTTTATGTCACCCCAGCAAGCTAGCGTGCTGTCAGAGCGGGTATTCAGTGCAGCTGGTGGCGTCATCACCGATAAGCGTACACGCCTGTCAACTGACAGCGCTGACAGGCTGACGCTTATTAAAATGAACAAAGCCTGGATTTCACCGGAATTCAAATCTCCTCCGGGGGAAAGCAGCTAAAGATTTAAATAACTTATGTATCCGATTACTCTTCTCTACTCCTCTTCTCTACTCCTCCTCCTCCTCCATATCGTCTTTGCCTAACACTGACCCAAAAAACGCCATTTTTTAGAGGTCCAACTGGCACTCTTTTAGCACAATTTTTCAGGAGGGCCCCCTACAGGCCCTCTCTTCAAACAATTTTTCAGGAGGGCCCCCTACAGGCCCTCTATTCAAACAATTTTTCAAGAGATCCACCTACAGGCCCTCTCTTCAAACAATTTTTCAGGAGGGCCCCCTACAGGCCCTCTATTCAAACAATTTTTCCAGAGGTCCACCTACAGGCCCTCTCTTCAAACAATTTTTCAGGAGGGCCCCCTACAGGCCCTCTATTCAAACAATTTTTCCAGAGGTCCAGCTATAGGCCCTCTGTCCAAACAATTTTAACGGAGGTCCACCTACAGGCCCTCTCTCTCTCCAAACAATTGTTCGGGAGGTCCACCTACAGGCCCTCTCTCCAAACAATTTTTCCGGAGGTCCACCTATAGGCCCTCTCTCCAAACAATTGACGTCTTTTTTCTATCTTTCTCTCTCTCCAAACTATTTTTCCGGATAGCTGCCATATACTGTATTAAACTGAGAAGAATACAGAGAACACATGCTACACTTGATCAAGTTCATAATTTACGACTGTACCGGTTGATGCAACAGTTTTCAAAAATCCATTCTGGCTGTTGTCACCACCACACACGCTAGCCCAGGGGGCACTCCTCTGGCTCTTCCAGCGAAACCTCCTTCCCCCCAGCCTGCCCCCCACCTACAGGCCTTCTCTCCAAACAATTGACGTCTTTTTTCTATCTTTCTCTCTCTCCAAACTATTTTCCGGATAGCTGCCATATACAGTATTAAACTGAGAAGAATACGGAGAACACATGCTACACTTGATCAAGTTCATAATTTACGACTGTACCGGTTGATGCAACAGTTTTCAAAAATCCATTCTGGTTGTTGTCACCACCACACACGCTAGCCCAGGGGGCACTCCTCTGGCTCTTCCAGCGAAACCTCCTTGCCCCAGCCTGCCCCCCCACCTACAGGCCCACTCTACAAACAATTTAGCCGGATAGGGGACGTATCAGAAGTTGCACTCATGTTTGTTTTTGTTCTTCTTTTATCTGCCTCCTGACCTGTGATAGGCAGAGCATGAACACGTCCCCTTAGCTGCAGTGGGACAAACACTCCCCTGGCCAGAGCAAGCTCTTTTTCCCTTTTCCGTGTTCGAAAAATCCATTAAATATAGGGTCCCAAGATAGGGGACGTATACGGTATTAAACTGAGAAGAATCGATACTGCACCGGCTGATGCTAGAGCATTTCCAAATGCATTCCGGCTGTTGTCACCACCACACACGTTAGCCCAGGGGGCACTCCTCTGGCTCTTCCAGCGAAACCTCCTTCCCCCCCACCTACATGCCCTCTCTCCAAACAATTTTGCCGGGTAGGGGGACGTATTAGATATTGTACTGATTCTGAATTGCCTCCTGTGATAGATGGGAATCAAACCTGCATCAACTGCTTGGGAAGTAGCTATGCTCACCACTATACCACCAGCAGGCACAGCAACTGATTTTAGCTGCAGTGCCAGCATGAGTAGTGGTGTCACCTGCAGGCGGTGACGGACCTTCGTTGCACCTAGTTGGGTGCTTCCCTAACATGTGATGGCCATGTGCCTCGCCTTTCTTGGTCTGGGTGAGCACAATTGCCATGAGGGTAACCACCAGGCTGTTGCCTGAGAATTTGGGGTAATGGTGGGATTAAGCAGCCTCAGAGGCATCCATGCATGCTGCCCCTGCTGTTTCCTGTCCATTTCCTTGGTGTTTCCATCATTTTCTGAGGTTTCCAGGTTTTCACCCAGCCTTCCCTAGGCAGAGCCTTGGTCCCCCGCAAAAATGCTCGAGTCTCCCATTGACTTCAATGGGGTTCGTTATTCGAAACGAGCACCCGAGCATCGGGAAAAGTTCTATTCGAATAACGAGCACCCGAGCATTTTAGTGCTCGCTCATCTCTAGTCTTGATAGATAATATGAATATTGTCTCCTTGCTTTCAGATGAATACTTTGTCTTCAATTTCACTGTAAAAATGGAAAAAGGAAATGGAGATCTGCAGTGGATTAGAATGGTGAAATGTGAACAGAGCTTTGGATTCAGGAGAGGACAACTGCCTACAGATCTTGTGACCTTTTTTCTCCTAACTACAGATGTAGCTGAGCTAAAATTGACTCTGATAACTCTGATAACACATGTCACAGTGTTCATGAAATGCTCCGATGCTCTCCTTTGCCCTGTGCTCAAACGCACAGGACAAAGGCGTTTTCTGGAGATCTGGTGATGTACATGGGTAAAGCTAGGCAGAGGCTTCTGCCTAGCACGGAGCCCGGTGACATCACTGGCACTAATGGGCAGTCTTTAGCACTGCCCTAGCCTGTAAAACGGCTAGGGCAGGGCTAAAGCCCACCCATCAGTGCTGGTGACGTCACTGGGAACACTACTGTGTAAGGGTTTGTTCACACATGAGTTATTTGATCAGTTATTTCCATCAGTTATTGTGAGCCAAAACAAGACTGGAGGCTACACAGACATAAGGTATAATGAAAAGATTTGCACCTGTTCAGTGTTTTTGACCAGCACCTGGTTTTGGCTATAATAACAATAACTGATGAAAATAACTGATCAAATAACTGATGTGTGAACAAGACCTAAAAAATATAAACAAACAGCCCTTGCCCTGCGCGATACAGTGTAGGGCAAGGGAGAGCATCGAAGAATGAAATGCTCCGATGCTCATATCAGAGGGGCTAGAAAAAGGGGATATGTCCGGGTTCAGCTCTAAACCCAGACAACCCCTTTAACCCTTTTGTGCCATTTTTTACTTAATGTGTTAACCATCAAGTTTAGCTGTGCTGAATCTGTATGTCATTCCCTAATTGTGCCTTTTGTCTTTTATTTTTTTTAAAGAAAAGCAATAAGATTCTATAGGTGCCAGGGAGTTGTAAATATGAGATGCTGGATCTAGTTACAACTCAGACTAGTTTATAAATTACCTTCTGCCTAGTCTCCATTCCTTTGACCTCTTCAAATGTATAGCCCTGACCAAACATCAGCCATCCTGATAACAGACAGTATAGTGATCAGATGTCCCTGTCCCTAACAACTAGTATAGTCAACTAAGATTCTGTCTATAGACAGTTAGATAAGTAACTTTACATTTTTGTGTGGCCATCATTTGTCACCCATAAGGAGCAATCTATGCTGCTGTGCACCCAATTCATAGCTCCTTATGGAAGTTAAGGGTATGGCTACATAGTCAGGTTCAGTGATGCAATTTTGGAAGACTAAAACAGGAATGAATTAAAAAAGGAGCAGAAGTTGTATCTTCTGTCCTGCATACCTTTTTCATCCATTCCTGATTTTAGCTTGCAGATCTGCATGTAGTGTCATTCGTATAAGATAGATAGATAGATAATAGATAGATAGAGATAGATAGATAGATAGATAGATAGATAGATAGATAGATAGATAGATACTTCCACAGGAAGTCCTGTCCACAAGATAGGACATAGGTATTAGATTGGCAAGCACCCTGGTCTATCAATGGAGGTTTGTGTAGTTCTGGAGCATATTTCTGGTGATGGAGCTACTCCCAAACAGATGACTGTCTGGGGTGTGTAGAACCTAGATCTGATATTGATGGCATAATCTAAGGATAGGCCATCAATATAAAAGTCCCACAGAACCCTTTTAAGCTGACCATACACATTAGATCTCTGTCAGTCAAACCCACCAATTTTCAGCTGCTTTAGCCAACCATCAAATGTGTATGGCATCCTCCCAATTCTCCCACAACAGCTGATGTCAGAGGAAATAAGGTCTGGGTATGCTGGATCTCAAATGTCCTTATGTTCTTGTGGGAAATAATAGGTATCTAGCAGCAGGTTTCTCCCCTCTTCCCATTGACCAGATATCCATGTTTGGCCATGCCAAGCATGCATAATTATGGTAGGATCAGGAGAGATAGCTATCAACTGAAAGGGTACTCGGTCCACATCTATGTCATGTGTATGGCCATCTTCAATTTTACCAATGAAGCACAGTATTCATGTATATAAAAGCAGCACAGTTTGATGCAGGAGCCTGATCATCCCGCTACTAAACAAGCTGGAATTTGCACTTTTTGATTAACAAAAGATCACTTCCTCCCTCGGCAGTTTTCTTTTGAATATAATGCCATTCATGCGATAACTATAACGTACACATAAAGCAAAGAATTACTAGCAAACATTATTTACCTGTATATTTCCAAGCTATTTACTCCATATTTGCTTTCAATTCTGTACTTTCCTGGTTCACTTGCTGGGCTAATCAAACTTTCATTCTTATACCTAATGAAAAGAGTGGATTCATTTCAGTAAAGTCAATAGTATCATAATCACAGCCAAGTTAATTTTACACCGTCTCAGGGTGCACTGACATTGCTTGGCATATAGTAAGCTGCTTTTGTATTTCATTGCAACAAACAATTTAATTATAGATAATAGCTAGTTTGCAAGAGGCAGTGTCACCTTCTCATGCTTATCAAAACTGAATGTGAAGATAACACTATGTAAGTGTCCCTGAGTTTCCAACAGCGCAAAAACAAATTAAATGGGAAATTAATCTGGAAAATGAATATTCAATTTACTTTTCAATCATGTTTATTATTATAGCGGTAGAAATCAAGAAAGGGTTTAGGTTCATCAATAACATGAAATTAATAATTCCAGATAGAGCCTAAAATAAAGGGACGCTCCTTCCCTTTAATTACCCTGTTAAAGGTGCCACCAATCACCCAATTAACCAGCAAACACTTGTTTATAAGGTGACAGGATCATTGATGACACCAAAATCATTGTTTCTGGGCAGCAGATCATCCTGTGTAAGCAGTAACCTGCCACCCAGAAATAATGAATCAGTATGGCGACAAGCATTAGTATGCCTATAAAGCGGAAGTGATTGCTGTGTGTAAATGCAGCTTTCACCTCCTCTAATGAGCAGGCAATTATCAGGACTGAATGGTTTGTTCCCTGCAATTGCCTGCTTGGTCAGCCTGTGTAAAGGGGCCTATATAGGCACAATAGCTGCGGTCATCAGCAATGACAGAATATGTCCTTTGAAAACTCTTGGGTGACTATTGGATGACAGTGTTGTTCTATTATGTGTGATGCAGATGTAGCATTTTATATGCATCTGGTGGCAGCTTTGTCCCATTGTCATGAGCAGCTGAGGCTTCAGATGAGGTCTGGTTGACAATGGGAGATCTACAGAATGGCCTTATTCAGGTAAATTCATCGAGTGAATTGGATTCTTCTTGAATCAAAGGTAACTTCTATTAGAACTGTGTTCATTTTTTTTAACCTGAACAAAGACTTAATGGGTCATTTATTAAAAAGAAATATGCCTATATTAGATGTATTTCTGGTGCAGATTGTAGCACAAAGGTCCTTTGCACCACAATCTGCGACTTTTCCCTGCTCACGTCAGGTTTTTAAAAGTGGGCGTGGCATGGGCGGGAAAGGGGCATAAAAATGGTGTAAACGTTAGACATCTGGGAAGCTGTCTTACATTTAGAAGCTGGTGAGGATCCACCGAAGTTATGTAGAAGTCGGTGCCTCTTCATAACTTCATCAGATCCACGGCCAGTGCAGGACTTCATTAAGAACGGCATCTAAAATGCCTGTCTTAATAAATGTGCCCCTTAGTCTAAGACTAAAACATCATTTTAAAGGGGTTTTTGTGGAATAATTAAAAAATTAAAATACTTACATATTACTTTATTATAAACACATTCCCAAATAGCTTTCATTATTTATAATTACTCTGTTTCATGGGGCAATCATCAGAGGAAATAAAATGTCTACCGCTCTATTAGTGCACACAAAACTCATTCTAATGGCACAGCAGGATGGGTTAATTCTGGGCTAAAGCGCTGCCTCAGCTCTCTTTACTACTCTGGCTGTCATGAATTACAATCCTACATAAAACTGATAAGATCTCCAGCTGTGTTTAAGAATGGAGCTCCGGAAATGGAAGCTGAAGTGCAGAGAGGACAGACAGAGAGCAACAGCAATAGTATTGTAGTCTGCTACATTACCATTGTTATGGCCAATGGTTGTGAAACCACTGTGCCAACTAACCAGTTTGACTTTGGGCTATTCCTGAGGGTGTTGTGCTGGTGGTCCCCTGATTTTCCTCCTTCATCCTCTATACAGTATAGTTGGCAGCTAACCCACAGGGGTCAGTGACACAGTGCAAAGAACCAAGGGATCAAACAAAACATATAGACAGAACCAGGCTGAGGTCAGGCAGGCAGAGTACATGAGCAGGACCAGAGCAGTAGACACAGGGTCAAGATCCAGGCGACAGGAAGAAGAGGTACACAAGCAGATAGATAGACAAGGGTAACAGGCACAGGTCAGATTGCAATCAGACAGACTAGGAATTCAGACAGAACACCTTTCTCAGACAGACAAAGAGATTATACTGTAGGTCCTTCACAGGATCCAGCAGACTAGAAAGACCAGAGAGAACTTGTTGCACAGGTTGCCTTGTCCATCCTTTCTGTACTTCCATGTAGCTTCTTTCCTACACTCACAGATGAAGATCTTATCAGCTTCATGTAAGATTGTAATTCTGACAGGCAAAGCAGAGAGGATAGCTGAGGCAGCTCTTTACCTCAGTACTCTGAAGTAACTAGTCTTGTTGTGTGATTAAGATGGATTTTGTGTGCAGTAATAGTACAGCAGCCATTTTTCCCCCTGGTCATTGCTACCTAGAGAAAACAAGCCGTTATAAATAATGGTAGATTTCTGTGAATGTGTTTATAATTATAAGTAAATACAAAATCGTATAATACTTGTTATATAATAAGTAATATTTATGTATGTTCAGTCATTTTATTTTATTACATGCAATATTTTATTACATACAATATTTTATTACAACACCCCCTAATATTTTATTACAACACCCCCTAATTATACGGAAGCCAAGGTTGGCACATAACAGGTAGGAAATAGTGTTACAGTCCTACAGAGATCACCTTGACGATTTGGTGGACGGGCTCAGATAATTTTGTACAAAATATATTTGCCAAGAATCTCTAATTTACTAAACAAGCATAGCATTAGCTTCAGAATAGCTCATATCACTGGCATTTTGTGCTTTATCTGGTTGGCAGTGTGTCGTTGCATTGTATGTATTTTCCTTTTCTTGTGCATTTAGCCATAGCAACGTGCACCTGCGCACTGGGATGTGCTGACTGAAATCCCCTTTTTTCTTTTATTAATTCTGCTTTAACTAGCTAAAACTTGATTTAAGAATAATCCTTTTATGACAGCACTGTGATCAATTTTACTCCACTATGTGAATGCTCCACTGACGCCGATTCCAGCTCAGCTCCTGGAGAAGATCTGCAATTGCAGTCCAAATACCAACATCGATAAATGTTGAAAAACATTAAATTGTTGTTTCTTCTTCTGAATAGGTGAGTGCACAAGAATCCCTACATACTAAACTATTTGCTTTCTTCTCTTTTTCATCATACTTCACACATCAAGGTGAATGGAGATAAGCAGAGCTCCTTAAGACAGTTATACCTGTGGATAAACTAATAAAATATTACACAGAAATAATGAAATACTCTCAGTGACACAGGGCTGCTGGAATGGTCCATTTAATTCCAATATATATATATATGATGTTCTAAACCTTTCTTGTATTCAATAGATCTCTATCATTTTCAATGAGTAATATGTAGATAGTCTCTTATCTCTGCATTTGTTACTTCTATATTTGCTACTATCTTTGGAGCTATGTATGGTTATTAAGCAGAAAGATTTTTTTGTACTCACCACTGTACAAGAGGTGTTGGATATCCTTGGACTGTAAAGAAAAGCTTCACAGACATGCCTTCCCAAACAGTATGTGATCTGAGACGGACCAAGATATCTGGAGCACGGCTTATACATTCTTCATGGATTTGCCTCTGTAATGCCAACTTTTCGTCTACCTGACAGAAAAAATTGGTAATAATCCAGTTAACCTTCCACATATGTCACCTTCATGGCAGGGTTGCCAACCTGATTGTTTCAATTTTTGGTCAAAAAAGCAGACTGATGCCGGTGGTCCATGCTCTCCATGCTTACTCCATCTCCCACTCCAGTACCCATTTTGTCCCCCTGCTCCTTCCCAGAATGCATGGCCGCCAGAATAGAACTGCTTCTTCCACTGCATAATGGCTTTGGCAAACCTCTTGCTTGCAGTGCCTCAGACCATTCCTAGGGAGCAAGAGCAGTGGCATAACTACAACTAACTGGACCCCACAGCAAATTTTTGAACGGGGCCCCCCAGAAACTTCTTCGCAAACCCCCAACTCACATGCAACCCTCACTATTGTGGCTAGTCAAGATTGAGCTCTCCCAGACAAGACCTGATAGCCTCTCCATCCGTTTCCCATGGTGTCACTGTATATAATGTCATTGTATAATACTGTTGAGGGGGCCCTGACAATAAAATCTTTTAGTCTCCCTCCTAAGGGGCACCCTTGTGGGTCTGGGCCCCAAAGCAGCTGCTTCCCCTGCTTCCCCTATAGCTACGCCCCTGAGCAAGAGTGCTCTACCTACGGCTTTTAAGGGGTCATTGAGCGCACACCCTAATCTGTCTAGCATATGGCTAGCCTCTCTAGGGTATTTAAGGCACTGTCCTCTGTAAGAGTCTGCCTGACTGATAGATATTCTAGGTTGGTAGTCCATGCAAAAGTATGCTATCTTCGATTGCTTGACTGCTTACTGGATTTGACCCTTAGCTGTTGGACCTCTACTGACCTCTTTTGTTGACCCCATGCTGCCAGGCCTTTCGATTGATTATAGGATTGAACAAACTCTACCTACCTGTCCTTGGCTTGTCCTTTGACTATAATTTTGCCTGTCCCCTCACTGCTTCCAGGCTTCCCACCACTGACCCATCTGAGTGAGCTGTTATTGAAGAAAGAATACTGACACAGTGGCTCCACACCCGCTGTGTTACAAAGACAACAATAAATCCTAAAATAAGTGTTTTATGCTAAGTGCTATACACCCAGAGTACTATTATGAAGACATTAACAGCATTTACTGTGGTCGGTAAAATGGTGATAATTACAGTCACAATAATCTAGAAAAGTCCCTCCAGCTTTAAAAATATCACAGATGCTGGGAAAAAGTGGAATGTTTATGACCTGATCAGCAATTTACAGACCATTGGCAAACCCTGCTTCATGGCCATTCTTTTTTTTAATTTGGTATCTATGTTTATAAGAGCATCTGAGAACAGGTAAGTTAGTGAGTACACCTGCCCATGAGAAGCAATTATAGAAAGCTCTCTTGATACCCGATAAATTGCTTCTATACATCCTGGTAAACACGAGCCTTGTCAGAGCTTCTGACTAGCATAAAGGTACAGTAAGTAGCTGGGGGCATCTGCTGTTTGAGGTGATAAATTCCAGCCCCGATCATCACTTCAAGATGCCGCACTCACCTGGAAACTTTCCTAATGTATTTATTAAAAAAATCTAATTTAAAAAAAAATTCCGATACTGTGAAAAGTCGACAGTCAAATTATAATAACATCATTGGTGTTAAGTTTGACCTGTAAGTTTCCACTTCCCAAAAGTGTCTCCTATTACTTAATTTGGGTGAAAGGACCTAACCAAACCCTTAATGAGGATATTAAAGAGGACCTATTGCCACTCCTGACATGTCTGTTGTAAAAACTACTTGTATTCCTCATGCAATAACAATTCTGGGGCATCTACTCTTCTGAGTCCACTTGAAGGCTCCCACTATCTCAAGCATACTATTGGGGTATTATCCTTTCTGCAAAGGTGTAACTGGGCCCCAATGCAAAATCTATAACAGGATCCTTCACCTACCATGTGCCAGACAGCCCACTTGGACCTCTCAGGCATCTAGGCCCAAATCTGACTTATACTTATAGCTATGGTCTTGTATTTCTAGTTCTGTTGTGAACAAGTCTTATATTTATGGACATTTTAGCTAATATACAGTATGTTATGTAAGCTGACAGCAAGGATCATGATGAATCTAAGGAGGCATTCTTTGTTTTAGAAGATCAATTGCCATGACTTCTCTACATGAACAGGAAGTGCAGATCAGTCTTGCAGTGTCCTATCTTATGAAGCAAGATATTAACAGTGCCCTACGCTCTTATGTTCATATACTCATGCAACTCTAAATGATCAGGGCATAGTTCTAAAATTGGGTATTGAAGGAGGAAAACAATTACTGACTTACCATCCTTTGAATAGACACTTTATCGAGCTGTTCCCTTGCCAAGGCCCGTGCAATGCGAACGTCTTCTTCCAAGAAGGCAAGCTCTCTAGCATAGTGAACACTTCGGTCATAGCTTCTATGTTGCTGCTGAGACCTGTGCTCAACTTGTTGCACAGCGTGTTGCTCAGCACGTTGCATAGCATGTTGCTCAGCACGTTGCTCAGCACGTTGTTCAGTACGTAGCTCCTGTGTCCTACAGTTTAGAACATGCAATGATTACAAAAAGATACTAAAGGAATATTTCAGTCTTCAGTGAAGTCCTATTTTTAAAATTCTGCAGTCCATGCTTTGAAGGAGACACTGTGAACAAGCACAGAACACAACACAAATGCTACATAAACTAGACTTCATAGTGTTAAAACAAAAAGGAGATCTCCATAATGGAAAGGATGACAGGATTTCATGAAAGCACACATATCCAGAAAAGTCAAGACTTAAAGGGTTTTCCACTCCCTTTAAATATAGTATCTGGTTAAATGGTAGTTCTGAAACTACATAGCTCTGTCCATTGTGTAGTGGACGGAGCTGGCTACTGCAGTGCTGCTCCTATTAAAGTGAATAGAACCAGCACTGCAGTAGCCAGCTCAAATCACTACACAATGAACAGAGCTATGTAGTTTTTGCACTTATTTCTAGAGCCAGAGCTACTCCAAACTAGCTGATAGGTGACGGTGTGGGGCGGTCAGACATTGATGTCCTATTCCAAAGGATAGGCCATCAGTATAAAAGGGGTGTACAACACCTTTAAATAAATGACGTGTAAGATATACATATATATGGACAATTCATTGAAGCATACACCTTACAAATAATATACAGAGACAAAGGCTGCATAAAAATTTGGGACACAATATAACTCAACAGCATGCAACAGCAAAGTTACAATATTAGTCTACCATAAAGCCACAATGCGTTTTTATAGTATATGCTATTGCATTAGCAATAGATATTTTTCAGCAGCACATAAAACATGTTGCATTTTTATTCTTAAGCATGAATCCTTTAACTACACAACCATATGACGTGAACTACACAAGTTTGCAATCGGTTGGATTGGTTTGTAATGGTCTCAATTGAAATTACATGGCTCCCATGAGTTTAAAGAGGAAGAAGTCAAACATAAAGAAAAATGATAAGATGGATGATTTGCACAGTGATGAAAAATAAGTAAGAAGAAGAAAATAGGGGAAGAGAAAGAAGGGACAACGAGGAGGAGGAAGAACTAAAAAATACAGGAATGAAGAAAGAGAAGAAAGTGACAAAGAAAGACAAAGAAAGTAGAAGCAAACGTGAGAAGATAACGGAAAAAGAGGGGGAAGAAAATCAAACAAATATATGAGAAGAAGAAGAAAAAGAAGTATAAGGACGAATAAAAAAAAACAAATAAGAGGAAGAAGGAACAGGAAGTAGGATGTAAAGAAATGGGAAGAAAGGGCAAGAAAGAAGGAAAATAATAAAGAAGGGGGAAATACAGAAAAGGAATATTAGATTCTTCTTGTTTTCAGTGGAGCCGTCCCAATTCCTCCAATTTTATTTCAGTCTTTGGATTAAATATGGCTACAGTATTGCTTGTGGAGACTGAGGCCTCATGCACACGAACGTATTTTGTTTCCGTGTCCGTTCCGTTTTTTTTGCGGATAGGATATGGACCCATTCATTTCAATGGGTCAGCAAAAAATGCTGACAGCACACTGTGTGCTGTCCGCATCAGTATGTCCGTTGCGTAGCCCCGCAAAAAAAATAGAACATGTCCTATTCTTGTCCGTTTTGTGGACAAGGATAGGCATTGTTACAATGGATCTGCAAAAAAAAATGGAAACACGGATGCCATACGGAACATCATCCGTTTTTTTTTTTGCGGATCCACAGTTTGCTAACCGCAAAACACATACAGTCGTGTGCATGTAGCCTTATACTTACAGGTCCATTCGGGCAGTGAACCAAACAAGGTACAAATGAGATACGTGATATAAATATGGTCCTGTTGTATTTACACTGATATGACTACACTCCTTGCCCAAAGTTTGAAGAGCATCTGACATGAAAATGCAGTTTTCTTTTACTTCCTTGCTATTGGATCCTTCTAGAATGGTATAACATATTCTGCAGTTACCTTTCTTAAATGACTAATTTCTAAGATCTGTTAAATTTCACTTGTGTTTCACAGTCAAAATGGTTACTCATGAATGGCCTGATATGTGACTCCACATACACTACAAAGCAACAATAAATGTGATAGGTCGAAGCTCATCCTAAAGTTCTAGCATTTAGGCTCATTTTCAAGTGGCATTATGAAACTGAATCTGGTTATACATATTATATAATTGATTCTAATTAAAAATGTCACTGTGGCAAAGAGTAGCCAACAATTTGTAAAATACATGACCATGGTGTGTTCTGATTATAAACCCAATGACAAAACAGTGATTTATTGTCTGACAGCGAGCATACCTATATCATCCCGGCATTAAAAAAAACTTTTAGCCATTAAAACTGCTGCTTTGTATGAAATTTACTCATTGAGGTCTTTACTAGTCCATATACTGTAAGATCCTTATAAACCTATATACATAGACATGTATTTGGCTCATTTACATGAGATATCATTGTTTGTCACTTTTTTTATTAAACTGTAATTGCAGTCTCAGCGCATTTTTTTTCAATCAATAGCTGTAGTATGTTAACATGCTGATGTTACCCGAAAGATGAGGCTGACATGGCTATTAAGTATCATTATAGAATATTAATTGATAGCATACTATAAAAACACATTAATATATCATGTTTTAAGCTTGTCTCTAGCTACTCATGCATGGTACACAATACCATGTACCTTCTTTTAAATGTAGGGAGATAGTATTCTTCAACATCTCTATCAGCCCCACAAACACATTTTACTCTGGAACCCGAGGAAATTGAAGAAACTTTTTGAGTAGAAGCTGAACTGCTTCTTCTGTAGTGACAGAGAGAGGAGATGATGTTGCACATACCTATTGCACCTCTGTGACATCACCACTGGTAAATATATGGAATTAAATCTATACAATACACCATCATTTTTTATTCATTGTAAACAGACAATATTACATATAAGAAGATTATTAAGATATCTATATCATTAGATACATTGCAGTTTGAACTAATGAATATTACTGGAACATGTTGCTAAGGCTACTTTCACCCTAGCATTAATATTTTCTGTTATTGAGATCCGTCATAAGGTCTCAATACCGGAAAAAAACGCTTCAGTTTTGTCTCTATTCATTGTCAACGGGGACAAAATGTAACTGAACAGAAGGAATGCTCCAAAATGCATTCCGTTCCGTTCTCATACCGTAAAGCAAACCGCAACATACTGGGGTTTGCTTTCTGTCCTGGGATGCGATGCAAGACGGATCCGTCATGACCCACAATGCAAGTTAATGGGGATGGATCAGGATCTGACACAATAGAAAACAGATCCATCCCCCTTTGACTTTCAGTGGAGTTCATGACGGATCTGTCTTGGCTACGGAAGCGTTTTTGCTGAAATCTGAAGTATCCAGCAAAAACACTGGAAAAAGTGTGAAAGTAGCCTAAAACTAAAGTGTTTTAGAGCCATAAATGTAGATCATTTGCTCTCTCTAATCATATTTAAAAGCTATGCACACCCTTAGATTATTTTTATTGCATGGATTTTGAGCTAAAAGTTATTCTTCTTATAGGTTTCTATTATAAAAAAAATTGAGCTGCTTGATTTCTGCAGCCTGCATGTTTTCCAATACATAGGAGGCTGCAGAATGCTGAAAACCATCAGACTGGCTGTCTAATGGGTCAGTCTTTTTCTCTGTTCTACTGAATTATCGTTTAAGCTGATTTTATCATAAATCAATTTAGCTCAGGAGACGAGGGAGATTGAGGGACTGGAGATTGAGCCATCAGACTTCAGACAAGCTCCCTAATGGATTTGCTATATATGAAATACATGTAGGCTGCAGAAACCAAGTAGTTCAAAATTTTTAATAAAAATTATTTTAGCCCAAAATACATTCAATTACAGGGTTTTTCTGAGATATTTTAAAACATGAAAACATTTTAGCAGTGGTTGGGCATGAAGCAGGGGCGGACTGGGAACTTAAAGTGGCCCTAGAAAAAATACTAAAAGTGGCCCCATTTTGTAGTTGGGTCCAAATTGATGGAAGGCAGGGGCAGTAATACCATATTGTGGCACATTATACCACCCCAACAGAGCCAAATACCACAGCCCATCACAAAATACATCCCCAAAAACTTCCACTTGCTGGCAATTAGGAGGGCCCAGAGCATCGGCCCACCGGGAAATTTCCCTGTAAGGTCTATGGCCAATCCGCCCCTGGCATGAAGATAAAAAAAATAACATTACTCCGCGTTCCAGCACTGCACTCTGGTCTCTGCTGACTCTGGTCCCTCCCGGATCAAAAGTTTGTTGCACCATCTAAATGCACATTACTGCTGTCAGTCAATGCCTCAGCAGTCACGTTTGCTGCCACCACAATATAATAATCTAAAAAATCCAATACTGCTGGATTTTTTGTGATTGATGTGTCACTGTCGCAGCAAGCATGAGAGTCGTACTGCGACCTCATTCATGAGTATGGCGGTTCAGTACACTGTGATCTTTGGTTGTGCGACAGCTGTCACTGCCAAAATCACCATGTAGCCACACCCTTATTAGCATGTAGATAGCATGTCACACTTCTGGTGCCGCAGGGATTGGAAGAATTTGAGACCAGAAGCACAGCTCTGGAACTAGGAGGCATCAAAGAGGTGACAACTGTCATTTCTAGTCCACACTCAGCCACTGTAAAAAAATGTTCTAGAACAAACTCTTTTCAGAAGTTGTCTATAAACTTAAATACTTTGCTTCTATCAACTATATGAGAAGAATCAAGGACACAACAACTGAGAAGAAATCCCTGTCGTTTAACATGGCATTTGCTCTTTGCACTGGTGCACAGCATGTTAAGGAATGCAGACATACAGTAGATTTGCTGCAGAAATTTTTGCAAATGAAATCAGCTCCATTCATCTGAATCAGCGTCTCAGATCAAACATTCAGTTTCAGAAATCTCTGCAACAAATCTGCGGCATGTGAATATCCTCATACAATTTATCACCTGTGTCAAGATGATAAGAGATTTGGAAGCAGTTGGATACATTTAAAGATGTAAAAATTAAAGCACCATGAAACTGACAATCCATGTAACCCATACCATTTTGGCATTATAATTATATTTGATTAAAAGATTACAGAAATTCAGTCACAATTGTTACTGCTTCGATAGACAACACTTACTTTTGTGCTGAATATTCTTGAACTACATATCTGCTTTGAAGATTGCGGTAAGAATGGTCATAATGCTTGTGTCTCTTTTGATAATAAGGGACGACCTTGGAAGACATGGCACCAGCCTGTCTCTAGAACTAGAGGAAAGAATGGTAATCGTTAAATAAGGATATAGAACCTAAAAGGACATACATAAATGTGTTTAATGGCTACACAACAAAAAGGATATAATACAATTGTAATGTATAGAGAGTCCTGTCCCTCCAGGATTAGAAAAGTGTGCCTGTGTTCTTTCAAAAACAGCACCACATCTGCCCACGGGTTAGGCCTGGCATTGCAGCTCAGCAAAACTACAGTGAATGAGGCTGAGTTACTACCTACCTAACACCCAGAGAGATGTGGCACTGTTTTTGGAAGAAAACCAAGTTATTCATCATGGACAAACCTACATAAATATAGTCCTCGTACAGAAAATCATTGTATTATTCATGCATCACCAATTTCAGGTTGTAGAAAGGCACATAGAAAGGGTCAAATCTAAACATTGACATACCAGTTGAGCACAATGGTAGTCTTGGAAGCAAGTTGGTGAGGGCTACAGTATGCGGATGCATGTTGAGGTATACAACCCTCAGTACTGAACAATGCCAGCCATCACTTCTCATTGTATACCAACACAATGGAAGCAATTGGTTATTGTGTTAGATCTTAATGCCATTCCTTTCCATGCAGTTATGCCAGGTAATTGGTGTCATTGCAATGGAAGATGAACTCATACTATCTATATGTTTCTCACATATCTATAATGTTGTATTAGGGGTTCATTATCATGTCCGAGCTTGGGCCCGCCAGAGGATCCTCTAGTATTCTGTTTGGCCAGATCAATCATGCATGTCTGCCCAACCACCACTGCCTATAATCAGCAGTGGCGTCCAGTGGTCACAGTAACTGAGCCGATGTCAGGTTCCCGGCCACAGCTGCCTGAGATCAGAGAAGTTGTCTGGTCGTCATGTGAATGCAGCTGTCTACCAGGTCACTTCCGACTACGGCTAGCACCCAACAGCATTGTCTGGTTGCCATCCGACGATGATCTAAAGGCCCTGCTCCAATGGCACTACATGCCAGGCTACCAGGACGTCATTGCGCTGGTCACTTGGGGTGCCCGATGTGCAGTGAGCCCAGCCCACTAACTCATCAGCAGACTATTGAAATCAGGCTCCTTCTATTTGCAGGTGCCTGTGAATCTCATCTTCCTGGCTCTTCTTTTGGTAGTGTGAGTTGTGCTACATATTTGACTTCTGGCTTTCTGACATTAGGCTTTTCTCTAGATTGTGTTTTGGCTTCTAGCGTTTTTGGTTCTACTTGTTTCTCCTGGCATTGATCTAGCTAGTTTTGACTCTACATTTATCTTAGTGTTTTTGGTATTGACCCCCTTGGCTTCAGACTACTTGGCTTCTCTCTGACTATGCTTTTGCCTCTGATGTTTTGGTCTTGTTTGCTTTTCCTGGTACTGACTCTGCTTTATTGTGTTCTCTGTTGTTTTGTGTCTTTTTTTGTACCACCTCCCCTTGCATGTATTCAGTATAGGGACTGTCATCCAGTTGTGGGTCACTACTAGGGTGGGCATGCAAGTAGGTAGGGGCAGGGGTCTGGGGAACTGTAGGGTTGCACTTTTTCCCCTGTTTTTTTACCATTGCAGTCACCATTGTTGGTAGCAGTCCAGAGCTGCGACAATATCTATTTGTGAGACTCTATAGTAATCTACCTACACCAACCTACCATAACTATTCTGTTCCCACATTTGTTCTTCAAAAATTTAAGGGGTTTTATCATCTGTAACAATTATGGGCTATGGCATAGCCAAAGGATTTCTATATCACCTATTAATCCTCTACATGGATGTAGTGGCAAGCAGGGGTCAGGGGACATGCATTCTCTGCATAGTTGCAAGTCCAAGGGGTTTTGGTCCTTCAATTCTCAAGGTCATGAGGTTCTTGAACTTTTCTTTTATTCATCTAGGTCCAAGGTTTGTAGAGAGGGACGGGAAAGTAGATGCTAATGGATGACCAGAATGAGTTGGAACAGGATAGGCAGGGGATCTGTAAAATGTCTTTTTTTTTTGCTTTATACCATTCTGAGCTTTTTTTTTTTTTTTTTTTTCTTTTACATCTGTCAGACAGTCCTTTTATGTTATGGATGAAGAATGAAGAATAGATCAAGGATACTGATGCTTACCAACTAGATTCCAACACTGGGAAACAGAAACTGCCACCTGATGTGCTGCAACAGTCAATGCCTCCTTTTTGCCTTTGTTTTTTGTGTCAGGGCCCAGTCATGTGTATGTCAGGATAATGGTCAGTGACAAGTTAAATGACAGTGACTTTGGAGAATTCTATCCACATTAATACCAGTAATGGAGTGTCAGAGTATTGACATCAAGCTAACAAACAACTGTTATTTGGACATTGGCCCACAATTATTAATATGAGTGCACCTATATTTTGGCAGTAAAAGTGGTCCAGCTTTAGAGAATCCTTTTGCAATTAGTATGATAAAGATTGTGGCTTACTGGAACTGGGTGCGGCTTTGCTGGAATGAAGACATGGCCTAATCATAGCATAAAATTCTGTCTCAAACTAAGCCAACCAATAGTTGATATAGACTTAGACAAAAGTCTCCAACCATGCACCAAATTTATCATCCAGTCTGAGGCACTGGGATAATTCTGGTGCAGGTCTAGACAGTCTTTTTAGGCATTTACACTGCCCAACTGTTGGGCAGATTATCAGGAACACTTCTATGATAATCTGCTCAGGTAAAGGTGCTGAAGATCACCTGATGAACAAGCAGACACCTTAATCATCATTTCTGGGCAGCAGATTGTGTCCTGTGAAAAGTGATCTGCTGCTCAGAAACAATGAATTGGTATGAGAATGAGCAATAGAAGTAGCCATCGCTCGTCCCGATACTGTGGGGAAGATCATTGCATGCAGGCAATTGGTGGGAAAAAATGATTCCTTCTCAATACTTGTCTGCTAGTTGGCGTTGCGTAAATGAGCCTTAAGTTTACATGATCTACACGCTTAGTAATTTGGGTGAATTGTTTATATGCTACCATCAAGGAATACTCCAACATTAATATGTAAAAATGTACTTTTCATATCAGTGTATTTTTTAGAGTGTTTATAGTACCAACAACAAGTCTCAATAATAAATCAATAATAAACAGTTCAATATAGGAACAGAACATAGAAAAAAATGCAGGTTGTTGTTCATAATTGTTAAAGAGGTAATCTGAGTAATCTGGGTCTCCCAGAGATGAGTTGCATAGAGTTGCATAAGAGATCTCCTCTAAGAACTCATCATGCCTCGGGCACTCAAGAATGGGTTATCTAAAGGTGGCCAGCCAAACAATCATTTGGCCATTGGCTATTTCTATCATCTGCCTCTTGACTTCCCCATACACATACAGTGGGGAAAAAAAGTATTTAGTCAGCCACCAATTGTGCAAGTTCTACCACTTAAAAAGATGTGAGAGGCCTGTAATTGACATCATAGGTAGACCTCAACTATGAGAGACAAAATGAGAAAACAAATCCAGAAAATCACATTGTCTGATTTTTAAAGAATTTGTTTGCAAATTATGGTGGAAAATAAGTATTTGGTCACCTACAAACAAGCAAGATTTCTGGCTCTCACAGACCTGTAACTTCATCTTTAAGAGGCTCCTCTGTCCTCCACTCATTACCTGTAGTAATGGAACCTGTTTGAACTTGTTATCAGTATAAAAGACACCTGTCCACAACCTCAAACAGTCACACTCCAAACTCCACTATGGTGAAGACCAAAGAGCTGTCGTTGGACACTAAAAACAAAATTGTAGACCTGCACCAGGCTTGGAAGACTGAATCTGCAAAAGGCAAGCAGCTTGGTGTGAAGAAATCAACTATGGGAGCAATAATTAGAAAATGGAAGACATACAAGACCACTAATAATCTCCCACGATCAGGGGCTCCACGCAAGATCTCACCCCATGGGGTCAAAATGATCACAAGAACTGTGAGCAAAAATCCCAGAACCACACGGGGGGACCTAGTGAATGACCTGCAGAAAGCTGGGGCCAACGTAACAAAGGCTACAGCCAGTAACACACTACGCCGCCAGGGACTCAGATCCTGCAGTGCCAGATGTGTCCCCCTGCTTAAGCCAGTACATATCCGGGCCCGTCTGAAGTTTGCTAGAGAGCATTTGGATGTTCCAGAAGAGTATTGGGAGAATGTCATATGGTCAGATGAAACCAAAGTAGAACTGTTTGGTAGAAACACAACTCGTTGTGTTTGGAGGAGAGTGAATGCTGAGTTGCATCCAAAGAACACCATACCTACTGTGAAGCATAGGGGTGGCAACATCATGCTTTGGAGCTGTTTCTCTACAAAGGGACCAGGACGACTTATCCATGTACATGAAAGAATGAATGGGGCCATGTATCGTGACATTTTGAGTGCAAATCTCCTTCCATCAGCAAGGGCATTGAAGATGAAAGGTGGCTGGGTCTTTCAGCATGACAATGATCCCAAGCACACCTCCAGGGCAACGAAGGAGTGGCTTTGTAAGAGGCATTTCAAGGTCCTGGAGTGGCCTAGCCAGTCTCCAGATCTCAACCCCATAGAAAACCTTTGGAGGGAGTTGAAAGTCCGTGTCGCCCAGCGACAGCCCCAAAACATCACTGCTCTAGAGGAGATCTGCATGGAGGAATGGGCCAACATACCAGCAACAGTGTGTGCCAACCTTCTGAAGACTTACAGAAAACGTTTGACGTCTGTCATTGCCAACAAAGGATATATAACAAAGTATTGAGATGAACTTTTGTTATTGACCAAATACTTATTTTCCACCATAACTTGCAAATAAATTCTTTAAAAATCAGACAATGTGATTTTCTAGATTTATTTTCTCATTTTGTCTCTCATAGTTGAGGTCTATCTATGATGTCAATTACAGGCCTCTCTCATCTTTTTAAGTGGGAGAACTTGCACAATTGGTGGCTGACTTAATACTTTTTTTTTCCCCACTGTATATGTTTGGTTCGGCCAATCATGTACGTTTTGTCAATGGACGCTCTTCTGGTGGCTGCTTATCTCCTGGGAGAAAAAAAGGAAAGTGAGCAAAAAATTCCCGATTCTTCTTTCCCCAGACATTATCTGTTGGGGGAGAGTCAGGAGACAACCATACACATTGGATTGTCAGATGAAATACTGTTTATGGGGGGCTTTAAGTCACCCAGTTAATTTTATTATGTTGTCTTTAAATTTGAATAAAATAAAAAGATCAGTAACCAGACTTCAGAGGTGTGGCTGAGGACTAACCTGGTACCATCAATAGTTCTATAATCCATTGATAGATAAGTAGCATTGACATCCAGAAGATGATTTCTGAAGTGGTAAAGGGCTATATTTAGTTATGAAATAACTGATATGTCTATGACAACCCATCTCCAAAATAATCTTAACCCTTTAAAGTCATACACCACATGTTAAGCAGAACGTATATCTAGGAACTGTGAAGTAGTCAGTAGAGTATTTTATTACCATATAATTTGGTGTTAAATATTATCAATATATTTTTCCACATATAATGATTCTTGCACCCAGCAGTGCCACATACAGGTATTCTCATACAGTGGCACACCGAGTCCCTACAGGTCCAAAGTATCTGTGTGCACCATATGGTGCCTTCGTTAGGTACCATTAGGTACCATGTACTATATAATATAATATACCACAATAATGGCATCATCGATCCTCAAGGAGTCTGGGGAAAGAAATATGGACATACAGATTCATAAAATAGGGATCTGTAGTACACAAACTGTGCAATACCATTTATTACCTGACTGTTACGTGACTCAAAATTACTGACCTATTTTTACACTGCTGATCAGTCTAATAAGTCAATTAATTTGATAGCACACACTTATTCCATTAGCACCACAGACAGTGATACCCTGGGAGACCAGGAGAAGTGAGGAATATGCTCACCTGATGGGGTTGTGACAAGCCAAAACCACTATAAATACTTTTCCTGGTGAGCTTATATGGTTCAGTTTAGGCAGCAAGTGCTGGCCATTGCTAACTGGATATAGGAGTCAGCCAGTAGGTGAAACGCGCATTGAGGTGAACTTGCTTGTCTAGCGGTGTGCTCTCCATCATGTCACAGGGTATGCATTACTGATACCATGTATGTGGTTACTATCATTATTTTCTTTTTATTTTTATTTTTGGTTGTGTAGTGATGGACATCAGTTTATTTTCTTATCCCTAACTATAAGATGTTCAAGAAATGTGCATTTATAGTTGTATATATCATATACACTATTTATTGACCACTATTACTATTCAGAAATATAAATGGTTCTTTTTTATTCATTCAGGATACTAATCGGCACATTTCTTGA
The DNA here is from genome assembly GCA_900303285.1 of Rhinella marina. Taxonomy (NCBI): domain Eukaryota; kingdom Metazoa; phylum Chordata; class Amphibia; order Anura; family Bufonidae; genus Rhinella; species Rhinella marina. The sequence continues at coordinate 28,978 of ONZH01029112.1, forward strand.
TCTATGATTTTTCATTTTTCATGATTATTTTTTATTGTGTATTTTGGTTTATATTATATTATATTATATTATACTTACCTGTGATGATATTGATGGTAGACTGCACCCTATGTGTACTCTATATTGTTGGGTTTTCCTTCAACAATATCCAACATGTATTTGTGATATATCTTTTAATTGAGATTTTGGACTAATAAATTAAATGTTATTTTTTTGTACTTTGGCCTTGCTCATTTTTTCTGTGGTTGAACTGAATATAGGAGTGTCAGAAAACAAAAGCCAAAATGAAGACAATGAGAAAATGTAATCTGTTGTTGAAGTAATTCAGTTATAAGTCCAAATAAATGTATTATGGGGACCAGCCCCTTCTTCAAATACAGAGAACATATAGATGAAGCTGGGGTGTCAAAATATATACAAGAAATGGTGCCAAACTAATTAAAATGGGGATGGGTAGTGAAAATGTACATATAATAACACTACATAATTCGGTGATCAAACAGATAAAAAATAAATGCAATGTAAATGCTGTAAGTAAATGGAAAATTCAGTGTCAGCATGACAAGAAAAAAACTTAATGGAGTGAAATACTACCTGTTTATTGGTTTCATCAGCTTCATTTTTCCTGGTTGCCTCTATTTCAAGAACTGAAAATCAGATTCGGACTGGCCCACAGGGGAGCAGGTAGATCCTTCAGTGGGCCCTGAGCCAACGTGGTACCCTAGTCCCCCACCCCTGCACACGAGACAGCACACTGACTGCACTACATATGGATAGGCAATGTAGACCATCTCAAAAAACAAGATAGTTTATTTAAAAAACTGCCCAGGTTATTGCTTTAGCTACATATGCAGCAGGCCCAGGAGAGGAGGTGTGGAGGACAGGAGTGGTGGTAGCAATAATGGTGTTAGTAGTTACTCATGGTTGCAGTCCTCCCTGTAGCACTACCTGGGGTTGTGTGGTGATGGGCACAGTTTTTATTCCCTTCAGGGCACTTCCTGGCTTTGGGTCTCCTGCCTGGTATAAGGTGGGGTACCCTTGGTAGGGATGAGTTTTTAGGTGCAAGGCAGGGTTCCCGCAGATGAAATGCAAGCTATGAAGCTATGGTGCAGTGCAATGATAAGGCCTGTTTTAGTGCCAAAAGTCCATTGTACTTTACTAAGGTAGTTCATACAATATACCATATAGATGGTTCACACAAGGCTGTGTATGTGAGGCATTAGGCACATTAAAGGTTCCCTCTCTGCACAAATCTTCCCAAATCAACCAAGAGGTGCAACTTGTCTCTCTCCCTCTCATGTTGGTATCTCTTCAGTATCCTCATTCAGTGAAACTGGGCTTTTTAGTAGAGTTGACAAAATGAAGCCTTTCTTCAGAAAAAGACACATGAAAGTTTGCAAAAAAAAACGCCTAAAGGGCTAGGCCAGAAAGACTGGTCAGAGTTGAGCGAAAGCTGAATGGAGCAAAGTACAGAAATATTCTTAGTGAAAACCTGATCCAGAGTGCCCTGGAACCAGGGTTGCCAACCGTCGGTAAATTTACGGACAGTCCCAAGAAATGGCTGCTTTTCTCGGCCGTCCGTAGTGACCGGCAGAAAAAAGCAACGTCCGTAATTTTTGGCCCGAAATCCCGAAGTCTCTTACTGCGCATGCATGCGTAGTGCAGGCAGCGCAGAAAGAGAAGTTCCAGTGAGAGCAAGGATTACATGAGACTGGCCCGGCCAGGGCCAGCAGCGGCACAGGAGGCAACCAGGGCGGCTGCAGGTACATATCATGAGGGGAGAGAGGGGAGGGGCGGGCACGCAAGACGAGCATGGCCAAGGAGGTCATGTGACTGTGATGTCATCATGGTCCTTTCAGATGCCGATGTGGAGCCACTGCTGGAGCAGGAGCCGGGACACCTGTAGTAAGTAATCTACGGCTCTTACATCACGTGGTCAGTGTGAATATTTGTAATTAACTGTCATTAATGGAAATTCTAGTCAGTGAGTAGCAGGCAGCAGAACTGGTGCTGCTGGCATTTAGTTAAGGTATGGGGGCATTTAAGCTGCTGGGGGGCCACTATAGGGTACAGTAAAGCTACTGGGGGTAATTAAGGGGACAGTATAATTACTAGGGGCACAATGGGGACTATCTGAACTACAGGGGGCTATCTAAACTACTGTGGCACTACAGGGACTATCTGAACTACAGGGGGCTATCTAAACTACTGGGGCACTACATGGGGCTATCTAATCTACTGAGAGCACTATCTGAACTAAAGTGGGCTATCTAACTTCTGGGGGCACTGTGGGGGCTAACTGAACTACAGGGGGCAATCTAAACTACCATGGCACTAGAGGTGCTATCTAAACTACTGGGGGCACTACAGGGGGCTATCTAAACTACTGGGGGCACTACATGGAGCTATCTAAATTCTTGGGGCACTACATGGAGCTATCTAAAGTGGGGGTACTATAGGAGGCTACCTAAACTACTGGGGGCACTAGAGGGGACCATTTAAGCTACTGGGGGCACTATAACGGGTATTATAATTACTGGGACCATTACAGCGGGTCCTTATTATTTCTGGGAGTAGTATTGGAGGCACTATGGGAAAAATGGTTTCTATTGTGGGGAATTATTTCTACTACCAGGGGTACTATTGGGGTGTTACTATTATTAGTACAATATGGAGGGCACTACTGCTAAAAGGGCTACTTGTGGAGCATTATCACTATTGGGGCACTATTACTAATGAGGGAACGCTGGGAGAGAATTATTAGTATCAGTGGGACTTTGGGGAGCACTGTAACTATATGGGGTCCTACCTATATGGCACTGTTATATCTACAGTATAGTATTTGGGGAGCACAGTGGACACAGTATTTTAGGCAGCAGCAGGATAACAGAAAAGTGGGTAATCTAAGGTGTCTTTGTGGCAAACTCTGCAAAGAGAAGATGTGGCTGAAAGAACTTGTCATGGCGGTCTGGGCCAAATAGAGAAGATGAGAAAAGAGAACATCTACATCAGGGAGAAGTCACTGGATTTAAGAAGTATGTGGTGCTGTATCATCTTGTATGTTTGGTATTGTCCTATGTCCTCAGAGCCATTTTATGCAGCTCTGGTCTATTAAACTGCAGCAAGGACTTGCCGGTATATGGTATGTTACTGCTGCAGCCAAACACCAATCGGTGATCTAATGGCTGCAGTGGTCACATGCCATACACCTGCACATCAGTGTGCACATCACCAACATTGTGACAGATGTGCACACTTGCCCGCTACATCCCTGTCAGTCTTTGTTGACATGGCAGCAGCAATGATGGCAGAAAGCCCAGCGTGTCACAGGCATCATCACTGCAGCCATATAAACAAAGCACTCAGACTAGAAGCAGGGATGGAACAGCTGAAAATGTTGATTTCTTTTCCATATGCAATATTTTATTTTTAACTACTGAACAATCCTCTTCATTCTGGGGCGTGGAAGGGGCATGGCCTCTAAAAAGGGGGGTCTGGCATGTGTCCGTAAAAATTTTGGGCTGTCCGTAAATTTTTGTTTTTGTCCAGTAAAATTTGAAAGGAAGGTTGGCAACCCTGCCTGGAACTCAGAGTGGGCCAACTATTTATCTTCCAAAATGACAGAGGGGAAGATTACAGTAATCAAGACAAGTGCTCTCTGCACCAGTCTTGATATCCCCTGCACTGCACAGAGGATGCAACACATTTATGACAAAGTGCAGGCCTCATTATAAATTAGGTACATCCTCCAGCAGTCCATGTGCCTAAACAAAATCTAAAGCTGAGAGCTGCTGTAGATTTCTGGCTTCAGAAAACTGGTATAAATGAAGATAAATTTGTTTCAGGTGTTGGCCACATCCCCTTCCCACACTTACCATGGGACTTTTTGGAAAATTGCAGATTGTGCTGTAAAAAGAGACATGCAAACACACAGCTTACAACTTTTTAAAGCCACTTTTCTAGCGCAAGGGAGATGATAAATCTTTCCCAAAGACCCTAAGTATACAGCCAAGGCAACACAGGATTGGCTTATCTCTGGAGATACTTGAAAATGGCTGTCCAACGATGGTCCCCATCCAACCTGTCAGAGCCTGAGATGATCTGCAGAGAAGAATGGCAGAAAATCCCCATATCCAGGTGCTCAAACCTTGTGGCATCTTACCCAAGAAGACTGGAGGCTGTAACCACTGCCAAAGGTGCTTCAACTAAGTATTGAGGAAAGGGTCTGAATACTTACGTCAATGCAAGATTTTAGTTTTGCATTTTCAATAAATTATCAAATGTTTTAGATTTTTGAACTTTCTGTTTTCACTTTCTCATTATGGGGTATTGAGTGCAGAATCATGGGGAACAAATTGAATTTTTTTATTTTAGCACAAGGCCGCAATATAACAAAATGTAAAAAGTGAAAGGGTTTGAACACTTTCTAAATACACTGTATACTTGTAGTCCCATTCAACACACTGTAGGTGTAGTGTTAGCTGTTTGGAGTGTTTCTGTTATCGAGAAATCATACAGCCTGCTCCCAAGTGTGCATGCACCACCATTCAGGCTTCATTATCACTAAGCTTCTATCTACAGTGCAAATGCAAATATCACTGGTGTGCAGGGGAAGATTGGCCATAGAAACTACAGGGAAAGCTCCCGGAGGGTCACTCAAGCCCTTTTGATGGCCGCAGGCCAAGTGCATAATGATCTGAAGCTCAATGGCCACAAGTTCCCTCCTGAACTCAACTGTATTACCGCCCTCATGATGGTGATACAGTTAAATACTGTGGTTAGGGCAGCAGGATTTTGTGTTGCCCTCTATGGTATTTGTTTCTGCTGGGGTAGTATTTTGGGCTGCACTACAGTATTACAGGCCCCACCTACTTCTGTTGTCCTTGCCTATTTGTTTTGGTCTTTTTTCTGTCAATTTAAAACCACCTACAACATGGGGCCACTATTATATTTTTTTCCACTTTAAGTTCCCAAACCGCCCCTACTGGTGTGGGTGTCTCCAGCCAAAGCGGCCTCTGTGTATGTAATGGGGAGTGACACTGACTATCTCTCAGTGATTTAGTCAGCTGCTGCAAGCATCCTCAGCTGCCTTGAAACCAAGAAACCCCACTATCCTACTGTTATCAAACACTAGTTAGCCGCTCCAGTCACATGACATGGTGGAGCCAATAAACAAGCAGTAGTTCGCTCCCCGGAGTTTTTATATGTTTATCTGGTGGCACTGAGGCCAAATTTTACTTACAGCATTTATAATGAATATGTACATCTGTTTGATCACTGAACTATGTAATGTCATTATATGTGTGAATTGACTTGATATTTTTATATGCATTTTTTGTATCGCATCTCCTTTTGAAGTGGTACCATAATAGTGGTACCATGGCGGCCTATGGTAATTGGACAGTTTTAGAGTTACTGAGTTTTGATATGTCTTAGACACAGTATCAAAAGTTTTGTTCTGTTGAAGTTCGAACGCTGAGACCCTTTCCAATCGCTAGAAAGAAGCGATCTCTTTCCTCACTTCAGGAGAGATGAGATGGACTCAGTAGAAAGTCCACAGGCCCATCTCGATCTGAGAGCTCACTATGCGAGCACTTCTCTCTCCTCCTTCTAGCCATTGATGGGGGTCTCTGTGCTCAGACCCCCAGTGATCAAAACGTTTGACATATCTCTGTGACATTATCAAAAGGTTTCTGAAAACTCAGTGACTCTTTAATGTCATTGTCATTTTAATGTTTTTTTAGATAAATGATCTTGTGCTAATTAATTTCATAATATATTGTATATTTTATGTGTCATACCTAAATACAAACTAAGCGCAGATCAGGAAGATCAATAGATAGCTAAAAATACAGATAGTAAAAACTAGATGGAATGTAATATTCCTACTGGGAAATAATGCTATATAAATATAGTAAAAGTATATACTGTGTATATCCATAGTCTAAATTCAAATTGTACACATGTACAGTATACTGTACGTGCTGGATTCACAGAGAGACAAGTTTATTTTCTGCTGCCGAGCCTCTTCAATGGAGGCCATTTGTCAGGCATGATAATATCCGAGCAGCCTTTGCAGCTGTTCCAAACACTCAACACTGTTGCTAAGACTTTCATCTACAAAACCGCTTCCAGCAAATCCCTCTACATCGGAGGAGACTAAGCATGCACTGCTAAAATTGCTAAGGAGGTCTGTGTGCTGAAATCCCAGTATACAGTTGAATCATAGTCCAAAAAGTGGAGAGCATCAAGTCGTAAAACCAATACCGTGAGAACAAATGTTACCAGTATACATGGCATGCATGACATTCCTGGAGCAACTGAATAAAACCTATCCTACTGTCTATCTATCTATCTATCTATCTATCTCATATCTATTATCTATGTGATATCTATCACTCTTATTATCTATCTATTGCATATCATTCTAATATCTATCTACTAGATATATATCATCTATTTACAAACATGCAGGATAACAAAAAAATCTTATCCTGTTCAAAACCTATACACAGTGATAAATCAGTGGTGTTTATTTACAGCTATTAGTATTGATCATTGATCATAGTATTGATCATATTATCATTGAACTTATCTAATATACACATACATGAAAATGATATATAAGAAAATAATATAAATCAGAAGACTTTACACTACCATAGTAAACAGCTGCATCTTCTCACGCGTCATTTTATTGCTTTTGAGAATCCAGCTAAATATAGAAACCCTTATGGACAATTGTGTCTGGCCAGTTCACTCATGACATGTCTCAAACCTAAAATGTCACTGCATTTCCATATGTCAGTGATATCAGCTGGTTTAGAAATCAACATTGAGATTCTGTTACAGTCTCAGCTGACATCTAAGAGCAAGAGCTCTTTGACATTTCCGAGGAGAAGCATCTGTGTTTTATTTTATACCATCAATGATTATACACAAAATCAAATCATGCATAATACTAATTAAACAATACACATGCATATGCTAAATATGGATTTTAAAAAATTACAAATATGGCGACTGCAATATAGTAAATATGTCTTCTGTACAAATGCATATGCTTAGAAAACTAATGGCATTCACATATTCAATAATGCAGAAACAAACTATCCACGGTTGACCTGAGGTTCCTTGGGTCCTCCAGAAGAAATTATTCTGAGGCCATACTCTTTTTCCATACAATGTTTAACCTTTAAGTCTTCTGCTATCATTACACAAGATTTCTGGATTATTTGGAATACATGGCGCAGAAATAATTCCCTTGAGAATTTGAGCAACTAAGGAGGAATTAAACTCAAGAATGGCCTCTAAAAATGTTGAGCTACGAACAATGTCAGTAGTCACACTACTCATTTTGATAAAAGCTTCCTTCTATACGGCTGATGACCAACTGCAACAGTGGAGTGCCATCCCTCCTGATGATCAAGTAGGTATCTTGCTGCTGGAATTTGAAGATATGGCCAAATGTTCAGGTCCCTTGATGCATTTTTGAAAGCCAAAATCAAGAGTGAATCATGAAAGAAGAGAAATTATGAAGAACAAATATGACTTCTGCTCTTTTTCTTAATTCAATCCTGGTTTTGGCCTCTAAAATTGCATCAAGAAACCTGAATGTGGGCCATACCCCTAAATTCCAGCACCAAGTGACTTACTTGACCATCAGGTGGGAGTGAACCCCACTGTTGAAGTTGGTCATGATCCTCATAGAAAGAACATTTCATCAAAATGAGTATAGTGAGATCATTGAGAATGCATGTTTGTAGCTGAACATTTTTAGAGTCCATTCTTGGATTAGGTCCCTCCTCTGTTGCTCAAATTCCCAAAGGAATAATTTCTGAGCGACTGTTATTTGGCTTATTAAGAGTAGAAGTGGCTTACCAATCACATCGAATTTGCATACACTTGTGCAGATCCAGTAATGTCACTCACAGGATAGGGCTGGATCCATGTATACATATGTTGCTGTAGCTATTACACCCTCACATCCAGGGACATAAAGATGGGGACAGGAACCCAGGTCTGGATTACTGATTGCCAGGTAGGTTTCATGTTACTAATTTTTATATTAACACATGAAGCAATGTTAGGGGTCATCAATAGGGACCTTGCATTCCCCTGATGGACTTAAGCTTAACAATAGAGGTCTCCTACTCTCCATTATGATCTTCATTTATACATTCAGTCAAGTATTGGAGGCAAATTCTGAAATTAAGGTGGACTATAAATATGTTAATGTGGTTGTACAGGATGAGAAAACATGCCTGATTTAAAAAAAAACAATACCACACCAGTTCACAGGTTGTGCTTGGTATTGTAGCGCAGCCACATTTACTTTAATGGGGCTGAACAGGTGTGTGTGTAGCTGTTTTTGGGATTTCTTTCTAATATTCTACAACCCCGTTAACCATAATTCTCAAAACGCTCAACATTTTATCCATAACATATGAGGAACCTATGGCACACAAATCATGCTCTGGTTTAAGATGTACACTGCAAGAAAATTTTGAGACCATAGACAAAAACCAAATGGGCTATTTTTCCCCAAAAGGCCTTTTTACTGATAATGAACAGTGAAGTGATGCAATTACCAGTATACAGAACCTCTGTGGATGCTAATATGTATAAACTCCATGTAATGTTATATATCTGTATTAAGATTTGTATGTTATGTATTATGTTATGATTTCACTATCCATGGATATATTCACTAAAAAACAGGCATTGTATTATCCCATAAGACTAAGGACTGGTACACCATCTCTAGTCCACTCACATTCACTATACAGACATGGGATAAGAAAGGATAGTAATAAAAGGCTATAAGAGCCAAATAACTATTCAAATATGTATGCAAGTCATGGAGTATTTATTTGGCTATGTGAAATACTATAGAGCTTCTCTATTCTAATCACGATTGGTTTATTGTTAAGCTGTGAAATGTCAGAATACATACTTTGAATGCATGTCACTGCCCTAAACCTACTGAGGGAGCCATTGCATGTAATACCTCTAATACCACTTTGGAGTTGCTTTATTAGAGTTCTGGCTTGTAGTCAAGTCAGTGAAGTACAAGGATATTCCTTCTTAGAGAAATGTAGATCAGAAAAAATGCCAAACTAAGAGAATTCTACCTTTGTTATAGTTCCAATATCTTCTGTAAAGAGATTAGGTGAATTATATAGTCTAAATAGATAGATAGATAGATAGATAGATTCTAACTACATAGATTCTAGATACATAGATTATAGATAGATAGATAATCTTTGGTACAGCTTCAATTTTTCCAACTTTAGAAAAAAAAACTGGGTTCTCTCACAAGTTTTTGCAAGTTGCCAGTAAAATTAATTTGTTACATTTTAGTATGCAACAAGATATCCCAGATTTAAGGAGCTATTATAGCTATAATACATGGATAACCACTTACCAGCTATAAGAGGAGAACTTAAACCTTCCCAGCAGAGAAGAGCAGGATCTGTGTTACCTTCTAACCAGCCTCAGAGTGATGAAAACAAAAATAATATCTATCTGTAAAGGAATGCTGCAGCCCTTCCATCCCATGTATGGCAAGCCATGGGGCTATATATAGCAGACATGGAGTTGGGCTACCACAGTTTTAGGTCACCCTGACAGAGTATAGGTTTAATTTTGTTTTTACTCACTGTTATACACTAGTAGTGACATATATTGGATGAGCTGTTGTGCTGTTGTCATGTTCACAGTAATAAAATATTTTCATCATCTGTCTATCTAATTATCAATCATCTATCTATCTAATATCTAGGTATGTATCTATCTATATATCTATCATCTATTTATCCATCCATCGATCTAATTATCTATCTAATAAATCATCAATTTATCTATTCATCTATTTATCGATCATCAATTTATCTATTCATCTTTCTAATTATTTATCTATCAGTTTATCTATCCATCTATCTAATTACTTATCCAACCCTGGGAGTGCCGCGGAATTATTTTTTTCTACTTTATTTGGGAAGTTGGATCACCTCCTGAGCCGCTGGCATACCACATTACTTCTCTACAGCTGTGCTGCTTCCATTTTTTATTTTTCTAATTACTTATCCATCAACTATTTATCTATCCATTCATCTAATATCTATCCATCTATCTATCTAATATCTATCTTCTATCTATATATTTCTCTTTCTTATCTAAAGTATCTCTCATTTATTGCTCTATCATCTATCTATATATGTACGGTAATCAATTTATCAGCTATCTACCCATTTATGTATTATCTATGAATTATCTCTTTATATTGCATCTATCATAAGTGTATAAGTGTATAGACTATCTATCTTTCTATAAATATATCTGTGTATCACATTTCCTTATATAATTCTATCTATAAATATACCTGTAATCTACCTAAACTATATATTTCTATATCTATCTATCTATCTATCTATTTATCTCCTATCTCTATATGTATCTATCTATCTATCTATCTATCTATCTATCTATGTATCTATCTATTTATCTCCTATCTCTATATCTATCTATCTATCTATCTATGTATCTATCTATTTATCGCCTATCTATCTCTATATCTATCTATCTATCTATCTATCTATCTCTATATCTAGCTATCTATCTAGCTATCTATTTATCGCCTATCTATCTCTATATCTATATATCTATCTATCTATCTATGCACCACTGTTAGTGAAATGGCATATGTGATCTCCCCAGACTCCACCAAATTATCTGGAACATGCAGTAATTATTTGCTTTGGATATTTTGGATTAAGTACATCCCTCTGGGCTTTACCAGCTATGACTATGAATATGCATTAAAGTCACTGCTAATGAAGCCTTATAAGTGTTTGTTTTATTTAATTAAACATTACGCCAAATGGTATATGGAAATGACATATGTAAGGTGTGTGGAATAATTCTTCTAAAAAGCCATTCACCAGGGGTGTTATAGAATGTATTAGCCTTTGAAATTCCATTTACAGTTCCGTAGGTTGCTAATATCCATTTCATTACAGAAAGTACACAGTAAATGGATGACCTTGGAAACACACCAGTGCATTGCTTTTCTCATGGTTATTTCTATACTCTCGTGTTACACTCACTCATTTCAAAGAAAATGGGGGAGGGATGGAAGCTGCCATCCTACACAGCTATATTATTAAAGTCCTGACATATAGTGAAGTGCCATGTATACAGCTGTGGAAGAGCCAATATTATTTCATCTGAATGGCTTCTGATCTTTAACCTGTTTCTGCTTGGCACAGTACATTTAGTTTATTGGACAGGCAGTGTATTAAGCAGGCTGTAAGGCGATGTCTCTGGCTGAGCCAGGTCACTATTTCACATCCACTATGCTGTCCAGGGAACATTAGCAAAAATATAATCCAAGAGGGACACCGTAAATTCTTGGAAGGCAGTTTGCAATTATCCTTCTGAATTTCAAAATACTTATCCTTATGGAACCATCCTGAAGTGAGGAAAAGTAAATAATTCATAGAATCGGATAGTTTTCTTGATGATTAGTAATCTTCATAGTGTCGACCCACTGTGGCCTACTAGGAGAGCTGATCTGTATATGTGGTTTGCAACCAGCTGAGAGCATACGATACTAATACTAATCAAAAGTTTCTTTATGTCTCGCGTGATTAATATAGGCAATGAAGTCACCTAGAATAAGTGGATAAGTTATTATTGTCCAGGACAGAACAGGCCTCAATATCCCAAATATAGTGTAACTTGAGTGGCTTATTATTGAAGATCCCCTTGAACACCTCTTTAAAGCTTCTGCCAGACAACTTGATGGTATGGAGAGGGGGGAAAGAGGAGAGTGGTAGTCGGAGCAATACTAGAGGTTACTCTAGTTACTCTAGAATTACTCTGATGCTCCCCTGGGTCATGCAGTGATGGGGCGGGGGGGGTTCTTCCCTGGTTGAGGGGGGTTCTCCTGCCTGATGGTGGTTTGGGGTGCCCTTGATAGTAATGACTTATGAGGTGTAAGGCAGGGTGGTACTGTAGCAACGCAAGTGTTGGTGCACACAATGATGAGGCCGGTAATAGTGTAAACAATACTCTGTACTTTACTGGTACATGATTCATTGATTCATAAAGCACTTTTGAATGCAAGCACAGTCTTTACAGGTGGGTTCAGCCAATTTTCTCTAAGGTTTTGTGTCTGGGAGGATAGGCACTAGCAGTTTACTAGTTTACTAGTCTCCTCAGTAATTCTGTTTCTCTCTGTTCATAAATGTGACACTACATCGCATGGCTCTGTTTACTCTTGTTCAGCCAGTATTACTGCAGTATTCTGTGAGGACAGGGTGACAGGGTGTCTGTAACTTCTTTTCCCAACCACAATGCAATGAAGTCCACAACAAGCATAAATGTGTGTTTCACTGACTTGTATTTTCCAGCACGTTCCCTTGTAAATAGTTTGGTGTACTCTATCAAATTAGCTATGAGCTTTCCCTCAGAGGCTGGCACCGTATCTTCTTGTCTACTGCTTATCCTTTCATATATCAGACAGATACTACAGCAGCACCATTTTGAAAACAAGTTTATTCAGTTTTGTCTGTGATTGCGTTAAGTTGTTCAGTTTTTTCCGCACGAGTGCAATGCGTTTTGATGTGTTTTTCACGCGCGTGATAAAAAACTCAAGGTTTACAAACAACATCTCTTAGCAACCATCAGTGAAAAATGCATTGCATCCGGAAGCAGTTTTTCACTGAAGCCCCATTCACTTCTATGGATCACTGTCACATCACTTTCTGTTCCAGCTGCTTACCACTACAGCAACTCCCCCTGGTGACCGGAAGCAGCCACAATACTGAGGCTCGGGAAAGATGTCAGTGGGACTAGCGCTACCCGCTCAGTGTGTGCCAGTCTTAGTGGTGTGGAGTGATGCGAGTGTGCCAACTGGTACCCAGCGTTAGCTAACCCTTATCGTTGTGGGGTACAATTCTTTTTGAGGGTCTCTGCTTTCTTTCTAAGAGTCTTCTGTCCTGCTGTATTCTATTTTTTACATGTATAGCTGCTTGAACACTGTTTCTATTGAATTGTAATTAGGGCTTATTTTTTGCAGTAGGGTTTATTTTTCAAGCCTACTCCTAAAACCTGAAAAATCAAGCTAGGGCTTATTTTCAGGGTAGGTTTTATATTTGGAGAAACAGGGTAGTTATATACTGTGGTTAGAATAGTTAAAAAAAGAAAAAGGTCCATCAAGTTCAACCATGAGATGGGGGTGGGGGGGGGGCGTGATGAGAATTAAAGGAAGGGGAGTGAGAACCAGACTTCTACACATTTACTACTGAACTAATCCTTTTTTGAAACTGTTAACTCTTCCTGCTGTGACCACCTGCTAAGCAGACTATTTCACAGATTCACAGTTCTAATGCTGGCCATAATGCAAAACAAACACAATGCAACAGCACTCTGCAAACACAAATAACAAAGTGTCAGCACATCCGAATGCGCATCTCAATTGGCTGTAGCCTGCTCTCCCTGCGTTTATTGGAGGCCATTTGGCACTAGGAGAGGTAAAATACAGAGTGGGCTCAGCATGAATGTGGAACCTGCATTCCCTGAATTTAATGGTAGCCAGTATTGCTCCAACCGATGTAGTATTTAGTGTAGGTTCCTGTCTTAAAGAGATCACCTTGTCGTTGGGAGACAGGCACAAATAATTTTGTACAAAATGTATTTGCCAAGAATCTCACATGTATAACTTAGCATTAGCATTAATACATTTTCTACAGTGAGTATGGCACCATTGTATTTACTTGATTATTTGTGTTTGCAGAGTGCTGTTGCATTGTGCTTATTTTTGCTTTTGTGCTGCCAGTCAGGGTGACATGCACCTGTGCATTGGGATATGCCGACTAACCCCCTTTTATTCTATGCAGTAATGCTGGCCATAAACATGAGAAAACAATTGTCCAGAAAAACTAAAGCAAACTATAGTTTGAAATGGTTGACAACCATGCTAGAAAATTTCGGCCTTTAGGCCAAAACTGCATGTTTTTGCATGACAGGCCTAATTCATTCGCTATTGTTTTCAAGGACCTGCTGGTCAGTTTTTTTAAAGCAGAGCAATGAACAAATAAATGTGCTGGACAGAGATTCAGGGCAATATGCTTGTAATCTGGGGCTCAGGCCCCCAATCTACATGCCAACAGCACCACTGCTGAGTTTACAGAAAAGATCTCCCTTTACTTCCTGAAACAGTGCTGCTCTTGTCATTCAGCTGTGCTCAATATAATAGCCCTATTCAAGGGTATAGGGTGAAACTAGCTTAAAAAAATATAGCTCATGGAAAAGGGTGCTGTTCCAGTGGAATGACAGTGTGACAATAACAAAAAAAGAGCAAAATTAACAGCTCTGCTACTCCTAAATCTGAAATACTAGTGTGGTCTGAACCCTCAAACAAAGCCTTGCTCTTAAGCAACCACCCTTGAAACTCAGTCACTGTAATGTTTTACATAGTAACATTAGTGGTCCACTCATTGAGTAAGCTTCAGGCACATATCCAAATGTTAACTGCCCTGTAAAGCCAATCTGACCGACAATACTTATTTTGTAATGTAGTCAGTAGAGAATAAGATGTTAGCCATGTACAAATATGTTAACTAGGTGAGATGAAATGTCTATATTAAAAGGGTTCTCCACTTACTATTGATGACCTATCATCAGGATAGGTCATCAATATCAGATCGGCATGAGTTCGACCCCCGGCACCCCCGCCGATCAGCTGTTTGAAGTGAAGGCAGCGTTCATGCAGCATTGGTGAGCAGGTATCATGTATGATGTCCCCGTTCACTTCTATAGGATGGCTCTGTCTTTTCAAGTGAATACTACAGAGCCATCCCATAGAAGTGTATGGGGATGCCATACTTGTAATTACACCTGCCCACCGCTACAATTGCTGCGGCGAGCAAGTAAACAGAGCAGAGAAAGCAGAGCTGGTATGAGCACTCCCTTCTATTCAAACTGCTGATCGGCGGCGGTGCTGCAAGTTGGACTCCCGCCAAACTCATATTGATGACATGAGGATAGGTCATCAATAATAAAAAGCAGGCAACCCCTTTAATATAATCATCACTGCATATTAGTCTATCATAGATGTCATAAGTCTGATATTAATTACTCCTATTTACTTAAATAAAACACACATTATATCTTTTGTTATATGTTGAATGTATTTTAATTATTTGTGGATAAAATAATGCCTGTGATGTTACATGGTAACCTGTATTACTAATAAGACAGTTAATCATATAATACCACTTGTATTAACCTCCTCTTAATTCATATAACAACTCATATAACTAGGAGACTTAAGGCCCTTTTAGACGGGCCGATGTGTCTCCCTGCCCGAGCGCCGATCAGCGACATCGGCGCTCATGCAGGGAGCCTTTACACGGCCCGATGAATCGAGCGCCGGGCCGCACGAGTGATCGCTGTATCACTCATGTGGCCGGGAAGCTCCATACTGTCAGGCGCACATCGCCTGTTTACACAGGGTGATGTGCGCCCGACAGATTGGATCTTTTGCACAAACCAAAAGATCCAATCAGCCGATGAACGAGCGTTTTACTCGTTCGTCGGCTGATTAGGGCCACTTTTACACGGGCCGATTATCGGCACTACCGTTCCTAGGAACGCTTTTTCGGCCGATAATCGGCCCGTGTAAAAGGACCTTTACCCACCTGCTTAATGTGCAAACACAGAAATTGACTTAGTTTTTGAGTGTGAGAGAATGATACCTTTATAATATGCGTTTCAAGGCTTATAGACAAGGGTCCTCAGCAGGGGACTGTTAACTCAGAATTCCCTTTTAGGATATTTGAAAATAAATTGTCTAAACTAGACATCTCTAACCCGTTAATGGCTTACAATATGGTGGTCTTCACAGGGCTGTGCTATAGATTGCTGCATGGAAAATCACAATGGCCTGATGTGTTGGGGTAGGGTATGGGGGTGCATGCTAGAAATTTCAAAGATGGTGGTGTGAGGAGCAGACCAGAGGAGACAAAAAGGTCTTGCAAGGACCAGAGATTACATGTGGAGAAATGCATAGAGGAACAACTTGGAGTATGTGTTTTGAAATGAGTTCACTAGACAATGTACAGACAGCAAAGGTATTGTCAGAAAAGAGTGATCGTAGAGGAACCAGGGATCATTAGGATTAGCAGTGGAGTTTAGGGTACATTGAAGGAGTACAAGAGTAAAAGAGGAGGCCACAGAGTAGGACTTTGCAGTAGTCTAGGTGGGATATGAATTTGGTTAACATAAAGTTACACAAAGAGTAGGTTCAAGAAATGTTGGAGGTTGGAAATGGCAGGATGTGGTAAGGGGATAGATGTGTGGTTCAAATGACAAGGCAGAATCAACTGGTGGATCTGTGAGAAGGTGTAGAACCATTACCTGTGATTGATGAGGGTTTAGTAAGATGGGGAAAAATTAGCATTTTGGTTTGCATTTATTTAATCGTTTGAATTATTGCTCTGTTTCACTAAAAACATCCACTTATTAACCTTTGAAACTGTCACTGATCTTTAGCCAAGCCCTGACTTCTCTGATGTCCTAACATGGAATGTGGTCTCAAGCACAGGTCAATGTGTGACGGCGCCGTCAACACTTTTTATTTTTGCTAATTGTGTCACACTTGTAAAAGTAAAGCATGCTGTTGTCTTTTTTTCTTTCTGTTGCGGCAACAATATAACAATGCCATCTCAAGGACACACTGTACGATTTCTGTGAACTACTCGATGTAGCTTTTAATTAGAAGATGAACTGCGGCAGCCAAGAGGCAGCACATTGTGTATACAGACAGACACATTATATAAAGTATTGTTAGACAAGAACACAAAGATTTCAGCCTGACCTGAAAAATGTTGCAATATTTGCCATTGTCATTAGAATGTATTCACTCCATGTTGTACCAGTAGATTTCCATATTTCAAGTATGATGATGTAGAAGGAACTATATCAAATAATGTGCAAACTTTATCCCTAATTGTGGTAAAATATATAATTATCATTGAAACTGCATTTTTATTCTTAAAGGGAATGTGTATGAGTATTATCTGCAGTACTTGTACATGAGGAGTACTGCCAATAAGGACTCCAGATCGGTATTTTTATATTTTTTAAACTGTCCCCATTCCCCTGCTGCACTGAAATACACTATTCTAGACTGCTGAGCTTGCGCTGAAGATTTCTCTCCATTCCATGTGCAAGCACTGTCTATTTCAATGCAGCTTTGAGCACTAATAGCAGGGAAATAGGGGGTGTCTAAAAATAAAAAATACCGATCTAGAGTTTAGATTGCCAGTAGTACTTATGTACCAAGGAATAGGTTAGTGTCCTGTCAGCTCCAACATGGAGTCTAAACTGGAATAATCTAGAACTGCCACATCTCCTTCTGGTAGCAAACAGGACAGGCCCACTTCTGCTCAAAGGGGGGAGAATGGAATGGTGAGTTCCATTCTATCTAAGGATAGCTCTGCCATTTACGCTGCCACCTGCTGGTGAACCAGGAACATTACATGTAGTAAACAGTTATATAGCCAGATTAGGAATGCACAGTGTAGAGGACCTGGACAAAAATACATAAGATGGCATTTAGGTTAGACCATTAAAGATAGTAGCAGGGTGTAGGAGTGGTAACAGCACTCCGGGGCATTACAATTCCATCGGAGTTGAGGGGAATGGCTTCATACTGTACGTCAAAAGGGTGATAGAACCTGACTGATTCAACTGTAATTTGATGGGGTCTGCCAGGTGTTGATGGAATCCTTCATTCAACATATCTGGTAATGTGTCATGGTTTCCATTACAATCAGTGTGAACTGAGTCATAGCTATTTGGGTCCTGTAGTATTTAAAGTTGTATAAATGCCCTTAAAGAGACACTATCGTGAAAAAATAAAAAACATATGTTATAAAACATTAAAAATAGTTTTTATAGGTATAATGAAGTTTATTATGTGTGTATTGTGTTTTGTGTATTTTACATTTTTGTAACTTTATGGGGGCTGCCATTTTCATAGTCACATGTCTATGTGTCACTGAACGACACATAGACAAATGACTTACGGTCGTATGCTCCATTCCCAGTTCTTGTTCTCTGGCAGCTGTCTCTGCGTCCATAGGACGCAGAGACAGTTGCCTGTTGCAAGAAGAAGCAGACAGCCGGAATCGGCTACCTGCTTCTTTCATCCTCCGAGTCCCCCCCCCCTCTCTCCCCCTCTCTCCGTACCTCTCTCCGTACCTTCTGCCTCATGTCTGGGTGGGGGCGGGGCCGGACATCAGTCAGCATTGGCTCCGCCCCCTCCAGACAAGAGAAGATCTGCTGGTGATTCTGTAGCTAGAAAAAAAGGTAAGTATAAGGTTTTTATTTTTTTTTACTTTCTGTGAGGGGACTGCACTGTGTTTATTATCCCTGTACTGTGACATCACTGTGTTTATTATCCCTGTACTGTGACATCACTGTGTTTATTATCCCTGTACTGTGACATCACTGTGTTTATTATCCCTGTACTGTGACATCACTGTGTTTATTATCCCTGTACTGTGACATTACTGTGTTTATTATCCCTGTACGGTGAAATCACTGTGTTTATTATTAGTGTTGTGCGAGCTGCTGGACGGGAGGAATCACTACAAAGAAGAAGCCTGAGGAGGTAAGTGGTTTGTGTTTGTTTGTTTTTTTGTTTGTTTTTTTGTCTGTTTTCTATTTTTCAGGATCATGAATGCTGAGGACTACGTCGGATTCGGTGGATTACGTCAGACCAGCTTTTTTATTTTTTAAATAAAATGGTCAAACAGGGGTCTGGGGGAGTATTTATTTCAATAAACCATTTTATAAGTGTGTGTGTTTTTTTACAACATTGCAGTTTTAGTAATCATGGCTATCTTCAGACGGCCCTGATTACTAATACTGGGCTTAGTGCTGGCCGGTATGGCCAGCACTAACCCCAACATCTATTACCCCAGCACCCACCGCCACCAGGGGTGTCGGGAAGAGCCGGGTACCCACCCGACCGGACCTACTAAATTAAGGGTCCGGTTCTGGGGCGGCTGCAGGCTGGTACCATTAGGCTGGCAAGGTCCAATAACCGTGTCCCTTCCCACCCTGGTAGTGTCAGGCTGCCGCTGCTGGTTGTATCTGGCTGGAGAAGGAAAAAAGGGCAATTTTTTTTCAAAAATAATTAAATAATTTAAAAAAACGGCGTGGGGTTCCCCCTTTTTTCCTTCTCCAGCCAGATACAACCAACAGCGGCAGCCTGGCACTACCAGGGTGGGAAGGGACACGGTTATTGGCCCTTCCCAGCCTAACAGTAACAGCCTGCCGCTGCCCCAGAACCGGACCCTCAATTTAGAAGGTCCGGTCCTGCGGGTACCCGGCTCTTCCCGACACCCCTGGTGGCGGTGAGTGCCAAGGTAATAGATGTTGGGGTTAATGCTGGCCATACCGGCCAGCACTAAGCCCAGTATTAGTAATCAGGGCCATCTGTAGATAGCCATGATTACTAAAACTGCAAAAAAAAACACACACACACTTATAAAATAGTTTATTGAAATAAATACTCCCCCAGACCCCTGTTTGACCATTTTATTTAAAAAATAAAAAAGCTGGTCCAACGTAATCCACCGAATCCGACGTAGTCCTCAGCATTCACGATCCTGAAAAATAGAAAACAGACAAAAAAACAAACAAACATACACAAACCACTTACCTCCTCAGGCTTCTTCTTTGTAGTGATTCCTCCCGTCCAGCAGCTCGCTCAACACTAATAATAAACACAGTGATGTCACCCTACAGGGATAATAAATACAGTGATGTCACAGTACAGGGATAATAAACAGTGATGTCACAGTACAGGGATAATAAATACAGTGATGTCACTGTACAGGGATAATAAACACAGTGATGTCACCGTACAGGGATAATAAATACAGCGATGTCACCGTACAGGGATAATAAACACAGTGATGTCACAGTACAGGGATAATAAATACAGTGATGTCACCGTACAGGGATAATAAACACAGTGATGTCACCGTACAGGGATAATAAATACAGTGATGTCAGATCAAACTCAGTCATGCACTACCACCCTAACTCTGCTACCTGTCAGTGGAGAAAATCCCTGTGGTGGAGGAATAATCAGCATCACAATTGGAAATAACATTGCTGACTGTGCCTCCTATGCTATCACAGTGCAGACCACAACAAGACGCCCGCTGGACACTGTATTGTGGAAGACAATCTCTTGTTATCAGATAAGCAAGTAAGAGCAGCGTGATGTCACAGGAGGTGTGAATAGCCAGATAACAAAAGTTTACAGCACTGGGCTACAGACGGCTTCCCTACACTCAACTTTTCAGTTGTGCTCCCCCTGCTGGTCAACATAGGAAGTTCTACAAAATTATTATGAATTTTTTAAATATTTCCTTTAATGGTAAAAAAAAAATTATAAGCACAAAAAATTCTAAAACTTACACTGCATGTTTTAACATTTTAGATATATTTCTAATTTTTGACGACAGTTCTCCTTTAATGTAAAAAACTCCAAGGAGCAAATACTGTCTGTGCTGCCCTGAGGGTGGAACTGGGTTTTCAGTAAAAAAAAAATTATAAGATGAGATTTCAAATAAAAGGGGTTATCCCATGACTAATGTAAAAAAATAAAAATCAGACATCATATAGTACATGACAACCTAACAAAGCCAGAACCATCCTTATACCTTACATGGATCCAGAGATCTCCCAATTCATTGCTCTGCTTGATTTATATCAAGCGGACAGCTCAAGGGGAGTGTCTTTTCTGCTGCAACTCAGGAGGCATGTCTTTTCTGCTGCAGCTTAGGGGGCATGTCTTACCTCTCCCTATCACAGTTCAGTGGGCGTGCCCATGCTCTCCCTATCACAGTTCAGGGGGCGTGTCCATGCTCTCCCTCTCACAGCTCAGGAGGCAGTTGAAGGATGAAATTGAGCATGTGTGGTCTTCCCAGTAAGCAGGTCAAAGAAATATGAAAAATACAAGTGGCGCTATATATATACATTTTATTGAATAACTCAGTAGCTATAATACATTTTTAATTACATGCAATTACAAAAATATTCAGATCCGGGGGACAACCCCTTAAATAAACTGAGAAATGGTTCTCTTAATCCACTATCCATGTTCGCTGGTGAAAGAAAAACCTCTTCAGAAAGTCCTCACTTCCATTCATCAGACAATTTATACGTTACCAAAAAGTTATTTATATTTGTGTCTTAGAACCTAACTTTTACTATATGACAGGTTGAATATGAACACTTCTTATTATAGCCCTTATGTCATCAACAGAGAAGCACATTCCATCTTTTCACATATGGGTCATATGTGTTGTCATCTCCTTGACATTTCAAGAGGTCATTCACAGCCTAGGCATTGGGAAGCAGCATGCTTTGGTGTCCTATGTTTGGAAAGAAAAGTGACAAATCAAATACATGAAAATTTAAATGTTACCTTTAACAAAAGAAATATATGTAGGAAATTAGTAAAAAGACATAAACTAATAATATAAAACAAAAATGTTCTCTCTACTTTAGATGGTAGAGAGGATTTAGCAGATGACTGGAGAAACCTCTAGACACTAGACTATTGTGAGGCAAAAAAATTAAACCTGTCTGCAAAATCCATCCATGAAGGAACTAAGCTCATCTTCTAGTGGAGTGATGAATGGAGATGGAGACCTAGGCCAGTAATTATAAAACAGTTTCTAGGCTCAAATCACACATTCGCACTCCGGATCAAAGTTGCTTTTCTCTACAGTGCCATGTCTATATGGGGCTACAAAGGCGAGTTTGCATGTGTTTAAAGGGGTTATGCCAACTGTTCAAGCTACCGAACTGATTGGTGGGGTCCAACCCAGGAATCCCTACTGATTCCAAAAACAAGGGTCCTGTTCCCCCCATCCTGATGGAACAGCAGGTTGCACATGTACTCTGACACTCCATTCATTCTCAATGGGACTGGCCAGAAATAGATGAGATCTGTACTGTACTATTTTGCCTCTGCATTTCAGCAGATATATATATATATATATATATATATATATATATATATATATTAATATTATAAAAATGAGTTTCTGTCTGTCTGTTCTCTATGCGTGACCAAACTACTGGACCGATTTTCACCAAATTCGGCACACAGGTACATCAGGTGTCCAGGAAGGTTTTAGACCAGGTCTCAGCTCTCTAGGACGTACCGTTCCAGAGATATTCCCAAAATATGACCTGCATTAGCCAATATTAGCCTGGGAGCTTTGCTTTCAAACCTAAACTGCCATTCTCTGCACAAACACACACAGGGAGGGCAGGTTTCCATAACATTACAGCCAGGTAATTAGCAGCCAGCTGAGGAGCTCAGGAAACAACACAGCCATTTCTATTCACTGCTTTAAAGGGGCAGAGCGCTGTGGATGACAATGTTAAAGGGGTATTCCGGTTACCATAAATATAACTTATGTTTTAGACTAATTTTAGACTAAGACCGTTCAGTAGTAATAAAATATGTTTTCTTCTACTGCTACCCATTGCGTGTCCTCATAAATTACCATGGCATCGACTTGTAATTCAAGCTGCCCCCTAAAGAAGGACTTAAAACCCCTGCCCCAGGTCTCGCTAAGCCACGCCCCTGACTTGGTCAGGTCGCGCCCCCTTCCACTCCGCAGCCAATGGACATTGAAAAAATGAAGGTGAATATCAACTTCTGTTAGCTGCATTGACTTTCTCTCTGCAACGACACACAGAAACATTAAATGAAATAAATGAAATACACTAATTTTAGACTACGACCATTCAGTAGTTTTTTTCCACTGCTACCAATTGCGTGTCCTCATAAATTACCATGGCATCGACCTGTAATTCAGGTAACCCTGAAAAGAAGGACTTAAAAGCAACCCCCCAAGGTCTCGCTAAGCCACGCCCCCAACTCAGTCAGGCCACACACCCTCCCACTCCGTAGCCAACGGGGATTGAAAAAATGAAGCTAAAATTCAACTTCTGTCAGCTGCAGGGGTGGGTGGGAGGTTGACTTTTTTTCTGCAACAACAACCAGAAACACTAAATGAAAAAGATTAAATATACCCGAGCGAAGCAATGTTTTCTTCCTCTGCTAACCATTGTGTGTCCTCATAAATTACCATGGTATCGACCTTTAATTCAGGCCACCCTCAAAAGAAGGACTTAAAAGCAACCCCCTCCAAAGTCACGCTAAACCACGCCCCCGACCCGGTAAGGTCACACCCCCTCTGACTCCGTAGCCAATGGGGATTGAAAAAATGAAGGTAAAAATTAACTACTGTCAGCTGCATTGACTTTCTCTCTGCAATGACAAACACAAATGCTAAATGAAATAGACGAAATATACCCAGGCAAAGCCGGTTCCTTCTGCTAGTATATATATATATATATATATATATATATATATATATATATATAGTGGCAGTGCAGCTGCCAGAGGGCTATAAAATGGTGTATTTTATATATATTTATATAAGAAGAAAGGCTGGGAAAATAGTGTTTTTTCTCCCAGTCTGGGAAGGAATCATGCCGCGGCAAGGACTGTGGGAGATGGGACCCTCTAGCCCTGTGTGGGGTAAGCACCGTGGTGTGTTTTGGGGAACTGGGTGGAAGCCCCAGATCCCGATAGAGAGGGACAAATACTGTATAGTCAGTGGCTGGACGACCGAGGATTTATGTTTGAGTTGTTTGGATTGCTGTAAAAGCTGGTAGTGACCAGTTTGCGCCCAAATCTGCAGTGTTGGAGTGGCTTCTAGAGGTGTGCCAACCGTCTAAGCGGAGAAGACGGCGATCCTGGAGAGCTAGGTATGGTGGAGGATGCGGGCATGAAAATGGCACATGAAGCTGGGTGCTGCAGAGCTTAAAGGGCCAGGAGCCTATTGTGGAAAAGCTGTGTTTGCAAGGAATTGCTGTGTGGAGCTTAAAGGGCCAAAAGCCCAATTTAAAGAGACTGTGATCTCTGCTGATGAGACTGTGATGTCTGTGGTGCAAAGGAAATGTGAATACTGAGATTGTCTCTAGAGAGAGAGAGAGAGACACGTGGAGGCTGTGGTCTCTGATTAAAGGGGACTTGTTTGCTGAAAAGTCTGTTGCCATGGGTCTCATGGAGGAATACGCCAGGCAGTTGTGGCGGATAAAGCAGCAGGAGAACATGGCCACACTGATTGGTTATACCAAAAGTGAAATGGTGCGGTTTGATGCAGAGCGGGAGGCTTTGGAGGCACAACTGCAGTTGGCCCTGGATAGAAAGTCTTCAACGCTGAGTGGACACTTTGTAAAGGTCCAAGGTGTCGGTGATATGCCTGGAGTTCCAGAGGAAAAGGTGATGTGTGTTGTTGCTAAGGGTAACCAACAGAAGCAAAGTGAGATGAAAAGAGGTTTGGCTCTAAGGAGTTCATATGTTACCTGCCAATGTGTACAGAGTCCTAGAGAGGATGTGTGGAGGTGCCATAATGCCATTGCTAGGAGCAACCAACCACTACAGCATGCAGCTATCCAGCAACAGAGAGAGGGCTACTGGAGATGCCGTCAAGTGGGAAAGTGTGCACCTGATTGTCCTGTGGTCAGGAGGCCAGAGGAAGACATGCGAGTTGTTGGTTGGTGGAATCCCACTATTGGTAGAGCTGGTTTGTCACCAAAGAGTGTCATGGGTACTTCCAGAGGTACTGTTGTTCCTTAAGACGGGTCCAGATACTGGTAAGACTGTATTTCTTTTGTGACTGATTATGGAACTGTACAACATGAACTGTTAAAGTGTGCTGAACTTGGAGTGGAGTTCATACTGGGCATAGACTTCCCATATTTCTGGCAGTTGTGGGAGGGAGACAAGGTCATAGATCAGGCTGCAGAGTGTGCTGCTCAGCTACCTAAAAGGGAAAAGCCAGAGCTAATGGTGGGTGGGGTCTCTGTCATCAGACAGTGTGAATTGTGACCAGACAAACGTGCAACCAGTGAAGTTGCTGGGAAAGAGTCCTGAGTGTGGCGAGACACATGCTGCCATGCCAGTTTCCTGTGAAACTAAGGTGGTTGCTAGTGGCAACCAGGAGTCAGTTGTACCTAACAAAATGAGGGTCAAGTCGGTGAGCTTGATGTGTGAAGAGAAAATGTCTGGTAGTGACTGTATGCTGGAAGGGTGTACAGAACCAGTGATGGATCATGGAGGGACCTCCTTGGAGGCCACTGATCAAGTGACTGTTTGTGCAGCAGTGTCAATGCTGAAAACAGTTTGGATTCACTCTTGGGTGATGATGAAGTGTGTTTAGTCGAAATGCTGCCCCTGGCAGGTCGTGAGTGGAATGTAGAAGCTGAGACCCCCGCAGATCTCGCTCATTTCCAGGTTGAGAGGGAAGCCACCGAAGGGGACGGCAAGATTGTTCCTGTGAGTGCAGATGTAATGTGTGGTCCGGTTACGAGTGATGTAGACCAGGTTGCCTGGGGTAACAACAAGGATGAGGTTATAGAGCATGATGTGGTGTATGTTGTGATGGATGCCCCCACATATCAGCTTGTATGTGATGACCCTCAGGTATCAGAGTTCATGGTCAATTATACTGAGTGTAAAGAGCCAAGTGAGGATAGAGGCTCAGCACTTTCAGTAGTGAAAGAGTTAACGACTGAATGTCTGTTTGCAAATGCTGAAGTAGCACTTCCACAAGCCCAGGGTGATGAGCTGTACATGGATGAAACCATCCGATGTTGGGGGGGAGCAGGCGGGGACAGGGACAAGCCTCCCTAGCATGGCAGGTGACACTAGGGAGGCTCGTCCCTGTCCGCCTTTGTTTGCTCCCCATCCACATAGGATGTTTTCATCTGTGTACAGGGAGAAGCAGCAGCCGTGGTGTCAGAACCAGGAGCGCCACGGGGAGCGTGGTAAGTATATTCCCGAGGTCCTGGCACATGGTGGGGGGCTGTTGTAGATACTGGATAACCCCTTTAAGAATGTATAACTTTATTTTAAACTTATATTGTATTAGCATGCTCCCGTATGCAAATACATTATACCCTGTGTCTATGACACAGACTGCCGTTAGGACAACACTGATGTGCCCTAACAGCAGGATAACTGGACAGACATCCCTTGGGTCCTTTATAGGTCCTCAGATATGCTTGCAGATGGTCACTCCAGTCTCCGATAATGTCATCTGGTGACCCATTCATTGATGAAAGGGTTAACAGCTTTAATTGGCACTTCTTCCGACCCCAGCTGTGAAGTAGGAGCCTGCTCCAAGAACCTGAGCTCCAAGAACAGCTTGTACTTAATGCAGGTATGCTCCAGGAGCCAACAACCATCCTCTCCTGCAGTGACACCAAAAGACATCATTGTAGACTCTAGGCCTTCACCACTTATTATGAAAAGACAGTAGGCAGTTGTTAGGAGGCTAAAGAAGTATTCCCATATCAGCCTTTGGAATACACCTTATATATGTTGGCCAGAGGTGGGAAGAGTTATGGAAATAGCCATGTCTGTTGTACTACATGTTTCTGAAACTCCAATAGAAACAGCGTAGCTCACCTTGCCACGGTGCTTCCGTAACTTCCATTCTACTGAAGTTATGGAGACCGCATAGGAAAGTCCAAATTGCTGTTTCCCTCTGGAAGCTGCATATAATGAGTCATGAGTGCCTGAGCTAGGAATGCCCCTTTAAGTTTATTCAAATATTTATTATTTAGGGACCACCCATACTACTTTTTACAGTTGTCACTAAGGGCCATTTGGCTGCACCACTGCCTTTTCACAGTGGCCCGGTCCATGCGCTGCATGGCTCTCACATGAGAGCCAGGTTCCTGTTTAACCCCTTGCATGTTGCTGGCAATGGCGCCCATCACTTGTAAGCAGTGATAGAGAGAGCGGACTCCCTCAGTCTCACATCGGCACCCCGAAAATGTGATTGAGCGGTGCCGATGTGTGTATAGGCTGGTTGGGACCTGGTGTAGGCCCCAAGCCTGCCTTTAGTTTTCTCCAGCAGGTCAGTATAGTATTGATGTTAAAATGCAATGCACTACAAGGACAGTGCACTGTATTTTAAAAGCAATCAAAAGATTGCCTTGAGGGACCATTTAGGGCCCATTCACAGGACCGTGTGAATGGGTCCGCATCTATTCTGCAAATTTGCGGAATAGAGGCGGCCCCAGTCATTTCAATGGGCAGCATTACATCGCGGAGAGCAGCGGCTCAGTGCTGTGGTTCCGCAAAAAAATATAGAATATGTACTATTCTTGTCTGCAATTGTGGACAAGAATAGGCATTTTGTATGGGGTGCCGGCCATGTGTGTTCTGCAAATTGCAGAACACACACTGGTCGGCATCTGTGTTGTTGCGGATCCGCGGCTGACTGGCCCCTAAGTGATTAAAAAAGTTTTTAAAAACTTTTATTAAGTAACATTCCAATAAAAAATTTGCTTTTTTTTACATTGAAAACATGCTTTTCCCCCACATGTTTGGTATCACTGCGTCCGTAACAACCCGCTTTATATAAATATTATGTAAATTATCCCCTACGATGAACGCCGTAAAAAAATGCCAGAATTGCTCGAGTTCTTGGTCGCCACTGAAAAAAACGTAATAATAAGCGATCAAAAAGTGTTATTTAACCCAAGATGATACCAATGAAAACTACAAGTTATGGATCTTGGGATGTGATGATACAAAAAGATAGTAAAAATGCACTGTATAATCATGGATATATGGCTGCTTGAGAAAAGTCCCAGTAAGAGGACTGAAACGTCGCTTTCTTGGTGAAATAAATCACATCATTCTTTGATTTACTTCTGGTAGTGCTGTGGAATTTCGTATATATATATATATATATATATATATATATATATATATATATATATAATTTTTTTATTTTTTTTTTTAAAGGGGGTTTTATTGCACAAAAGTAGTCAAATGCAAATAAAAAACTATATGTATTTGGTATTGTTTGGTATTGCTGTAATCATACTGACCCAAAATAAAGATATTATGTTATTTATGCCAAAAAATGAACACAGCAAAATTCATAATCTATAAACGCAGTGGCAGTATTTGTTGCTGTTTTTTCACATCTTCCTCCCGGAAAGAGTTAATAAAAGTTAATCAACAAAGTTATGTGTACCCCAAGATGACACTATTAAAAACTACAACTTGTCCCGCAAAAAGCTATATAGACGGAAAAATAAAAAAAGTTATAGCTAATGCGACAATGAAAAAAGGAAGAAGAAAAACGCTTGGTCACTAAGGCTCAAAACAGGCTAGTCACTAAGGGGTTAATATATACATTACTTGTAGTACTGTAAATACTAATTAGATACAATTATTGCTTGAAGTAAGTCCAGATGTAGCCTCGTGTCTGGTATAGGTACATATGGGGCCATTTATCAAACTGGTGTATAGTAGAACTGGCTTAGTTGCTCATTGCAACCAGTCAGATTCCACCTTTCATTTCTGACACCTCCTTTGGAAAATGAAAGGTGAAATCTGACTGGTTGCTATGGAAAAGCAAAATGATGACCTTAACCATGTAATTTTAGCTCTGGCCTCTGGAGAGAGGTGTTTAATATAGTATTAAGGTTGGACAGTGTACCAAAAAGTAATTGTTAGTATGTACACGTTCTCCAGACAATAATTACCACAATCCTTCCACCTCATCATAACCCTAAAGATCTGCAGAATTTTCCTCAAATGATTAATGGACACTTATTATTCAGGACAACGGCTGGAAACTAGTCTTCCATCAAGACATGTAATTCAGTAGCAAGCCACACAGAAGAACTGCATCAATACAAGACCAAGAGCAGCGGGCACATTGCTCAGTCTGATCCAAGATGATCTGGGGCTGGTTTTATATTCAGAAATTGTCTTTCAGCTTTTATATTGAACCGGGGCAAATTGTACTTTGTGAACTAATTGAAGCTGCCACGTAGAATAAAGATTCTGCTTCTGAGCTACCTATCATAAGAGTCCATTGAGAGGAGAAGAAAAAGCAGACTTTCATTTAACATAGCTGTGTCATGCGGATGTAGTTAAAAGCAGACTTGGACTCTCTGAGGCCACAAGCAAAGTTATGTCTGCGGGCCCTAATCAATGACCTTTTTGTATAGCAAAATACAATATCACTGTACTATACTGTATCACATATGAGAGACTTATATAGTCACTATTATCACACATGATGGGTTTAGATACAGCAACTCGGCAGACAGTATCACATAAAAGATTAGATACAGGGTCTCATCAGACAGTATCACTAGTGTTGAACGAATCAAAGCCCACAAAGTGGACTTCAATCCGAATTTCAGGGACAATTTGATTCTCCGCAAAGCCGAATTTCCTCGTGCTTTGCGTTAGTGAATCGATTTTCCCTGAATGACGGTAAAAAATGTAAAAAATCGCACTTACCTCATCTATTTGATCGCGACGAGCCAGCAGCTGCCATCTTGCTTGAAGGTCTCGCATGAAATCCCATGCGCTGTAATGTATGACATCACCACGCCAGCCAACGTAATGACGTGATTGCAGGTCGCGCAAGATTTCACACTGGACCTTCAAGCAATATGGCGGCGGCCAGCTCATGGAGATCAAATCGATGAGGTAAGTGTGTTTTTTTTTTTTAATATTTTTCTTGTTTTACACTGTGTTATATTACTGTCAGATGCCGTGATCAGCTATGAACATGGCATCTGAGGGGTACAGTGACAGGAAGCGGCGCAGTCACGGCTTCCTGTCATTGCACCCTCTACTTACAAAGAAATGCACTTTGTGACTAAGTATTTCATAGTAAAATTCAAAGAAAATTCTTTTGTAAAATTCAGCAAAGCAGTTGAATCGAATTTTCCAATACTTTCCTCATCTTTAAGTATCACCAGAGGCGTAGCTACTGGGGGGGGGGGGGGCGACTGCCCAGTGAGTCAGGGGGGGCCCAGCAAGGATGACTATCAGGCGAATACAAGTGAGCGCTTCCATTATGGAAGCGCTCACTTGTATTTAGCGATTCCTATCAGACCTCAGATCAGCCCACCCAGCCACATAAAATTAAAATAAAAAACCTTTCTTACCTGTCCCGCGCTGCGGCAGCCCTCCGGTCCGGCATGCCACTGTCTTCCCTGGCCGGCGCGCACTATGACCTGACGCTGCGTGCATCATAGTGCGCGCCAGCCAGGGAAGACAGGGGAGCGCTGGACCGGAGGGCAGCCGCAGCGCGGAACAGGTAAGAGGTTTTTTTATTTTAATCTTATGTGGCTGGGTGGGCTGATCTGAGGTCTGATGGGGGCACAATACGCTGATCTGAGGGCTTGAGGTCTGATGGGGGCACAGTGGGGTGATGTGAGGTCTGATGGAGGCAAAATACGCTGATCTGAGGTCTGATGGTGGCACAGTAGGGTGATGTGAGGTCTGATGGAGGCAAAATACGCTGATCTGAGGTCTGATGGGGGCACAGTAGGGTGATGTGAGGTCTGATTAGGGCACAATCGCTGATCTGAGGTCTGATGGGGCACAATACGCTGATCTGAGGTCTGATGGGGGCACAATACGCTGATCTGAGGTCTGATGGGGGCACATTCTGCTGATCTGAGGTCTGATGGGGGCACAATGCGCTGATCTGAGGTCTGATGGAGGCACAATACGCTGATCTGAGGTCTGATGGGGGCACAGTAGGGTGATGTGAGGACTAATAGGGGCACATTCCGCTGATCTGAGGTCTGATGGAGGCACAATACGCTGATCTGAGGTCTGATGGGGGCACAGTAGGGTGATGTGAGGACTAATAGGGGCACATTCTGCTGATCTGAGGTCTGATGGGGGTACAATACGCTGATGTGAGGTCTGATGGGGCACAGTAGGCTGATGTGAGGTCTGATGGGGGCACAATACGCTGATCTGAGGTCTGATGGGGCACAATACGCTGATCTGAGGTCTGATGGGGGCACAGTAGGGTGATGTGAGGTCTGATTAGGGCACAATACGCTGATCTGAGGTCTGATGGGGCACAATATGCTGATCTGAGGTCTGATGGGGGCAAATATGCTGATCTGAGGTCAGATGGGGGCACAATACGCTGATCTAAGGTCTGATGGGGGCACATTCTGCTGATCTGAGGTCTGATGGGGGCACAATATGCTGATCTGAGGTCTGATGGAGGCACAGTAGGGTGATGTGAGGACTAATGGGGGCACATTCTGCTGATCTGAGGTCTGATGGGGGTATAATACGCTGATCTGAGGTCTGATGGGGCACAATACGCTGATCTGAGGTCTGATGGGGGCACAATACACTGATCTGAGGTCTGATGGGACACAATACGCTGATCTGAGGTCTGATGGGGGCACATTCTGCTGATCTGAGGTCTGATGGGGGCACATTCTGCTGATCTGAGGTCTGATGGGGGCACATTCTGCTGATCTGAGGTCTGATGGGGGCACAATACGCTGATCTGAGGTCTGATGGGGGCACAATACGCTGATCTGATGTCTGATGGGGCACAATACGCTGATCTGATGTCTGATGGGGCACAATACGCTGATCTGATGTCTGATGGGGCACAATACGCTGATCTGAGGTCTGATGGGGCACAGTAGGCTGATGTGAGGTCTGATGGGGGCACATTCTGCTGATCTGAGGTCTGATGGGGGCACAATACGCTGATCTGAGGTCTGATGGGGGCACAGTAGGCTGATGTGAGGACTAATGGCACATTCTGCTGATCTGAGGTCTGATGGGGGTACAATACGCTGATCTGAGGTCTGATGGGGCACAATACGCTGATCTGAGGTCTGATGGGGGCACAAAACGCTGATCTGAGGTCTGATGGGGCACAATACGCTGATCTGAGGTCTGATGGGGCACAATACGCTGATCTGAGGTCTGATGGGGGCACATTCTGCTGATCTGAGGTCTGATGGGGGCACATTCTGCTGATCTGAGGTCTGATGGGGGCACAATACGCTGATCTGAGGTCTGATGGGGGCACAATACGCTGATCTGATGTCTGATGGGGCACAATACGCTGATCTGATGTCTGATGGGGCACAATACGCTGATCTGATGTCTGATGGGGCACAATACGCTGATCTGATGTCTGATGGGGCACAGTAGGCTGATGTGAGGTCTGATGGGGGCACATTCTGCTGATCTGAGGTCTGATGGGGGCACAATACGCTGATCTGAGGTCTGATGGGGGCACAGTAGGCTGATGTGAGGACTAATGGGGGCACATTCTGCTGATCTGAGGTCTGATGGGGGTACAATACGCTGATCTGAGGTCTGATGGGGCACAATACGCTGATCTGAGGTCTGATGGGGGCACAAAACGCTGATCTGAGGTCTGATGGGGCACAATACGCTGATCTGAGGTCTGATGGGGCACAATACGCTGATCTGAGGTCTGATGGGGCACAATACGCTGATCTGAGGTCTGATGGGGCACAGTAGGCTGATGTGAGGTCTGATGGGGGCACAATATGCTGATCTGGGGTCTTATGGGGCACAATACGCTGATCTGAGGTCTGATGGGGGCACAGTAGGCTGATCTGAGGTCTGATGGGGGCACAGTACGCTGATCTGAGGTCTGATGGGGCACAGTACGCTGATCTGAGGTCTGATGGGGCACAATACGCTGATCTGAGGTCTGATGGGGCACAATACGCTGATCTGAGGTCTGATGGGGGCACAGTAGGCTGATCTGAGGTATGATGGGGGCACAGTAGGCTGATCTGAGGTCTGATGGGGGCACAGTAGGCTGATCTGAGGTCTGATTGGGGCACAGTAGGTTGATCTGAGGTCTGATTGGGGCACAGTAGGCTGTTCTGAGGTCTGATGGGGGCACAATACGCTGATCTGAGGTCTGATGGGGCACAATACGCTGATCTGAGGTCTGATGGGGGCACATTCTGCTGATCTGAGGTCTGATGGGGCACAATACGGTGATCTGAGGTCTGATGGAGGCACAATACGCTGATCTGAGGTCTGATGGGGGCAGGGGACTGTTAGTTTAGTGATGTAAAAACTGGGGACAGGTTTCCTTTAACATAGGAGTCCCCTTGTTTTTTACTCCTATTACTCCTATATTTTACTGCATTATATGGTAGAGTATTTACACTAGGGTATGTAGAAAGTC
Source organism: Rhinella marina (assembly GCA_900303285.1). Classification (NCBI taxonomy): domain Eukaryota; kingdom Metazoa; phylum Chordata; class Amphibia; order Anura; family Bufonidae; genus Rhinella; species Rhinella marina. The sequence goes on from ONZH01029112.1 coordinate 62,154, forward strand.
TATTGTACTGTACTTAACAGCATAGATGATCTAGCAGTTTATACAGTCATCTTTCTAATACAATATTATAACCACAACTAGTAGTATGTGCCTGTGAAGTTGGAAATGTGCGTTTGGGAAGCCACTAAGTGGGGGGCCCACTCAAGTATGTTTCGCCCCCCCTGTGCTGAACCTCTAGCTACACCTCTGAGTATCACATAAAGGATTAGATACAGTTACTCATCAGACAAAATCACGGATGATAGGATTAGATAAGGTGACTCATCAGACAGTTTCACATATGACAAGCTTATATATGTCATCACATAATGTTACAGGGATTTGTCGCCATTAACTGTGACCTCGGTGACACCAATATTTACACATGCAAATGAAAATCCCAGAGCTCAGGTCAAAATGGAGGGATAAAAGTGATAGTGACTGACACAATGTAAGGAACTCGTACATAGACACACTTCTACACAGTTACAACCATGTGCAGGCCCTCAGACCTGGGGGTATCTGCAATTATGTTATGTTTTACTATGTTATGTACGTATACCAACATGTCAAGGTATGGTTGGAAGGGACAGGGTTACTCGCCCTTTTTCTCCCCTCTTGGTAGTGGGCTGGTCCTGTTTCCTGCCAGGAGGGGGAGTTCTATCTAGGACATTCAGGAGTGTGGAAGCACATCCAATTGCTCCTACTCCAAGAGTCTTAAGGACCATCAAGTGATCATATTCTCCTGTGTGACCACACAGAGTGACTGCAAGAATACAGAACTACAGATATCTTAAAAGCTACAGACTGTGCAGACAGCAAAGTGACCATCAAGCCACAGCTTTACAGAGCCAGCTGCAGGTGAGGGTCTATGGTTCAGACACCCGCCACCTACTTTACATTCAGGCCAGACAAACTCAAAGCCTACATTACACAGTGGACACCTACATATAGCCACAAGTGCAGGACACAGACGGTTTAAGAGAGAGCCATCAGCAACATAGCCCATCCAGCTACCATACCTCATCTTCTGGGGATAGAAATTAGTTTGTAGAATTAGCTTCTGGGGATAGTAGTAGCTTTGTCCAAGCTAGTGCTGAATGTACTAAGTTAATTTTTGCACTGAGTGAAGAGAGACTTTGATTCTTTAACTTCTGGTCTGAGTTTTTAAATCACTTTTCACTGCAGCAATCCCCAGGTAGCAGGTATGAGGGAGTACACCCAATCCCCAGGGCCACTAACACTCCCATCCTCTGCACTGGCTCCTCAGGAGTTTATTGCACTTATACATACTGTAGGCACCCTTTTACACAGATATATTGCTTGCTTTCAAAATATATGGGACACTCTCGTAGTTGTTGGTCCTCAGCTTCCACTTATAGTAGGGTCTGGCTGTCATCATCACCTGCTCTCTATTTACCCATCTGCTATCAGCTAATATGATGCAGGTAAACTATTTTAGGGGCTCTTCTGGGCTCCTGTGCGCAGGATAATCACCAGATTGCCACTGCAGATGTGATTGTCCCAGCAACAGGAGTCATGCCACAGAGTCAGAAAATGTGGGAGTCTGCTACAACCCACCTCCACATGAAAGCACTGTGCAGCATGCTGTTAGTGTGCCACATCTTCTAACATAATGGGAGCCATATTATCCACCATTGAGGGGCACACAGGGAGAAGGGGCATGGAAACACTGAAGAAGAGACTGGACAGCCACACAGTAATTGCTATTCCTGACTGTAATTCCCTGTCTGTCCACAACTGTATGGGCTTCTCAACAGGTTCCCGAGACAGACAGGAGCCCCACAAAATTACATGGTGGTAAAGACCACTACTGGATGCAGTGTAACCCAGGAAACAATCATCCTCAGGTGACAACCTTACGCACAGAGGTTCAGTTTCATATATACAGTCATCCCTTCACTTTCGCTTACAAAGTAAGGGGGGGTACTACAAATTGTTACATACTGTATTCTATTGTTTTCTTCTGGCTGTAATTTCCAGCAAGGAATGGTTGGCAAAGGTTGGCAAGAAACAGGGCTAACCACCCCATTCCTCCCCTCTTGGTAGGAACACTTCCTTCCCGACAATCAAAACACTAATCTGCTAATTCATCTGCATTCATCTTTCAGATTAGTAATTCTGGGCCGATGTCTATTCAGCTGCTGGTGCACTATGTAGATGCAGCTGCATCATTATGGTTACAGACAAACAAACCCCATTACCCAGATTTACTAATCCTATAGACAGTGTAAATTTAGGGCACACTTATTAAGACCAGCGTTTTCGATGCCGATCTTAATAAAGGCCCATAGCTGGCGGTGGATCCGCCACAGTTATGAAAAGGCACCAGCCTCTCCTTACATCACCGCGTGTGGGATTTCGTGCAAGTTCTTCAAGCAAGATGGTGGTGGCAAATAGATCAGGTAAGTATGATTTCTTTTTCCTGTGTTTTTTACACAATTTCAGGTTAAATCAATTCGCTACCGCGAAGCAGGAGGAAATTCGGCTTTGCTGAAGTCAGTCATTTCACGGAGCACCGTGACTGTGCCTATAGCCAGCTGGATGCGGACCACGAAGATGGAGACAGCAGAGGGCAGCACAGAGGACCAGAATGGAGTGGATCAGGTAAGTGTCAAACTTCTGTTTCAGGGGCCATGCTGCAGGAACTTGTTAAAAAAAAAACATTTTTTACGAAAAAACCCTTTAAGTGGCGACATTTTCCTCCATTCTGCCTCCTATTCATAAATTAGCGCTCTCCTTCACTACAGAGGACGACGCTCACTGATTATTACCGTCTCCTGCTCTCCCAGTTATAGGAGCAGTAACCAGCAAGCACGTTCCCTTTATAGCAGGGAGAACATTTATTGGAAGCTATTTTGATGACCCTGACATGGCAGTTGTCCAGCAGTGAAGTCCAAAGCCCAGTGAGAAAACAAGGGTGAAGACCAAGGAATCCCTCCACTCCTCATTTTAGCTAATCAATCTGACAGAGAATTCATGATCTACTGTTATTACTGGTTCAGGTGAGTACTAATAGTATAATATAATAAAGAATTAACTAGATTCAGGATTGCTTTCCATCAGAACGGTAGTCAGGACCCTGGATGTAGTGTGTATAGACATGACTTGGTTTTCTAGCCTGTGAATGGGCAGAGTGCTATGTCACAACATTTATTACAGACAATATGATCATATTAGTGCCTGTCAACCAGATGTCATCAATCATTGTAGGAATACATTTGATACATACTGTACGCATTGCTAGAACTGGCATCTAACTGCTGGTTAAGTCAGGGAAACCAGTAAATCAGTGCAGTTACAACCTGTATTTACAACACTGTCACCCTTCACTGGAAGACAATAAAACTTTTTACAGTCATCATTGTCTATGGCAACGAGTGCGTGACAATCATCTACGAGTCCAATATATAGGATTCCATTTTCAGTAACACATCACTCACACATAGAGTAATCTACTTTCTATTGCTGGATATAATTCAAGTACTCATACAGCTGAGCCTCTTTATAAAGAACTTGGAGGCCCATTTCTCCATATTTTATTCTATATTGGATTGAAATATTTTCCATGCGTTCTTATTTTAAATGAAATCAATCTAAATGTCAAATTGTTACAGTGTTACCCAGTCTGCAATGGGTGAGGCTTATAACTCCCTAACAATCATATTAAAATTAAACTCTTTTTGTTTTGAATTTAAAGAGGACCTTTCACCACTCCTGACATGCCTGTTTTAATAGCTCCATGCATTCCCCACATACTAACAATTCTGGATCATCTATTCCAGGGCTGGCCAACCTGAGGCTCTCCAGCTGTTGTAAAACTACAACTCCCACCATGCCCTGCTGTAGGCTGATAGCTGTAGGCAGACTGGGCATGCTGGGAGTTGTAGTTTTGCAACAGCTGGAGAGCCTCAGGTTGGCCAGCCCTGATCTATTCTAATAGCTCTATGTTGTGCCATTCCTTTATTATTTGCACTAGAAGTTATGAATGAATTGCTATTTGCATTCAGTAAAGGAACAGAGGGGAGGTAACAAGTTGGGGGGGTGTCCCTGCACAGACTGACTCTATCCAATCAGTGCTGCCATGTTCAGTCTGTGCAGGTACACCCCCCCAACTTGTTACCTCTGTACCCTTACTGAAGACAAATAGCAATTCATTCATAACTTCTAGTGCAAATAATAAAGGAATGGCACAACATACAGACATAAGAATAGATTCTCCAGACGTGTTATTACATGGGGAATGCAAGCTATTAAAACAGGCATGTCAGGAGTGGTGAAAGGTCCTCTTTAAGGAGTAACTAAACCTTTGTGTAAAATTTTAAGATGTCCCTAATATACTTTATTAATTAATTTTGTATGTTTATTAGACTTTTTCCTCCCTAAAGTGCACCATTCCCTGTGTGCTTAAAATTCAGTCCTCTTTACACCGCTGTACAGAGTACGGACTGTGAAGTTTGTGAATGTGGCCGCACAAGCAGGGAGTAGGGGCAGGAGCACATATTGCTGGTAATACCCGTGCCCCCCCCCCCCCTTCGGAGGTCTACTAACTCCTGGCATAGCACATGGGTACCCTGTACCCATCTACTATGCCAGGATTAGCTGAGGGGATCGGCTCCTGCTTCTGCCTGCTCCGCTAAACTAGGAGAACAAAGGTTTAGTTATTCTTTAAGACATAGTTGGCAAACAATGTAGATGACTTAGGGGTTTTGTCCCATCTCAACATCTATGGTATATCACTAGGATGTATTTTATTTTACTTGCTTATATAGCACTGATATATTCATCAGTATCATCAGATAGGTGTGGGTCCCATAGGACTCCAAAGTGATGGAGAGCACACCATAAATGAGTGCACTCAGCTATTTGTGGAACTCCCATACTGGTGAATGGAGGTTGGCCCCCTACACTTCAAGACCCCATTCTGTTGATAGAAGTGGGTTCCAGAGGTGGAACCTGCACCTAGTTGATATTTGTGGCATAACCTAGTGTTATGCCATAAATGTTGAGATGGGACAACCCGTGTCCTGTGTGTAAACATACATGTTTTTTTTCAAAATCCCATGGTCAAATACTACAATGCTGGCCAATAGGACATTATATTGTAACGCAACCTGCAGACAATGCTTTTTTGTATTAACATTTTAGACGGTTTCCTTGTGTTTTTGGTACCTTGCAATTTTTTTTTTTTTTTTTTCAATCACAGCATGCTTTGTTTTTAGCCTTTTTCATGTTTTTTCTCATACAGTTCTCTAAGAAACAAGGGAAAATATTTTTTTTTAGCAAACAAACAGAAAAGGGCACTCTCTGAATATTTACTATTTAACTTGAAATGTTCTTTAAAATATCTATTTCAACTATTATTTTGCCTTTGAGTGGTAGCCACATGAAAAGACGGTGTGAAACAAGGTAAAAGATGAGCTTCTGGCTTATGGCTTTATATATTCCAACTAAGATAAATACTTTCACAAAACGTTGGAAGAAAAGCAGAGGGATTTCTCAGAATTACAGTGCTATACATAAATTTGCATTAATGACTTAGTCACAGGTTTGATCAGATGCATTCTAACTGTTGTATTAGTCTCCCTCTCTCTTAGGGCTCATGCACACAAACGTATTTTCTTTCCGTGTCCGTTCCGTTTTTTTTGCGGACCGTATGCGGAACCATTCATTTCAATGGGTCCGCAAAAAAATGGAAGGTACTCCGTGTGCATTCCATTTCCGTATGTCTGTATTTCCGTTCCGCAAAAAAATAGAACATGTCCTATTATTTTCCGCATCACTGACAAGGATAGTACTGTTCTATTAGGGGCCAGCTGTTCCGTTCCGCAAAATACGGAATGCACACGGATGTCATCCGTATTTTTTGCGGATCCGTTTTTTGCGGACCGCAAAATACATACGGTCATGTGCATGAGCCCTTAATATTATACTTAGAAATATGAAGATTGTCATCCAATGAATTTTTTGTCAAACTGAAGAGATTTAGTAGTAAAATTATTTTGACTTTTCAGGGAGGTTCTCTTAAATAATAGCACAATCCACTTTCAGATTTTATATATGACTCTAGCCTTATCAGAGGCAGAGGATCAAAATGCAAAAACTGTTATTATAGGATCAACCTTCCATTAATATAATGAGCTTTTAAAGGGGATGTCTGACTTGGCAACGGTGGCCACCACTGCTGTATTACTGGGTGGCCGTAACCATGGAAATGAGCAGTGTACAGTCATGGCCAAAAGTTTTGAGAATGATACAAATATTAATTTTTACAAAGTCTACTGCTTCAGTTTTTATAATGGCAATTTGCATATACTCCAGAATGTTATAAAGAGTGATCAGCTTAACAGCAATTACTTGCAAAGTCAATATTTGCCTAGAAAATGAACTTTATCCCCCAAAACACATTTCAACATCATTGCAGCCCTGCCTTAAAAGGACCAGCTAAAATCGTTTCAGTGATTGCTCCATTAACACAGGTGTGGGTGTTGATGAGGACAGGGCTGGAGATCAATCTGTCATGATTAAGTAAGAATGACACGACTGGACACTTTAAAAGGAGGCTGGTGCTTGGCATCATTGTTTCTCTTCTGTTAACCATGGTTATCTCTAAAGAAACACGTGCAGTCATCATTGCACTGCACAAAAATGGCCTAACAGGGAAGAGTATCGCAGCTAGAAAGATTGCACCTCAGTCAACAATCTATCGCATCATCAAGAACTTCAAGGAGAGAGGTTCCATTGTTGCCAAAAAGGCTCCAGGGCGCCCAAGAAAGACCAGCAAGCGCCAGGACCGTCTCTTAAAAGTGTTTCAGCTGCGGGATCGGGCTACCAGCAGTGCAGAGCTTGCTCAGGAATGGCAGCAGGCAGGTGTGAGTGCATCTGCACGCACTGTGAGGCGGAGACTCTTGGCCTGGTCTCAAGGAGGGCAGCAAAGAAGCCACTTCTCTCCAGAAAAAACATCAGGGACAGACTGATATTCTGCAAAAGGTACAGGGAGTAGACTGCTGAGGACTGGGGTAAAGTCATTTTCTCTGATGAATCCCCTTTTCGATTGTTTGGGACATCTGGCTTATTCGGAGAAGACGAGGTGAGAGCTACCACCAGTCTTGTCTCATGCCAACTGTAAAGCATCCTGAAACCATTCATGTGTGGGGTTGCTTCTCAGCCAAGGGAATTGGCTCTCTCACAGTCTCGCCTAAAAACACAGCCATGAATAAAGAATGGTACCAGAATGTCCTCCGAGAGCAACTTCTCCCAACCGTCCAAGAGCAGTTTGGCGATCAACAATGCCTTTTCCAGCATGATGGAGCACCTTACCATAAAGCAAAGGTGATAACTAAATGGCTCAGGGAACAAAACATAGAGATTTTGGGTCCATGGCCTGGAAACTCCCCAGATCTTAATCCCATTGAGAACTTGTGGTCAATCATCAAGAGACGGGTGGACAAACAAAAACCTACAAATTCTGACAAAATGCAAGCATTGATTGTGCAAGAATGGACTGCTATCAGTCAGGATTTGGTCCAGAAGTTGATTGAGAGCATGCCAGGGAGAATTGCAGAGGTCCTGAAGAAGAAGGGTCAACACTGCAAATATTGACTTGCTGCATTAACTCTCATTCTAACTGTCAATATAAGCTTTTGTTACTCATAATATGATTGCAATTATATTTCTGTATGTGATAAAAACAGCTGACAAACACACATAAAAACCAGAGAGCAGCAGATCATGTGAAAATATAATATTTGTGTCATTCTCAAAACTTTTGGCCATGACTGTAGAATGTGATGGAAAAGTGAATCCAGCCAGCAAAGAAAGCAATCTGGATAATAACAATACATTAGTAAATGCCTTGTATTAACTTTCTCTACATGATAAATGCCATTTGCTGTTTGTAATCTGTCCTTCCACATTCCTACTTTTTCAACTCTTTAAGGGCTCATGCATACGAACGTATTTTCTTTCCGTGTCTGTTCCGTTTTGTTGTTTTTTTTGCGGACCGTATGTGGAACCACTCATTTCAATGGGTCCGCAAAAAAACGGAAGTTACTCCATGTGCATTCCATTTCCGTATGTCCATGTTTCCGTTCCGCAAAAAAATAGAACACGTTCTATTATTGTCCACATTACGGACAAGGATAGGACTGTTCTATTAGGGGTCAGTTGTTCCGTTCCTCAAAATACGCACACAGATGTCATCCATATTTTTTGCGGATTTATGCATGAGCCCTAAGAAAGTCTTGTTCCATGTTTGAGTGGCCTGCAGGAGCTCCAATTTGCTCATTTGCATATGTATAAAAACACAGATATCTCTGCAGCTGTTTAACATACAGACAAAAGAAAGGTATCATTTTATTGAGCATGATGGATTAATAGAGTTGATTGTGCTGTCAGAGCCTCTTTAAAACTTTCCCTCTACATCTTTCGCTTCTCTCTGACTAGTTCTTTCCCAGGGCTGTTCTCTGCTTCTACTCTAAAAAACAAAACAAAAAAAAAACACAAACCATCATCATAAAAATATCATTAAAATACAGAAACATACTCATATAAAATGAGGTGTTATGCTAGAAAATGCATAATTTATGAAAAGGGAACTAAAAACAGTGTACTGTAATATTATTTTCAATAGGACCCACCCTGTTTTTTTGCTAGTACAGCTTTTACATTTGAGGTTATCCCAAATCACAGAACTTGCCCATGTCTTGTGTTTTGTTCAATAATTTACATTATCATAATTATTATAAAATAATAATGATGTCTTAATCACTAAACACTCCTTCACCTATCTGTATCGGATGGCTGTGAAATATACTCCATGTATTAGAATCGTCCAGCAGACTGCAGCAAATATAAAGTACTTTGTTACTATAAAGCAGTAAAATCTAATTCTATGCCCAAATATTTTTTTTCAAAGAAGTAAAAATTAATTTTATGAAGATTATCTACACCTTAAAAAAACATTTTGTACTTTACAAATTAGTTAAAATTCATGCGAAAAACGGAACTTAATCTCAGAATGTGGCCCTTCAGTCCAAAAGACAGTTTATAGAGTTGCTGCCAGGAAATGTGACATTTCTCTACTATACGTTCATAAAACAATAGATAATAATAGCAACAGCGCCACCGCCTGGCTCGTCACCCACATAGTGCAATAAATGTTTTAACAAACAGCAAGCTCATTTTGTAAGAATAGAAAAATCGATAATATGTTTGTTAGCAGTCTTCTACACAATGGACACATTAATATAATGCAATACTTTATTATACAGGCTATGCCATAAAATCTCTCAATGCACATGACTGTAGTTTTGGTCCACATCCAATTTGCATTTTTTGTGGTTTGTACACGGAACCAGTCATTTCTATCGGACCGCATAAAATTCAGACAGCAAATGTATGTCATCCGTGTGCTGTCTGCATCCCATGTGTCCATCCCACAAATTATACAACATGTCCTATTTGTGTAGGTTTTGCAGACAAGAATAGGCATTTGTACTATTGGGGCTGAGAAAAATGCTGCATGCCCATGGCCAGTATCTGTATTTTGCAGATCTGCAGTTTGCAAACCGCAAAAACCCATATGGTAGTGTGTATGATGCCTTACTTTTTCTTTTTATGTAGAGATAAGCAAATCTATTTTTAGAATCAAAATGCAACCACAATTTTTTTTTTTTTTTTTAAATTTGGATTCACCAGAATTTCTTCTTTTGATTCTAGGAAAGGAGAGAAAGACATACAGAGAAACATTCAGAGTGCTTTTAACTAGAATCAGAAGAATTTTAATAAAATAGCTCAATTAAAAGTTCACATAACCTCTAAATATTTAACGGAAATAATGGCACATAACTGAGCCGCACAGAGCCGAACAGTTTACATTGACTACAATGGAATCTGTTCAATTTCCGTCCAGGATCCTGTTTTTTTTTGTTTTGTTTTTTTTTTACTCGACTAAAGTCCTCCAATGCAGATGTGACCAATTCCTTATCTGTAGGTGTCTTGCTATTTATTTTTTGCATACTGAACATAGTTAAAAATATTTACCTTTCCTCTTTAACATGTCCCATGTGTGGTGAGAGATGACCAGCTTTGAGAAAAAAAAAACATGATTTTGCGATACTCTATCAGGAAATATCTATCCTGTGTCTGTCTATATTTGGCCACCCAGTGGCTGTGATGTGGATTGCAGCTTGTTGAGGATGTTGCTAGCATGTCACAATGTTGTATTACATTTTCATAATGACAAATTGGAAGTTAGAAAAAAAAAATAATGGAAAACTAATGGTGGAAACATCTGTTCAATGTACCATAAAATTCAACCAGAAATAGGAAGTCCTTTTAAACATCTATTACATATGCACTCAATCCCAGACAGCCACTTCCATGCCTGTATTTGCAGTGGCCTGCAATCTGTGCATCTCCAGCTATTGTATAACTCCTAGTATATCCTAAATGAACCAGCTGCCAGAGTATGCTGGGAGTTGTAGTTTCAAACCATCTGGAGAGTCACAAGTTACAGATCACTGTTTTACTAGAAGAACATTGTTTTATAGGAATCATGTATTTTGTTTACTATAATGATTGACTATTGATTGTATTATTTAATAGAATTAAGACATTAACTTAATTCTGTTAATTTATAACAGTAGTAAAGTAATAACATTGGATGCTTTGTTTGCTAACATATGCCATGTCTTGCGTGGAATATACATTCCTAACTGTGGAAGTATGCATGTTTGGGCAGATACACAGGGGCTATGCAGGTAAGGGGCCCACCACCATATTGAAAAGAAAATAACCTCACATTCTGCTTTCCACTAGATTGCATAATAAAAGGACTTAGCTAGTTATCCCTATGGCTGATAACTAATGATGGAATATGATTCACACAAAAAATGGCAAGATGAGCATGGAATCACTGTCCACATACCAGTGAGTGACAATATGATAATCATAGTTCTTGTGACAGTAGAGACAGAGAGATGCATTTTAAAGTTTCAACACTAGGTGTCAGCAGAATTACATGAGAAAATGCTTGTGTGGAGAATCAATATTCATCATAGGCAGTATGCATGGGAAATATACATGTATATATGTCTGAATGTGGAACGGCTTTGTTATAAAAGCGAGCTAACTATTGCAGTGCCTTTTTTTCCAGAAATGTTCACAAAACCATATAAAAATGTTTTAATGTCCCCATTGATGATCTTATCTCTCCATCAGCCTCTCACTTTCTTTCTATAACCTCCTCTCTTTGTCTATTACAACTTACTTCCTCTGCCACTCACGAACAGGGCAATACACTTGATCTAGTCTTCTCCAGTCTCAAACTTTACTAACTCATCCTGCCCACTTTCTTACCAGAATCTTCTTTCATTTTCTTCTTTCATTTTCATTCCCTTCGAAGCCCCAAAGTTCCAGAGCCCGTCACAGACCTCTGCACTGATGACATGGCCACCTACTTCAGAGACAAGATTGGCAGTATCCGGCAGGAAATAATCTCCCAGTCCCCAAATAATTTCAATCCTCCTCCCTCCCATTCCTCCTGCTCTCTCTCCTCTTTTGACCTATAACAGATGAAGAAGTCTCCAGGCTTCTCTCTTCTTCTCAACCCATGACCTGCAGCAGTGATCCTATTCCATCTCCTCCAGTCCCTCTCCCCGGCTGTCATTACTCACCTAACTAGTTTTTAACCTCTGTCTCGTCTGATATCTTTCCATCCTCTTTCAAACACTCTGTTATAACCACACTACTAAAAAAAACATCTCTTGAACTGACCTCTGCTGCTAACTACTGACCTATTTCTAACCTCCTCTTCAACTCTAAACTCCTTGATTGTCTACTCTCGTTTAATAAGCTATCTCTTTCTCTTGACTCCTTACAATCTGCCTTTTTCCCTCTCCACTCTACAGAAACTGCCCTTCCTAAAGTGTCTAACTCCTGACAGCAAAAAGAAATGGTGATTATTCTCTTCTGATTCTTCTGGATCTCTTTGCAGTGTTTGATAGGGTAGACCACAATCTCCTCCTCACAAAAACCCTTACACCATTACGTCTTGCCATTGACAGTGAGCCACCATCACCTTCATTTGCGGTGTTATGAACTGGAACCATGTCATCTTTTGTTTAGGATTCCTCAAAGGTCAGGTTTGGATTATAGAGGCCTCATTGTTAGCACTTTATATCTGCCTTTGTAGTGAATCAACATGCTGTTCCAGCTGCTGGTGTGATCTGGGGAGCCATTGCCATGACAGTCAGTGACCCCTAGTAGTAATACTAGAGACACTGACAGCTCAATGATATCTGCAGGACATCCTGCAGCCGCATGTGTTGCATAGGTTGGCAGGGCTTGCAACTGACATTTTTCCATAGGATAATGAAAAAAATGTAAAAAAAATGAAATAAATATAGACTCCAGACCAGAATCCATAAAAATAAACCTCAGATCCCCTAAACTAATACAGACCCCAGATACCATACTTTTACACTTATACTCTCATCCTCAATGTAGCTTTGCCACTGGCTATAGGACCTGCACAGATATGGTCATGTCACCTAATCTGTGCAGTTCCTTCTGCAGGTTAAATGAGTAGGGATCAATGGATAAAGACATTAGCCACCACATTTTGCATCAAAACTTGAAAAAAGATTCATAATCAACTGTGATTCATTGTTGTTGACCAGGGAATTGAAAAAGCTTGCTTCCATTATTCTATGAGGAACTGCAACAAGGAAAAGGAAAGGTAGCCTTCAGCCAACACATGTTTTTTCCACTTTATTTCAGTGATCAGGCCTTCCCTTCCAAATGTTTCCTGCCCTCTGCACTTCAAGTTAAAATATTACAAATCACATAAATGATTGATCTGAGCTAAAATAAGAGTATTGTGGTTGAATAACTTGGTGCAGATGTGTCTTCTAAGAATAGACCTTTCTGTTCTTTCCCTTTTGAAAGTGCTTTGCTTTTTGGAAAAAAAAATAATGGAATGGCTTTAAACAACTGATTCAATAAAGCAAACTCACAATCCAAAACGCCGAAGACAATTGAAGGTCCTCCCTGTAAAACGCAAGTTACAAGAAAAAGCCCAAACAAGGTTCTCCTTTCCCTTATCCAAGACTGCATAGTTAACTAAAATAAACTCAAGAAACTTACCCTAATGAGCATAACAATGGAGAGAAGTGACAGTAAGGGGCTAAATCCTCCACATTTAGATGTTCAAAAATCGTAATGAATCATTTTACTCTATTGTATTGTAACTATTTGATGCTCGTAGCATATTTTGTATAATAATACCCATTATGTTTTTAGGTGTTGGTCCTGTGTGTCTCTGTGCTATGCATATTGGCAATAGGTGCTCCAGCCCTCCTGTCAACTCATCATTAGTACCTACGTAGTTAGAACCTTGTTTGATCACAGAATACTATTGTTTGCCATTGATTGTTACATCGGAGTTCGCTATCCCCATCAAGAATTTCTGTTACTAAATGCGGCAATGGATCTCCCATGCACAGCAGCCAACAACCATCTTTGGTGAACTAAACTACAGGTTCAAATTGAAAGACAAACCACAGGATACCTAGTATCTGTATGACCAGTGGCGTAACTACAACTAACTGGGCCCCACAGCAAATTTTTGAATGGGGCCCCCCCAGAAACTTCCTCGCAACCCCGAACTCACATGCAACCCTCACTCTTGTGGCTAGTCAAGATTGAGCTCTCCCAGACAAGGCCTGACAGCCGTTCCATCCGCTTTCTATAGTGTCACTGTATATAATGTCATTGTATAATACTGTTGAGGGGGGCCTGACAATAAAATCTTTTAGTCTCCCTCCTGAGGGGGCCCCTTGTGGGTCTGGGCCCCAAAGCAGCTGCTTCCCCTATTGCTATGCCCCTGTGTATGACCATTACCAAGCCAGAGGGGAAGCCTGTATGGCAGCAATGCTGTCCGTGTAATACAGTAGATTTCAAGACTATAAGGGTTACATAGCATTATAAATCAGTATAATGCTGTGTGATTCTGTCAGAGCTACAGAGGCCAGAAAGGGACCTCTCTGCAGGTTGCAGGTTTATTGCTTTCAACCCAGGCAGCCCATCTGATGTTAGCATCGGAGCATCCTATGCTCCGATGCCCTCCTTTGCCTTGCGCTAATTAGAGCAGGGCAAAGGCATTAAGCCTGGTTCCGGTGACGAACCGGGCTCTGCCGGGCAGAGGCTTCTGCCCAGCAGGGAGCCCGGTGACACCATTTTACTGGCTAGGGCATCACTAAAGCCTGCCCATTACAGCCGGTGACGTCACCGAACACACTGCCGGACAGAAGCTTCCGCCCCGCAGTGTGTTATGTAAACAGAAGAGCCTTAGTCCTGCGCGATCCAGCGCAGAGCAAGGGAGGGCATCGGAGCATGAGATGCTCCGATGCTAACATCAGGCTGGCTGGCTGGGTGAATTTAGGGGTATGTCCGGGTTCAGCTCTGAAACCGGACAACCCCTTTAAATTAGCATGGAGTCCTGGTGCTCAGTAAATTAAATTAGCATGGAGTCCTGGTGGTCTATAAGCTACTTCCCTTTGGTGGCTCCTGCTCTAGCTGAAGAACCCTTTCCTCTGGCTGCTATATTTTTCATGTCTTCTCAGCTCCAATATGGAGTCTAAACTGAAACAAACTAGAACTGCAACCACTCCCTTCTGGTAGGAATCAGGATGGCCCACTTCTGCCCAAAGGGGGAAGAATGGAATGGTGAATACTATTCTGACTAAAGATATCTCTGTCATATACGCTGCTATCTGCTGGTGAAAAAGGAATATTACATGAACAAAACAGTTACAAGTTAGTAAAATCAATGCACACTCATGAAGGACATGGAAATAAATACAGGAATGACATTGGTGTTAGCAATACAAGACAGTAGCGGAGTGAAAGAATAGTAACAACACTCCGGGTGTTACATATCTCTTCTCTCTTTAGAGTTTGACAAACAGACATCTTATTTTCCTACTTTTCCATCATCCTCCCACCTTCTGAACACTCCATCCAGTGCCCAATTTGCTCTCCAATACTATACTGCAGAAACAATCTGTCACGAGTGGGCTTGCGTCCGGTATCAGACGTTCTGCGCGGCTTTCAAAAGTGACATAATTTGACATGTTTTCCCCTTGGTTTGGTTGCTGTTTACCACACCCCTTCCCCTCAGCTGTTGTAGGTGTGGTAATTTTCTCTCTTGTATTTATTCCTTCATTTCCCAGTATTCACAGCGGTTTATACTTTCTGCTGACTTAGTTGTTTGGAGCTGTTCTTGGCTGAGATCCAGTTGCTGCTATTTCTGCATAAAGATAAGTGTAATTTTCCCTATTGTGTTTATCCGTTGTTTGGAGTCTCCTATTCCTCCGTCCTGTTGGAGGAACGGGTTGACTCCTTCCCCTATCACTAACTACAGGGTCAGTTAGAAATTAGGTTCCTGTGTATGAACTCTCCTACAACTAAGGCCTGTTCATACTGGTAGTCAGCCAGGGCCTAGTCTCAGGGATTCCTGCAGGAGGTGACCATTTCCCTTCTCCGGTCTGTTCCTTTCCCTTTTACGCTTGGTGAGGCTATACCCTCCACACCAGAGCATGACACCATCCCCCTGAAAATACTAGTATCACACAGACAGTGCCCCCTTAAATAATTATTGGCACACAGTGTCCCATAAAATAACTGCACCCAGCAAACAGTCTTCAACACTAATAGTGTAAACATGATGTCCCCCAAAAATAATTGTGCTACACTGATACTGGGCCCCCACAATAAGAGTTCCCCCAAAAGTCCCACCAATAGAAATAATTGTCTGCCAGAATGCACTCAGTGTTAAAAGTACGTTAATAGTGCCCCTAATGTCCCCCTAGTACCCCACATAATGTAAGCCGGGGTAAGAACATGACCTCTTATGTGTGCCAGTACAAAATGCCCCTAGTGCCTCCATAATAACAATAAACTCAAATACTTAACTCGTTGTCAGTGATGCAGTGCATGCCTCTTCCGGCCTTTCTCTTAAGCTTTCCGCTGCCCAGCTCATGCGGTGCGATGATGATTACATCATTGTGCCACCTGTGCCAGCCTCTGATAGGCTACAGGGTCAAGACCTGAGGCCAATCAGAGGTAACGGCAGGGCAGGGAGACATTGTTCCTGTACCCCGCTGCAGGATCTAACTGTATCGTCATCCTGAGGATGGTAATACATAATCAGCGGGGTGCCACTGGCAACGGGGGACCATGCCACTATGCCACTGGGTGCTCCCAGTGAGCAGCGTTCCCAGAAATTGATTGTTCTGATGCTGTAGTTGCAATTGACCACAGCATCTAAGGGTTAAAGGTCCATGATTCAATGTTATCAGTAATTACAGACTCTACAACAAGTTATCTGACCTGACACCACATGTGACACTACAAACACTGGGCACAATACAGCAGTGTCTTTGTATAGGAATAGTTCTTTAATTCCTTTAACTGCCTGCAAATGATCTAATAAATATGCAATATAAGTGGAAACATTGAATTCTCAATGTTATGAAAGGCAGATATATCCAGAATGTGAAAATGGCAGTGATGCATGTCTTCTTAGCTGAACATCAGCTGGAGAGAAAAATGTGACTATTAGATTTTTTATTTTATGATCAGAGTCATTAGATGGGACAATGCTTTTAATAAGATTCTGTGTTTTGTAAGAGCTCAAACGAAAAGCAGTGACTATAGAATGCCTACAAATTACTATTTATTTTAAAAGGAGTCTTTCACCTGTTTTTCACCAATATGATTAAGAGCACTGCCCCACAGAAGATTGCATACACATCCCAGACATACCTGTGTGCACTGTGTGTCTGTATTACATGTCCAGGAAAAGCACTTTTATTCTGCAGGAAAACAGCTCCCAAGTGCCCAGCTCTGCTGCTGCAAGTGCCCAAAGCAAACCAGACTGAAGAGGGGAGGGCTGCTTTAGATACTCATATCTTTGGATTGGTAGCAGATAGAAAAATGGTTCTGACCTTCTATGAAAGCTGACATTCCAAGCTTTCAAATGATACCATTATATCCAGTATATCACAAGATATAGTTGTTAGAAAGCGGGAGAAAAAGCTGTTTTTAGTTTCACTTTCAGCTGGGCACTTGGGAGCTGTTTTCCAGTAGAATAAAAGTGCTTTTCCTGAACATGTAATACAGACACAAGGTGCACACAGGTATGTCTGGGATGTGTATGCAATCTTCTGTGGGGCAGTGCTGTTAGTTATATTGGTGAAAAACAGGTGAAAGACTCCCTTTAAATGGATTTGCTAATTCTAATATATAATATATGTAACAGCAGCACTGGAGCCGCAATCCAGACCCCGACCAGGTCACAGGAATAAGTTCTAGAAGAAATCACAGCACTCCAACCGCAATATTGAAAAACCATTAATTTATTCTCAAGTGTCCATAAACATGTGATGTTTCAGCTCCCTGGAGCTTTTTTTCAAGCATACTGTGATATACAAAGAAGGCCTCTTTAAATAGGCCCAAAACAGGAAGTGACATCACAGTGCATGCAAATTACAACCAATTAATCCAAAAACGGCATAATTATTCTCAAAGTCAATTTTGTGCATGGTAAAATAACTATATAGTGCAAAGACATGATCCAATAAAGTGCTATGGAAAAATCCAGTTCATGTACCTGTCATAAAATGCAAACATGGTTTATGATCATTATTTTCATGTTTTCTGCTACATTTTGAATGACTATCTACTGAAGAAAAGCCCACTTGATATTTCATTACAAACCTATTTCCTTTGATTTCACTTCACTTTGATTCACTAACGTCCCTCCTCTAATACTTTGTAGCTTCCTTAGTGCCTCTTTCTAACATCTTGCTCATTTGCTCAACAACAGCCGTAAAAAGCAAAAGTATCACTGACTACTTGAAAGAAATACATATTTCAATCAAATCTGAACTAGTTCTACATCAGGTATTCCACATTCATCACAACTCTATTCCCTCTTCAGCCACAAAATGCATTCAATTCCACATCTCTTAACAAGGAGACCTCATACATATACATGTATTTACAATGCTCTCTGCAATGCAGAATCGACTTCAGCCATGATTTTATTATAATGAAACTGCTGAAAGCATCCCTAATGTAATGAAAGCATGGTGTTTTATGGGAAAAAAACAAGATTGGCTTGTCAGAATGTGAAATGATAACTGGCACAATTCACCATTATTTTAGATGAAAATAAATCATTGTTACTTATACACTTCATCTGGCGTTTATCCTTGACTGTTGCGTCATGATTCTCACACAGTCTGTTAGGCTGTTTCCTCTGTAAAGGGCCGTTCAGACGGCCGTGTTATTGCGGATCTGCAAAAATGCGGATCCGCAATACCACAGATGCCGACCAGCCCGGCACCCTGTTCTAAATGCCTATTCTTGTCCGCAATAGCCATGGACATGTTTTATTTTATTTTTTGCGGAGCTACGGTTGCCCGCTATCATGTGAAGTGAACGGGGCAGCAGCCCTAACTGTCATTTTGTTCCCACCCTCACACATTGGAACTACATAGGAAAGACTTGTCGTGTGTCGGCCATAAGCTACTGAATCAAACATTTATGTTATTTCATTTGTCAGCTTGTGTTAAGGGTTTTAGTTCTGCAAGTATATTTGATTTTTTGATCCTTCCTTCTAGAACACTGTGGGGGTCATTTACTGAGACCAGCATTTTAGATGCCAGTCTTAATAACCCCTGTGCTGGCGGTGGATCCGCTGAAGTTATGTAGAGCCACCGGCCTAAATCTACGCCAGCCTCCTTCCTTAACCCCTTCACGACCGCCATACGGCTATATACGTCCTATCTGCACATGCCCCGTGCAGATAGCACGTATATAGACGTGCAGGCGGCCCTTTAATCCCAGCGCTGATCAGCGCTGGGATTAAAGCTCCTGCTCCTGCAATCTAGCAGGAGCAGGTCGGGTCCCGGCTCACAGACAGAGCGGGGACCCTGAGGAGAAGACAGGAGCGGTTTATTACCGCTTCTGTCTTCTCCTAAGCCGGAGGAGAGCCTTACCTGCTCAGCCGGCGCAGGAGGAATGAAGCGGCAGCGCCGCTTCCTGTGTTAGACCCGGCGGTCACGTGACCGCCGGGTGTCTCGGGGCAGGGGCAGTGCTGCCGGTTCTAAGGAGACCCTGATCAGCTCTGCCTGTGTGTAATGAGCCCCCAGGGGGCTGTTTTCCCCTGTAACTGGGGCTCCTGTGGATGCCCCAGTTACAGTGGAAACAGTGGGAAAAAAAAGTGTAAAAAAAAGAAAAAAAAAAAAAAAGTCAGTCCTCCAGAGGTCTTTTAATGACCTCCTGGGGGACATATTAGTTGTCAAAAATAAATTAATATATCAGTAAAAAAATAAATAAAAAACAAACAAAAAAAAGTGTAAAAAAAAAAAAATTAAACACGCAGTCGCCAATGTAAACAGTCACCATAGTCGCCCCGTCAAATAAAATCTATACATGCTATATATCAAAATGATCGTCATCAAATAGGGAACACATTGCAATAATTAATTTGTGTGTCAGTTTTAATATTTAAAAAAAAAATCTATAATTAAAAAAAAAATCCTTTTTTTTTAATAAGAATTAGCGTTTTTTTGTCTAAATTAAACCTAAAAAAATATAAAATATCTTTAAAAAAACATTCTAATAATAAGTCCTAAGTGTCAAGTAAAAAAAATAGCAAAAATTATTTTCGTATTCAAACGGAAAAAAAAATTAGGGTCACTAAGCCACCATGTGCCCAAATCACAAAAAGTTGCCTGGACATTCAGGCCTTTTATAGGTCCGGTCATGAAAGGGTTAAGAACATTTTCTATGCCCAAAACAGGTGTAGAAAATTATAAATAAGACAGACCTAGCAGCCTGCCCCCTTTTCCGCCACATCCCCTTTTTTTAGACCTGGATTGAGCGGGGAAAAGTCACAGATCACGACAGATATATGCAGAATACTGGCCCATATGACTACTGCACACACGGAGTTTGTAATGCTGCTGTACAAGCCCATTTTACACAAAGCCTTCTATATATATATATACCTTCTATATATATTTGAAACATGCATGGAAGGCATACCTCCAGTGATCCACTAAAATACCTCATAGGATATACAGAAAAGGTAAATGACCCTTTTGAGTTGGCTGGCTCGATTACATTCATAACCAATAAAAATAGCTCAGATTGTTGATGTCACACAAGCTAACTAAACTAACAACCATAAAAATCTCTGCTCCAGAAGCCAGGCAAAATGGTACAGATCTAGCAATGGTCTACATCAGTAGATTAACACGTTAACCCAACAATGTAACTTTGTTAACCTGACAGTGTAACTAGCTTTGTAATGTAAAACTAACCCAGTGTGACAGCATGTGTGTTAACGCACCAGGAATTACTTACAAGTAAAAAAGTCCATCTGTGCTGAGGCAGAGAAGCAGAAGAGTCGGTGAGATCTGTGCACCACTTGTTTTGGTTTTCATGCTTTGCAGCTCTGTTTTTTGACCCTGGTTAGTATGGCTACTCAACATGTCTTCTCCAAAACTATATATTAATCCACTCCCTCCTGCTTTAAAACATGCTGCCTGCAGATTACACTGCATTTCCTGGTCCTCTTTAATGTGAGCTAGCAGCCAGGCTTGCAGACAGGGGTGCACTGCCAATGAGGCAAGGTGAGGCGATTGCCTCAGGCAGCACCATGTAGGGATAAGTGGGGGCAGCAGAAAGGCCTTGGGCATTGAGTGTTTTCATTGTGGAAGCATTCATCTCTGCATATTCAACAATATCACTATATTAACAAGTATATTTTAACTGTATGGCTGGAGGGAAGGGTTTAGGTTTAGAATTTGGAACCGAGGAGCGACGTCATTTCGCTTTTCATTTTCGCCTCAGTCTGCAGAAAGGCTAGGGGCACCCCAGCTTGTAGAAACAACAACTCAAGGACTGACTAGGAATAAAATTCATCCCTGGCTGTCAAATTACTGCAGGCCAGATGTCAAGTATTATTAGCCAACATGAGCCATCATGGAGTTTGTTGTAGTGTGTCAGATGATGCCACAGCTCTGCTCCTTCTGTTGTGCATGGATCAAAAAATCAAAAGTCTTACAGAAACTTTAAGGAGAAATAGTGAAAAATTGATGGGTTAGTACCAGGTGATTTTCCTGGATTTTTTTTTGTTTGTTTTTTTTTCTTTGCCCCAAACCAAACTAATTGGGTATTCTGTGTATTGTGTTTTTGACATATATTTCAGCAAAAATTATCTTTTATTAAGAATATATTAACATTGTGTTGCTCAATGTAAATAAGGTCATTCTGCTAGATACTGAGGTTTTAAAAAATGGCATAAATTCCAAATTACACATTCATATATGTTCATGCAGTATACAGGGATGAAAGAAAAATACAGTTTGTCTTACCTTTCACTGCCCTAAGTTTAGTGTGAACTCATCCATATTTCTTTGTGGTGTTCACCAGGGGATATTTCCTTGTTATTTTAGCACCCATATGTATTATTAAGTATTGTTTTAGTGAAACATCCTGATCTTTTGGCCATGTCTTCTGATACCAAATTGTGAGTGGTGTTACCTGGGACTGAGGAAACTGTCCCAGATCAGTTCTGACTACATTTTTTATTCCGTACTAGTTACCCTCTGTCTATTGAGGACTACAGTTGGGGCCGCAACCTGGACATCCTACCAGTAAAGTCCACCCTTCTCCTTGCAGGGTTTGATGGTAAGGAACAGGAAGTGATCTTAGACTCCACACCAAGTGTAGCCTTTGCTCCTAGGACTCTTTAATCTAGTAGTACTTTTTTTCTATTAAAACTTTAGCTCCCACTTGACATACAGACATGTCAGTTGTGATTTTTGAGGTCCATTTGCCGAGATCCCTTATGATCGCTAGCACAAAGTGGAACAGCTGTTTTTATGTTCCAGTCAAATGTAGTTCTCAAAGCCTGGACTCAAAAGCTGACATTCATGAAAAGATGTCGGAAGTTGTTTAAAGAGGACCTGTCACCTCTCCTGACATGGCTCTGGTAGTAACTACTTGCATTCTCCATGTAATAACAATTCTGGGGCATCTGTTCATATAACTCTATGTTGCGGAATTCCTCCATTATTCCCACTAGAGGTTTATAAATTAATTACTAGTATTCTGCAATGAAGGTCCAAGCTGATGTTACCACTATGGGTGTGTGCTCAATCTGACACTGACAGTACTGATTGGATAGTGTCAGACTGCAGGGAGACACCCTCAAATGGTAACACCGAGTCTGGTTCTTTATTGCAGACTGCTGCGCGATTTCACTGAGGCAAATGCTAATGATATGGGCAGAGTGCAAAAGAAGTATGTGATGCTGCGAGGGTGCAGACTGTAAGATGCAAAAGGAGGTACTGGAAACAAGTGAAGGGGTGGCCCAGGCTCTGGAGAGAGGTGGGTTTGAGCTCTTGAAGGAGGAACGATTGGGTTCCTGGAACCATTGGACCTCATTTGCATACCAAGATGAGAGATCTTGAAAGATCAATAACCCAGACAAAGATACTGTTTTATTCATATTTTAGACACCACTAGAGGAGAGTGACAGATTCCCTTTAATATCCATATCTTTCAATCATTGGTGAACAGCGGAGAGTGATTTTTTGGAGATCCAAGAATGAGGTGAGTCTATAAATGTAAATTAAATTAGCAGTTAGAAATCACAGAGTCCATATACAGTATACTGTTCTGACTGTTTCAGTCAGGTGAGTTGCTGTGACATCATGATTGTGTTTCTTCACTTTACAAAACCGTTTAGACACTGGCATAACTACCAGGGTAGCAAGGTTACCAGTTTACAGCAGAGGTCAGCAATTCAGCTGCTGAGTTTTGAAGGGAAACTATCCACATACTGTAGGTTCTGTACATGATCATTTAAAGGGTTTTTCCAGGACCAACATATTGACATGGCGATCTTGACCACCATGCAAACACACAATTGAGTGCGACCCCCGCCAGGTGAGTCAGACAGCATCACATCTTGCCCAGGCATCACCGGTCACTACAATAGGCCTCAGGCCTGAAGCCTATGAAGCAGTACAATAGCCCAGGCTGCCACAATTACTGTAACCTCCCGGCAGCGTGATGACGTTGTCTGGAGAAAAGAGAGTCTACATCAGAGATGTTACTGCATATAAGTGGTATGTAGTGCTGTATCTATTGTTCAATTCAAATATGTCTTTAGCAGTAGGGCTGGGGGGTTGATGTTGTATTGAGAATTTGGCACTGGGTGGGGGCGCCATTTCTGTTCGCCCAGGCCACAGCTTTCAACTGTATCTGCATCCTGATGACGCAGATACAATTGTAGACAGACAGGGAACCACTGCCGGGAATAGTGATTACTGGCTGGCTGTCCTGATTAGGGAACCCAGACATAACTTTGCTTGAGGTCCCAGAAATGCCAAGCCTAACCCTGTATATTGATGACCAATCAAGTTGTCAATCATAGCCCTTTTTTCATGCTTAAGAAAAGAGGTATATTCCCCTGAAATGTTGCTGTGCGTGTGGGCATGCTGACTCTCCACCTTCACATGAACTGTCTGAATTCATTATGATCGATAAGTATAGATTTTTTTATTGTATGGACACTGCACTTTAATGGTCTGCTTGGACTGTTGGAAACTATCAAGGTAAATTTTCACTAAGTTTGGATATAAAATATCATTCTATTTTGACGTGTCTCATATTTGTGGATTGTCTAAGAGAGTTGGAGGATCTCTAGGCACACAAGTGCATAGGGTTCAGGTCTCTTCAGATTTTACACATCACAATCAGCTCTTAGCAGCAGGTTCCAGAAGAAACAAAATTCCAGAACATCACAACTCCATACACTGCGTAGTGGCTGATCTAGGATACAGCAGCTGATGCTCCTCTTAAAGTAAGTGTGAGCTGAGCTACACATGTTGGACCTCCATCCATCCGTCCGTAACTGTTAGGCAATATTACAGAATACATGCGGCCCCATTCACCGCTATGGAGCGGGGAGCCACCGCACGGAGCTAGCTCCGTGCCGCGGCTCCGATGAAGCATGTCCTATACTTGTCCACATGCACGAACAAGTATAGGCATTTTGAATGGGGCCACCTGGCGTGTGTTCAGTGGGATTCCGCTTCTGTTCATCCATAACTGTTGGTCAGTGCTCGTCCGTTAATGTCCGTCCATATCTGTCGGTCAGTGAGAATCCGTAAAACTCCATCAGTCACTGTTGATCAGTGGATGTCCACTACTAGGCATCTGTTACTGTCCATCCATTACTGTCAGTCATTGGGCGTCCATTACTGGACATCTGTATATATTCATCTCTGGGTGTCTGTATCTGTCCATCATTGGGTGTCTGTATTTATCCATCACACCATTACTGAGCTTGTTTTACTTTGTACACCTCTTTGTTAAAACGTAATTTTTTTAAAAAAAGTGTTACTTGCGTGGGATACATTTTTTTAGCGAATGCGCTTTGTAACAAAAAATGGTTTGAAGAGTGTATAGTTCACTGAAGGCATAGTTTTTATGCTATGACAGTTAAGATATTGAAACTGACACTTTTTCAGAGGCGGAAATATATTTACATAGATAGTGGTGACTCAAGCTCTGCTTCTATCACCAGACCCCTAAGGTGGTAGAAATCACCGCTATGTCATCACATGCACAGCCCACAGTTGCTGTCCCTATGACAGTGTGGGATCCTGCAACTTCATTTTCCCTACAAGTACCTCAATTTTTAGCTACTCCACAAATAAATATGTAAGTCAGAAATTTTACCCTCTATGATTTTTTTCCATTTGTTTGTGGATGAAGTCCTGGAATTTTCTGTACAAAAGTCCTCACCTGTTTACTTAAAAATTTGGACCTCCACAAGTGTCCCTGTAAGTAAAAAAAATTTTTGGCGCCTCATGCTCAGATAACCACCTTATGCTCAGATGACACCCTCATGCTCAGATGACCGCCTTATGCTCAGATGACCGCCTTATGCTCAGATGAGCCCTCATGCTCAGATGACCGCCCCATGCTCAGATGACCGCCCCATGCTCAGATGACCGCCCCATGCTCATATGACCGCCCCATGCTCAGACGATCCCTCATGCTCAGACGATCCCTCATGCTCAGACGATCCCTCATGCTCAGACGACCACCCTCATGTTCAGATGACCTCCGCATGCTCAGATGACCGCCACCCTCCCTACATGCTGAGAATGTGTGTGTGTGGGGGGGGGGGTGATTTGACATAGGGGGTGTATTTTGTGGGTCTGATGAGGATTTGGGGGTCTTATCTGAGCTCATACTACCCCATGTCAGATAAGACCCCCAATATCAGTACTTTAATAAACTTAAAAAAAACTGTTCTCTTCCACGCATTTACCATGCCTGCCATTCGGACCTTGGCGCTCTCTCCACAGTGACCTGACGTGCACAGCGTCAGGTCAGAGCGTGGACCTTCCACGTACAGGACACTGTGCACGTCAGGACACATAGTGAAAGTGCAGCTGGGAGGAGCCAAATGCCAGAAGTAAGCGGGCCACACCTCTCCCCTGCCAATCTACAAAGTAAAGGCAGCCACGCCACTCCCCTGCGAGCCGCAAAGTAATGGCAGCCGCGCTGCCCCCCTGCGAGCCACATTTGACGGGGGAAAGACCTTCATGTGGCTCGCGAGCCGCGGGTTGGCCATCTGTGCCATAAGGAATAGGAGCCTGAAAACTACTAGCTGCCATATAATATGTTGATGTGTGGCACAATATGCAAATTATTGCCATTGCATAGTGTTGAACAAGTTGACTTTGATACGAGTTTCAGGAAAAATTTGATTTGTCACGAAGCTGAATTTCCTTTTACTTCATGGTAACGAATCAATTTTCCCTGAAATGGCAGGAAAAAAAACATACTCACCTTCACTTCACTTGTGTTCGAAGAGGCTGTTACGGCCATTCTGATTAAAGATACCGTGCAAAATCTCCCGTGTGGTGATGTATGTCTTCAATCAAGATGGCCGTGGCGGCCTCTAAGCGATCAAATGGATAAGGTGAGTATTCTTTTTTTTTTTAAGAATTAACTACTGAAAGACCTCAGTGTTAATCTCAGATGCCATGATCAGCGATGAATGCGGCATCTGAGGGGTTGAATGACGGGGGGCAGTGCGATCGCCATTACCCTTCATTGTGCCTTCTACATACAAAGAAATGCACTTTGTGACAAAGTAATTCGGCAAAGCAGCTTAATTGAATTTTTGATAACTTCACTACCATTGTGGCCTGCAATCTCCTGAAAATGCCCCTTGTGTATGAGAATTACAAAAAGGGGCCATATGGGGCCAATAGTTGACCACTATATACATGTTACCTAATAATTAAAGTTCACACTTACTTCTAACCCTTGCATCCTGAAACTACATATGAAGAGTACCTTGTGGTATAGCAGATGACTGGCAGTTGGATCCAACGAATCGATAAGAGGAGAGAAAAGCAGTCATAGGGCGTTCCTGGAGTGACAAAAGAAGAAAGCTCCCCACTCTCAGTTGAGAACCCACTTCTCCAACCTCAACCGTTCTCCAGCCATACAGGTGAAAGGCCCTTCTTCTGTCATCTGCTTTTCCTCCTTTTCCACACCATCTAATACTGACGATAATGTCATCAGGAATATCCAGCATCTTCCCCTCTCTGCATCTTGCTGACTTTTCTCAGACATGGAGACCACAAAGGATGATTTGGAAGAAGTAAAGCCAGCTAAAGATTAGGATGGTCATCATTAAGGCCCTAAGGAGTGCATAAAAAAATAATGATTTCCATTTTCTACTACATACTACTTCCATAGTCAACAACATGGAACGGCTTCTGTGCCGTTGGACGAGTGCATGAATAATGTTGCCTTTTTGCCTTCATCTCAATGATTGATTGTTATCAAAACAAGTTTCGAGGAGAAGGAGGAGGACCATCAGGAGCAATAGACAACATTGAAGTTGATAGGAAGAAACGACAGCTTCCTTCTGCTGACATTGATGAGCTCTGACTGCTGGAGAGGGGGTGCAGGCCGGTGGCAGATGTGGCAGTTGCTGCATCAGGCTGTAACACTAAATGAGTGGCACAGTTTTCCCACGCCACTTTATGGTGACCCTCCATGTGCTGACGCAGGGCTGTCATGCCAACATAAGCACCCTGGCTGCACCTCACCTTCTGCGCTTCTGCCCACACGTTCTGCATACTACCACGCTAACATCCCCCTGTGACTTTGTGAAATATTCCCACACTGTTGAGTGTATAGCATTTTCCCTCCACAGCTGTGCGATGCCTGCTGCTTTTATGAACCAGTGCTTTGTTAGTGTGTTCCTCATATGTACAGTAGTCTCCTGAGCAGCATATGGTGTACCACTCCTGCTTTTGGCTCCAGATTTCCCACTGCTTCCACCCTGCTGTCTCTTGGGCACGCTTCCACCCTGCTGTCTCTTGGGCACGCTTCCACCCTGCTGTCTCACAGGCATGCTGCAACCCTCCTTCCCTGATCATGATAATGCCCCTTCTTCACCCGGCTACCACATGCGATCGACTACATCATCTACATATGTTTGCAAGTCACTTGTGTCACCTTCACCTGTCTGTTGCACATGTTCCTGACCTCTCACAACATGTGTTCCCACATATGCTCCCAATTTAAGTAGTTGCAATCCTAAAGGAGTCAGCAGCGGACCTTCTCCAAATCTGTGCTGCCCTGTAACTGCTGACTGTCCCCACAAAGGTCATCATCGCTGAAAAGAAGAGCACAGCCAGAGACATACATTACTTGGCTAAACGACAGAGCAGCAAAAGCAAGAGACAGATTCAGGGCAGGTTGAGTGCATAGATGCCTAGGCCATGCCAACTAAGCATGGTGTCAAAGGAACCCACTGATTGTTGGCTGTATATAGCTGTTGTAACTTGAGATGATTATGCAATGTGACACCCCCCCTTCCCTTTCAGGGCAGATCGTGTCCCAGGTTTATAGGAATTTCGAGTGGTATGGTGTGACCTTAATAGCCTCTGAGTGTCACAGTGCTCATACCTGGATACCGTCTCTCCCCAGGCTTGAGAGTAATGGTGGAGGTGGAGAATAAGTTGTGTCCAGACTTCATAAAGTTCAACAACTTTGCTTGAATTAGCTTGCATCCGTACAAGTAGTGATCTTTCTCTTGGTTCCAGCAGGTTTTAGGGTACACTGGCAGGCAAACTTGAATATTCTACTTTCTCCTTCTCTGCTGTGCTACACTAAGCTTTAGTTGACCCTCTCGTGATACTCTATCTCTTAATTTGTAAGGAGTTATGGTGCTCTATGAGCTGCTTCCCTGGGAGACTTCTGCTGCAGGAGGGGTAACCTTTGTATCATTGCTACATCTTGATTTGTCTGCTCGAAACGCTAGACTAGAACTATCTAGAACTTCCTGCAAGCCCTCCCTTGGTAGGAAGCAGAACTAGCCAACTTCTGCCCAAAAGGGGGAGAATGGAATGGTAAGTCCCATTCTATCTTTACATAGAATGTCTGCCATAAATACCACCTGCCGGTGAACCAGGCACATTACATGAACATAACAATTTCATAGCAATTCAATTAATATTATTTAGTGAATAAATTAATGTTATTTAGTGAATAAATACAAAGATGACATCATAGTTAGCCTTTAGAAACAGTAGCAGGGTGTAGAAATGGT
The DNA here is from genome assembly GCA_900303285.1 of Rhinella marina. Taxonomy (NCBI): domain Eukaryota; kingdom Metazoa; phylum Chordata; class Amphibia; order Anura; family Bufonidae; genus Rhinella; species Rhinella marina. Next base: position 90,895 of record ONZH01029112.1, read on the forward strand.
AGTGCCACTCGAGGGTATTACAATTGTGAAGAGCGAGTCAACCATTCCAGTACAGCTGGATTGTTGATCAAAACACAACTGCTAGATAATACAACTCTTGCTTGTTGCTGCAGCTGCTGCTACCACCATTCCTTCTTCTGCTGCTTCTTGTGCTGGCTACAGCATCATTTTTCCACTGCCTGTTCCTTTGAAGGGCCCAGGCAAGTGTGTGTTGGCCGTAGTGTATAACAACTGTATTGCAAATGGAAGGCATTCACTATGATAAATTCCGCTCCACTTCACACATGTACAGGGTGAACTATTTAACAGTGGAGTCATACTGACACTATGTAACGCAACAGCTAACAGAAGGCTATAATGAATTTAGTTCCACTGCACAAATGTACATGGCAAAATATTTAACTGTGGCCTAATACTGATGCTATGTAATACCACAGCTAACAGAAGGCATTTTCTATAATCAATTTAGTTCACTACACATATGTACAGGGCAAAATATTTAACCGTGGCGTCATAATGACTCTATGTAACGCAACAGCTAACAGAAGGTATTTACTATAATCAATTTCGCTCGACTGCACACATGTACAGGGCAAAAAATTACATGTCCTTGAATAAGGACACAATATAACTGTATCACAAAAAAAAAGCAATTATCTCTGAATGTGGGTGCAGTAGAACATGTTGCACACGGCAATTACACCTGCCTTATATTCTAAGGCACACTAACTGTATCACTAAAATAAGGAATTAACTATAAATGTGGGTGCACTAGAATGTGATGCACACAATGATATATTACACCTGCCTTATATACTTTGGCACACTTAACTGTATCACTAAAAAAGGGATTAACTCAGAATGTGGGTGCACTAGAGTGTGATGCACTTGGTGATTACACTGAACCTTCAGTCTCCCTACAGTCTCCCTATAGCAGGGGTGGGGAACCATTTTGCTGCCGAGGACATTTTGGATATTTGTAACATTGTTCGCAGGCCATAGAAAATTCTCAACTTAGGCCTGTTTCACATTAGCGGCAGCACGGATCCGGCGGGTGAAGGGTGCCGCCGAATCCATGCTGTCGCAAGTACACGTGAGGAGCTGGAGCAGCGCTCCGGCCCCACACATGTCACATACACATACTGTACACACACACATAGACATACACACAGACATACACATACACAGACATACTTACATGCTCCGCACAGCACAGGAGGACGGCGCGCACCCCCAGATCAGATCTAATCAGTTTCAAATCGGACCGCCCAGCCCCAATCAGCCTTAGATCGGACCCCCCAGACCCCATCAGCCTCAGATCAGCCCCACGTCAGACCTCAGATCAGATTTTATAAAAAAAATAAACATTTACCTCACTTGCTCCAGATGGCACTGTAGATCCAGAAATCCCAGCATAGCTTCTTCCGGGTCCTGTTGTGTACTGTGACCTGATGGCACACAGCATCAGGTGATCCTGTGCGCCTATGTGCATTACGTCCTGACGCTGTACGAGTCAGAACACAAAAAATATGGTATGCTCAGGGGTCATATGAAATGATCCCGCAGGCCGGAGCTTCCCCACCCTTGCCCTACAGTCTAAAAAAAACTGTCCCTACGATCTCCCTGCACTCTCCCTCTCCAATATTCCTCCTTAAAACAGCGTTTTCCACTTCTCTCCCTATGCTCAGTTCACAGTGAAATGGAGGCGACTGCACGGGAGCAGGGTTTTTTTTAGAGCTGTGACATCACAGGAAATGGATGTCTGCAGATTGGCTAGCTGCTCAGCATTATGGGTGATTTCGCATTCTAGTGCTTCTTAATTTTGCTTTGTAACACGTGCAGCCGCCATTTCAAAAGTGATTTGTTACCATGAAGCACGAGGAAATTTGGCTTTGTTGCGAATCAAAGTTTACTTAAACTTTAGGGCGAATTCTTCTGTGAATGCTTTGCTTCGCTCAACACTAGTCATCAGTATTAAAGTCTTTGAAAACTCCTTTAAGTTTTGATTGTTTTGGTTGAAATCATCCTTTTTCATCAACTTTACAGTACTGTGTATATATACTAAAAAAAATCAGATAGACAGGTTGCAAAATTGAAAAGGGCATTGTCATAGGACAATCCCTTGTTACAGAATAGATATGGGGGGATGAAATAGTTGAAAACCTATATCTGAACAAGTGATTGTTCCTTGCATTATATCGCTCATGCCTTACATTAGAAGAAGAAAGCTCTGGGTATTTTGCAAGAAATCCTAATGTGATTTTTACCCCCTAGAGCCAGTGTTTAATATTTTTCTTTTATCGTGCCAAATGTCTGATCTACCCACTCTTCATTTCTCCCAGACATCTCGAGGTCCCCTGTGTGGTTTGCAGCATGCACCTCCACTGACCTCCTGTTATTTATTAACTGTCTCACATATTTACTGTCTGATGTAACATCTAGCTCCAGAAACAATTAACAGGCAGGATAATATTTCTACTGAAGATAGAAAAGTTCAAGAAGTCAACTCTGTTTTCCCTGTGCTCTTATTCAGCGTTGAGAGCTGTTGACACCTAAAAATAAAGTAGGGACATGTCTGAACTAGAACTCCATTTAAAATTTGTTTCTATTTTTATCGGTTGAAAATTATGAGCTGATTAATTTTTTAAATATATTTTTACAGATGTGTTTTTCTGATACCAAGCTCCATGTCCCCTGTGACCATGAAAATTCTACTACGGAAACTTTCAGTTATCTGGTAATTACAGAACAAAACCGCATGATAATATTGACTGTCATACAAAACTGAGCAAACAGAACCAACTGAGATTTCAAAACAAAAACGGTTAAAGATCACTTTCTGGTTATTGTTGACCAATGTGCTTGTGAGATTAATATATAGCACTTACTGATATAGCCTTCGTTAAAGTTCTGCACCATTTTGTATATATTTTCTACTACCTTGTTTGTGCCTGTCCATAAGATGGCCGCTGATGGAAGGTCATGTGACCAGGCAAATCCCCTCCATATTCAAATACACTGCACCTGCACTAAACTCCCAGCAGAACAAGTGGAGATGGCAGGTGCAGTGTATTTGAATACAGGAGGCATCACATGGGGGTGATTTGCCTGGTCATATCACCTTCCATCAGCAGCCATCTCATGGACAAGCCTCTGTGTGGACAGCACAAAAGACATTGTAAACAAGGAGACATACCTTATGAAATATAGAAAATGGTGTAGAATTTCAACAAAGGCTATATTTAGTAAGTACCATATAATCATCTTACAAACACATTGGTCAAAGTAACCAGAAACTGGCCACCCCCTTTAAAATTGTATATTTTTGATCTTTGCCAGTAACCATTTTCAATCAATCGTATGTACAGTTCTTCATTTTACTATGCAATATTGTTCCCATTATGTGTTTATCACCTTATCCTATGTGGTACCCATTTTTAACACCTGTATGAAGCATTAATAAAAATTGTGACATTTCTACTTCATGGACTCGTAGACTCGATTTTGTTGTGTAAGATTGTTGTACCTTACCATAGAAGAATATAGGTTTAAGTAGGGGCTGTAGACACAAAAAGGTAGGGTATTTTCAGTTAATACAGTCACAATGTTGTTTAAGGTGCATCCAGGAGATGCCAGGAGAATTTGCCCCTAACCTTTCTATACTTGACCAAAACAAATGTAGATAGAGATCAAAATACACACCCCTAGTAGTGGAGTGCGCAGTGTCCATTTGTCAGACAGCTGAGGGTTTTCCACCAGACAGGCTTCCTTGGTGCAAGAGGTAAGGGGAACAAGTGTCTTGAGAGTTATCCTGTTATCCCCCTGCCTTTTGAGTGTTGTCAGTAAATATGGCCTTTTGTACTAATTTTATGTGAGAATGCACCTATGGGTTGAGCACCTCAGCTTTCACAGTTATTTGTTTTGGTCTAGACAGAGTTCCCCCTGACGGTGACACCAGAGTTGGTTTTCTGTAGAGAACAGCCATCCTGTGGTGATGACTGAGACATCAACCTTCTACCAAATTGTCCTTGGATCTATAGTAGTCGAAGTCATAGAGCTCTCCTTGATTAAACTACCAGTGGGTCCATAATTATTTTTCCTTGGTTAGTCTTTTTCTTTTTACTGGTAGCGGTTATTCCCATTCCTCTGGCGCCCTATTGAGTTTCCCTTCTGGGAGCGCCCCCTGCTTTTTATCATCAGGCCACTTTCTCCTGCATTCAGTGGTGGATTAGCATGTCCAGTAGTTTCCCTGCTACCCTCCTCCTCTCAGTTTCTGCATAGTGATCTCAGCAGGTGATGCGGTCCAGAAACTTTTCATTCATTTATCCCGACTTCTTTACTACTTGCATTACTACTATGAAGGGGGCACAGAGGACATTACTACTATGAAGGGGGCACAATGGGCATTATTACTATGAAAGGGGCATAATGGGCATTATATAATATGAAGGGGGCACAATAGTCATTACTACTATGAAGGGGGTATAATGGGTTTTACTACTATGAATGGGGCACAATGGGCATTATTACTATAGAGGGGGTACAATGGGCATTATTATGAAGGGGGTACAATGGGTATTACTACTATGAAGAGGGCACAATGGGCATTATTACTATGAAGGGGCACAAAGGGCATTACTACTGTGAAGGGGGCACAATGGGCATTATTACTATGAAGGGGCACAGAGGGCATTACTACTGTGAAGGGGGCATAGAGGACATTACTACTATGAAGGGGAACAATGGGCATTATTGCTATAAAGGGGGCACAGAGGGCATTACTACTGTGAAGGGGACACAGAGGACATTACTACTGTAAAGGGACATAACTGTTATGAGGTCACAGTGAGGCCATAACTACTCTGAAGGGGCACAGAGAGGGCATAACTACTGTGAAGGAAGAGAAACAGGGCATTACCACTATGAAGAGGGCACAGATAGGGAATTACTACTGTGAAATGGGCACAGAGAGGGCATAACTACTGTAAGGGGAGCACAATGAGGGCATAACTACTGTAAAGGGGGCACAATAAAGGGATAAGTACATTAAGGGGGCACAATGTGGGCATAACTACTGTGAAGGTTGCATAATAAAACCATAAATACTGTGAGGGGGCACAGTGTGGGCATAACTTCCATGAGGGGGCACAATACGGGCATAACTACTGTGAAGGGGCACAATGTGGATATTATTAGGGGGCACATATCTGGACATAACTACTGTAAAGGTTGTACAATGAGGGCAATGCTACTGTGAGGTGGCATAAGTATGGGGGGGTGCCAGAGAAAGGACCCGCCCCAGGTGCCAAACACCTTAGGCACATCACTGATGTGGGGGGTAATTTTCTATGCAGATGAAGAAAGGGTTAGCAAGAGATGACTACAATGCACTCCTGGGTGCTTGATGAACTGCTGCCCACCCACAGAAATGGAAGAGAGAAGTCCTCAAGATATTGTGAGTAAAAAAGGTAAAGAATCTGAATTTACAATGAGAGGAGTATTTTTGCATTGATATAGTTAAAGGGGTTTTCCAATGCTTTAACATTGATGGGTCCCAAATCCCATACCCCCACCAATCAACTGTCCTGCAGTAGCTCTAGCACTAAAAATGACACTGGAACTACAAATGTGAACTGTGTAGTGGACAGAGCTGTTACTGCAGCACTGCTCCTGTTGAAGTGAATAGAAGCAGCGCTGCAGTAACCAGCTGTGCCCATTACACAACAGACAGATCTGAGTAGTTCTGCCACTAGAGCTACTGCAGAATAGCTGATCATGGGGGTTTATGTTGTTGAAACCCTGCCGATCAAATATTGATGGCCTAACTAGAGTTGAGCGAACGTGCTCGTAACGAGCACTGTACTGCTCGGATCCCCTGCGCTCGCACGGGCGCAGCCATCCGGATCCGTCCTCCTCACCCGACAGATACTGATGCCTGTGCCCATGTGAGCGCAGGGGATCCGAGCAGTACAGTGCTCGTTACGAGCTTGTTCGCTCAACTCTAGGCCTAACCATTCAAACAGTACTAAAGAAGTTGAAATGAATCGGACCACCATCCAACTGCAATAGGTTTTAACAACTTTAAATTCCTTATGACTTTTTTATTTCATTTCATTGTGACCTGCATGTGATAATTGCACAAGCTGATACACCCTATACATAATGACACACCACGTAGATTCAGTTGTTCTGAGCTTGATATACACACTGCTGAACATTCCTACTAAAATTACAATCCACTTTATATCCCAAAGGTTTTAAAATTGTATATTATGTATTGATTTTTACACATTTTACAGACTATTATGCTTTTGTACAGTACTGGTTGACTCTCTACTTTGGCTACAATAAAATAAAATAGAAAGCATATTTTTTTAAAAATCTCACTTTCAAATGGTGCGGAATGAAGCAGATTTGCTCTGACTCATCTCCACTATCATATTGTAGCAGTTTTAATTTCTGGCTGTGCATTAGTCACAAAAACATTATTTTATAACCAATAAAACTGCATGTTAACGAAAAAGACTAATCACTAGTTAAACAGAAAGATTAATCACATAATTATACCATCTGCTTTGTGTGCTGCCTTCCAGAATAGAGCTCTTTAGTATTTTATTCTTATTGCATTTTTTTTGTTCTTTCTATGTGAAGACAGAGACTTAGAGAAACAATACAACAGCACATATAATCACACATATGAGATAGTGCACCCCTACTGTTAATTATAAGAATATTACGTAAGTCTTCAAGAAGTATGGCTGGTTTGATGTGGTGGCAAAAGACCTTTACAAGAAACCCTGTGCGAGTGGGGTAGAAAAAATTGAGAGCAATTTGTGCTGGGGTAAGATGTGCTCACACCTCTTAATAATTTTGGTGCGCCACAAAATGAAATTATATCTGCTGTAGATTTGTGCTGTAATTTACATCAATTTATGGTAAATCGGTAGGGCTACGGTGGTACCACCTTCTCCAACATTTCTCATTTAAAAGTGTTGAGAAAACCAAAAAAGGGTAAAAAGGCATCAAAATCCTAAGCACTTTTGTACACCACAAAACTGACATAAAGCCCTTTATGCTCCTCACATTCTGCTCCATCATTTCCACTAGTCAGATAGAACACTCATTTACACAGAGTGCTTTACCCAGAAGTGGAGAGAACTGAGGAGCTGTTACATCATAGCCGCAAAGTCCTCTCTGTTTCCTGCTCTGTACTAATCTGCAACCACGTAGAGAGAAGGAAAGGGGAAGCTGATTAGCGTAGTCATCTTGAGCCAGTCTGATCTCATTCATCTTCCTATTACACTGCTGACACATGGATGGGATAACTCCTTTATTCCACTAGATGACCTTCTTTAGACTACCATGGAATTTACCATGACCCCCTTTACTATTCAGGCATTATATAATGATATAGTTGGATAATTTGCTTCTAAGTTTAATAATAGACACTTTCTGCTCTATGAACATCACTTCTCAGCAGTCGTTTGCGTGTACACTGACTGGCCCTGTATGGCATTATATAGAGCAGGGATGCTCAACCTGCGGCCCTCCAGCTGTTGTAAAACTACAACTCCTACCATGCCCTGCTGTAGGCTGAAAGCTGTAGGCTGTCCGGGCATGCTGGGAGTTGTAGTTTTGCAACATCTGGAGGGCTGCAGGTTGGGCATGCCTGATACAACGTATGGAACTCAGGGCAACAATGGAATTTAAGAAATGCACGACACTAATTATCCATTGAATAGTCACAGTGAATGGTGTATAGCACTCAAGCAAAAATATGGATTCTACTAGGCCAGCCAAAGTTTGGGAGAAGTGACGTTTTTTTTATTTTATTTTATTGGTGTAAATGGGGCGCATATTATTATATTATGTTGGGCCATAGAGGAGGACATTTCTATTGTATGGGGACATAAAAGTTGTGCATTATTATTGTGTCTGGGAACACAAAATAGGACATTACTTTTGTATAGGACAGAAACGGGCATAACTACTCAAGGTGCTGGAAAAGTGAGGAGCCAAAGATGTCTTTGCATTACACTCTGCAGACACATGTTGAGCTAGAAGAAGTCTTCACGGCAATCTGGGCTGGATGGGGAAGAAAACTGAAAGTGAAAGATTCCAATCTGGGAGGACATCACTGGATACTCTACTGTACTGTAATCACTCATAAGTTTGGTCTATAGAGAGCCTGTGTAAAACTGGTATTTTTTTTATATAGTGATAATTTTGGCTTTTCAGTGTTTCTATTTGATGTCAATATGGTGTTTTTCAGTCACATTGTGTTGTTACTTTGGTCTTGCTTTACTAGGTTTTGTTCAGTAACAGTATTTACTGGTAAAGTGTTATTACTGCATGGATTTATTATTATCGTATATATATATATATATATATATATAAATATTATTTTATTTTCAAGGAGGGGGAATATATAGATCCTAGCAACATCAACGGGTCTTGCACATCCAAGCAAATTGCCAGTGGTGGTGGTTGGGTGGTATAGGTCTGTAATATGTCCTGGGACCAATAGGACTCTAGTTATGCCCCTAGATGGCATGTAACATCAATTAAAAACTATAGGCAGAACAAACATTAAAATTATTCCCACAAACTGCCATAATCAGTAGACTTCAATCAGTAAATTGTGTATGTACTGCAAACAGGAATATAGCCATTAAAGGGGTTATCCAATTTCTCAAACAGCCCCCCATGTGTGGGGTAAGTATATTACCTGTGAGGGGCCCGGCACATGGGGGGGGCTTTTTTTGAGAAATTGGATAACCCCTTTAACTAATCAGTTGGAACAACTTTTAATGGATCTTCTACTTGTCCTTGTGATTTGTCAAAAGAGAGACATGTATTGACACTCTGCTGTGAAAATATTCTGTGCTTCAGGGCTGTTATATTCAGCAGAAAGGTAACAATAGGTTCTGCCATCATCAGAGGAACCCTCAAAGAACTTTTTATTTCAGCCCTTAGCTTCATTAATGAAGGCAACTGAGGCCCCCAACTGGACTGAAGGAATATACTGTAGCTGTAAACCTCTAAAATATATGAATAGTTAAAAAACGGTCATGTGTCAAACCTTCAGTGTATACGTGAAAAAAGGGACCTGAGACTTCTATTAGAACACTTTTTTTTAATAGTACAAGGTCATCTTTAATTCATTTATAATAACACTTATCAGAATTCCATCAAATTCAAGATACAGAGAAAAAAAGCGCAGAAACAAATTCCAGAGTTGCTAACGTTCATGTTCAGCAAGTCGTATACATATTGATCACAATAATCCGCATATTAAAGTAATATTGAGTTTAGCAATTCTTGGAATGTAGTAAACTAATGTGCAAATTTGTGGCTTCTTTAATGGCTACAACAGCTTAGCTGTCAGTTACAAAGACTGCATACTTAGCTTTTAAAACCCCTAAGGTTGGAAATTAGCAGAAAAGACAAATTTTTTCAAGGAAAAGTTAATAAGTGCAAAAGCAGGTACAAAGAGGATATACAATGCATATTAAAATGCTAGACTAGTAATAAATGCATAGCATTGTGCAGCTTTACGGAGCAGTACAAATACAAAACAAGCCGAGAAATGGCCAGAACAATGGAAATTATCCAAGAATTGACTAAATTAAATAATTAGATTTCCAGTTTTATTTAACTAACATAATACTAAATTTTCATTTTAAAAAAATGTGCATTAGAGCATAAAAAATTCTGTTGCACAATGTGAATGCATTGCTGTAAACAAGAGCAACAAAGCTAGCAGGACGGACATACGCAACGAACACTTAAGAGAAAAAGTATTTACATAGTAATGCTATATACAGAAATACTAAATACATGAATAGCAATACGGAGTAAGTGCCAACTATTTCACCTTGGCGTTGATGGCAGTAAAACATCTGTGTGTTCTACTACCTTGTGTTGAATCCTTTTGCTTTTGAACCTCAGAGATTGGAGATGTAACCATGCCTTATTATTTATAGTGTCAGATGTAGAGGCAGTTGAGTAAAAAATATTTGTACATTTAAAACTTAAAACTCGATTTTGAGATCTTTTACAACTGCCAACTGTTGCCAGTACTAAGGCTCAAGTCATTCCCATAGACATACTACATGCTCCAAGAGGAGCCAGATGGAGCAACAACAGGAAGGAATTATGGCAGGTACTGATATCTTCTTTACCGTGCCACTGAAAGGGCGTACAGTGGTAGAAGCTACTTGTACATATAAACAGTATTCTATATAGCAAGTTATGCTTATACACAGTAAGTTATATCATTGCTATCAGAAGAGAGCATTTGCCTTGTAAAGGTGCCAGTATATTTGGTTCTGTATTAGATAAAGGTCTTTACTACCACATAAGCTTAAAGTTTATAATTCTTACTTGTATTAACTATTTTTCTAGCATATATTTGTCTTGTCTAGTTTGGTTCATGTCAGTACTACAGCTTAAGTTCTCAATAATATTCTAGACCAAAAATGGCGTTCCCTGCATGTTGTACAGTTTTTAGTGCTTTCATTCACTTTTCTCTTTTCTTGTACATGGTCTTTTCCTTGTGGATTATTGTCAGTGCTTAATCATAGATTTTTGGACAGTTTCCGATAATTAAACCCAAAAAAGACCAAATACTTCAGGAATATAAGGGGACATGTATTAACTCATCTACGCCCCTTTGTGGCATATTATAGTTGCAGATTTTGTTGCATGCCATTTTTGCAGCAAAATTAACCACTTCTTCCTGCTCACGCCACTTTTGCAAAGTGGCGAGAAAAGGAGGCATGGAGTGGACAGGGAAGCAGGTTCATTTATCATTTTCCACGCTGGTTTTTGCTTTGTAAAATTGCTTAAATCTATGCCTGCAAGGGAGCTGGTGTAGACGTAAGGCTGTCGCATGGCCTGTTGGACAAAGCGCCAAACTTATGTAGAGGCTTTGGTGCCTCCTCTGGCAGCGCTGTGGGACCAAAGACTGGTATTTATAAATGTCCCCCAAATTTTTTTAAGCCAAGGTTAAGGAACTTTGGTTTAGAAACTGTTATAAAAATGATATACTTATTTTTAATTGTCAACCAAAAAATCTATGTTCACTGTGTGTAGCTCATTTGGGGCCTTCTGTTGAGTTTTAAAGTGAACTGAACACATAGAATCCCTTTTTTCACTAACTCCCTTTATCAACAGTGAACTTGTTTTCACTCAGGAAAATTTTACTGTGCAAATGCAAGTATCAACCAAGCTTTGATTTTTGGGTAGGCCATGTATGATGCCAGACCAAGACCAGGCCAAAAAAAACTACAGATATGTCATAAAATGATTAAAAATATTAATATAATATACTATGGAACTGAGATACTCTTTGAAGGGAACAAGTAAAAGTGATATATTACAGCAGGAGTGCAGAACAGTACTAACAATATGGTAAAAAGCTGTTCCATGTAAAATCCCTCAAAAGTCAAGGGAGCACTGCCTCGGTCCAGAGCAGAAAAAATTCAGTCTCCAAAAGCATCAACACTATTCTGTGGAATAGTCTACCTCAGGACTTTCATCGCAGGAACAGTGGACATTTTTAAAAAATGCTTAGTTGATTTCCTAACTCCTAGTTGATTTTAACTAACCTAACTAACTTAGTTGATTTTTGTAACTAATGTGTAGAAGTCTGATTCTCACTCCCCTTCCTTTCCCACCCATTCCTTGGTTGAACTTGATGAACATGTCTTTTATCGACCGTACTAATTATGTAACTTTAATGAGGTATTCTATTTCTGGAACTCCTACATATAGGAAAAATGATGGTCCCATTTGCAATTGTATGAAATTCATCCATTGTAGATTATGCGGTTATGGAAACACTAGAGCAATTCACAATTTCCATAAACTACAATGCAGAGAGTCATTTACATGCACAGCCACCTGTCCAGTGCATTGCTTCCTCTCTAGAGTACCAAGCAGAGGGTCAAGGGACCCAATTTTCCCAATATATAGGGATTCCCAGAGATGATGCCTCCACCTGCCATAAATGGCTCAGCTCTGCACTGCTGGAGGATGTGCCTAATTTATGCCAGAGCGCAGACCTTGTCACAGCTTTGGCTCATCCTCCAGAAGGCTGTGGAGTGAAGATAAATTTTCTGGACCCACTTGCCCCGCCCTCACCATGCCCCTTTTCAGAAAGTGGTGAGCACATCATAGAAATGCCATAGAAAGTTGCAAACTGCAAACTGCCAGAAAACTAGCATGGGGGAATAATAAATTACCCCCTATAGGTCCTTAACACCCTTAAAAAAAAGTTTGGAGCTGTACAAAAGTTGCCAAATCAATGCTTCCTTCTTGAAAATGACTTTGTGCTCAGCAGCTATTGGATTAGGCTGCAGGAAATGGAGAGGGGCCTAAGATGTGCCATTTTGCACCAAAATTGTGTGACAATTGTGGCTTAAAAATGTGTCACCCAACCAATAGTTAGTACAGAGTCAGAGAAAAGAGTACCATATTTATAATCTAGCCTGGGCCTTTTGATAAATCTGATACAGGTCTAGACAGCCTGTCTAAATTGATGTCCTGTACAGCAGTGTTCCTCAACTCCAGTCCTCGGGCCAACTGGTGGTTGTGTTTTCAGGATTTCCTTAGTATTGAGCAGGTAATATAATTAGTGTCAGTGCATCCGGACTTACCTCAGGTATTCATTCTGTGGGATATTCTCAAATCATGACTGGCAGGTGGTCCCTGAGGACTGGAGTTGAGAAACACTGATCTACAGGATTAGTAAATCTGGACCACTGTGCCTAAAAGTGATATATGAATACAAATACAATCGGATGATTTTTTTTTGTCATCAAAGAAAAGACTTTTAGAAGACTAAAAATAATCCAGCTTTCATCTTCACAATTCCCGAGATCCCCATTATTGTGTTGGCTGCTGGCTAGCAGTAGTATATCGCGCCTGACAAGTAAGGATTAAATACATCCAGCTCATTATGTAGAATACAAAACACAATTTATATGATGTATAAATTCTATAATCGTAATCAGCTGTATAAAATATAAATGACTGTATTCACTGGCTCCAAAAAGAGAACTGTATGCAAGGAGATTCTCTTCAGATCATCAAATATTCTTGGCTGCAATCTGTAATCGTTAAGTGTGCTGCTCAATCATTAAGTTATGCATTACATGAACTGTGGATTGCCTACAGCATAGCAGAATAAAAAGCTGGTTTGTGCAGGAAAACTGAGATTTTCCAAGACTCAGTTCTGTTAAAACTCGAACAGCATTCTTTTCTGTTTCACCTTCTTGATGTGTCAAATTACTAAAAGGAATGCATTAAGAATGACATGAAGAATTGGTTTCTAGGAGTCTAACACACTGACAGTTATAGATTGGAAGTATAGATCCCATAACTTTTCCGATAGCACATTCTGGAAAATGGTCTAAGTGACTCAATGTCTGCCTATCATATCATTTTTCTCAATATAATAACACTCCTGGATTGCATCATATTTCAATCAATGCTTATGGCAAGTTGCTTTACTGTCTTTTGAATATAAGAAATTCAGACCCCCTGTTCGCTAAAACTGATTTGCATGCAGCTCTTCCTCTGGCGGACCACAGTTAAACATTGGATGCCCACTAAATTCAATGTGCAATACTGCAATACATTGAAAGTAGAAAAAAAATCTTTACATTGTGGTACCCACAGCAAATCTCATGTTAATTTCAGTGTGGAGAGGAGAATAAGACACTGACAGATACCTGGCAGTGCTTTTTCTCCTGTGGGAATAAAGGATCGGGCATGTTGAAATCCAGCAAGTGCTAGAGCGTCAGGAGGTCCCCATCCACATTAGAGGCTATCTGTCCAAAATGGGCCAGTTTGCCCAAATTTAGTCATACAGTATGTGTATAACCACAGTATTTCCCTTCTGTCTGCTATCTGCACTGCACCGGCATAGCACATGAGTAAATGGTACAAATCACAATTCAGTTTTTCGGCACCAGTCATTGATCTGTGCCGAGAAACTTACAGTCTGAATCAAGCCTTAGGAAAACACAAAGTTTAAACAGACCCTATCCAGCCCTTTTAAAGGGACCTGCTTGAAGTCAAGCTTGCTGCATCCTCTTCCCACCCCTTTGCTTTTGATTGAAGGGCTTTTACATTCACTTTATGTGCAATTCCTTCTTGAGATCTTGCGCATGCGCCATATGCACTGTATGATAATGTACTCTGGCACACACACAAGATCTCAAGAAAGAATCAGGCATGAAGGAAACGAAAAAGTCCATCAAACGCATAGGGGTGGGAAGGGGGACAGCAAGCTTGACTTCAAGATCATCATTTACATACAGACTGCAGCTGAATAAAATTTGTTTTAAAGGGTTTCTGTCATCAGAATTTAGCATTGCAAACCGAGTGTCATGTGCAATGTGCAAATGACACCTGATGACAGATATGCTAATTTTATAGTTTTCTGTAGCGTAGGTTTGGAGAAAATAGCGTTTTTAAAATATGTAAATGAGCTTCCCTAGGTGAGGGGGCGTTAACCCTGCACCTAGTAGCGGCGTAATTCCACCTCTTACCCCTCCTCCGTTGCGGTGATTGACAGGGCCAGGCAGCCAGCTCTTTCGGCTCCCGGCTCTGTCCGAGTGCAAAATCCCGCGCCTGCGCTTTGCGATCAACAATCCGCGCATGCGCTTTCCGCGATTTCGCACTCGTACAGGGCCGGGAGCCGAAAGAGCTGGCTGCCTGGCCCTGTCAATCACCGCAAAGGAGGAGGGGTAAGAGGAGGAATTACGTCGCTACTAGGTGCAGGGTTAACACCCCCTATACCTAGGGAAGCTCATTTACATATTTTAAAAACGCTATTTTCTCCAAACCTACGCTACAGAAAACTATAAAATTAGCATATCTGTCATCAGGTGTCATTTGCGCATTGCACATGACACTCGGTTTGCAATGCTAAATTCTGATGACAGAAACCCTTTAAAGTTATCATACCCATCAGACAAGAACATCATTAGAAACCAGATGACATCAGCTGTAAGGTACTGTGGACAGTTTAGGGGACATGTAGATGCTGACAGGTTTCCTTGAAACACATCTCCATTCAGATGAAAGCACAATATCCTGATATTTATATATAGCTGCTGTATATATCCAATGATGGAAACGCCATTATAACATGGAATAAACCTAGCTTCTGTTAAATATGAAGACACTATTCATGCTAATTTGCTATACCTATGTTGTGTTTCCCAGTACATACAAGAAAATTGCTTTGTAATGGAATGTCTAATTGACTTTCCATTATTTTCTCCCACTGAGGGAGCTTTTCCATTGTGGTTCCTTTATCCTAAAGCATTTAAAGCTTCCCAACACAAGATAAATACCTTCTATTGTAACTTTACATGTTATGCTAGTCTCTAGGGAAACAGCAATGGTTCTGGAAAAACAAATGTTTAAAGGCCACATTAACTACAAAGATAGCATGGCATTTCAGGAAGTTACCATCTGTATTCCTAATGCCAGGAATATACAGTAGTCGTCCCAGGCCAAGCACAGGATCAAATATGCTTGTAGTGGCAATGCCAGAGACACGGCCAGAAAAAGGAAGATTCTGTGAAATATTGATGGTGCTAATGTAGTTAAGTAATCAGTCACAATTCATTATAAGCATAATATGAGCAGAATTAGATTTCACAGCTGCAGTTATTGTGAATGTCTCTATGGATTCATAGAACCCTCTAGTTTTGTAGGTTACATGTACATGGATAGAAAATAAGCAATGAGTTGTTACTTTGCATACATGATCAAATATTTAGGGGGGGAACAGTAAAAACACCATGTTTGTGTCCTACCACAGACACATAAACTGACCAATTTGGTTTTTAAAGGGGAAAGCATATAGAAGGCAAACATGCGTTAACACAGAGCCATATATTTGGCTCTATTTGCCATTGAAAATATATAAAACAATTAAAGGTGAGCTAACTTGTGTTTTCAAGTTCGGCGTACAAGGTTCGGGTTTGGGGTATCTAAGAATTCCGTTATAGATTCCACTAGCACAGGCCATAACTTATGGTCCGTGTTAGTGGAATCCATAACGGAATTCTTAGATAACTCAAATCTTGTACGCCGAACTTGAAAACAGAAGTTCACTCAACACTAAATATAATTTAAAAACACATAATGGTACAAACCTGCTAAAAGAATGCTAAAAGGTCTGCACAATGCAAGTCTACAGGTAGAATACAGCCTGACATAGGTCAAATGCATGGTGAGAAGAGATTATAAGGCATTAAATAGCATGTGTGGAGGATACAAGCCAATGCAGCATGATGGTCCCTTCAATTTGCACAGCAGCACAGGTAATTTAAAAGAGGTATGCGTTTTGTTCACATGCTCTGATATTAAACGTGTACTGTAGGTCACATATAAAAAGATACAAATATAAAACAGTGGTGCAGCCCATAGTAATTGAGAGCTAGAATAGGAGCACAGTAATAAGGGATGAAAAGGTAGAAGTAGGACTCTAGTGCCTAAGGGTGGCCATACACATTAGGGTACGACAACACAGTCAGGTTACTTGATGCAGTTTTAGAAGCTAAAACCAAAAAAGAAAAGTCTACCTGTCCTTTATACTTTCTCTCCTTTTATGATCCACTCCTGATTTTGGCTTCCAAAACTGCATGCAGAAACCTGAATGTATGGTCATACCCTTAGATAGAAGGAGGTTGATGGTTGAACAGCAGTTGAATGATTGCTTCTCTTTCCTCTATCTAGCTATCAGCAGAGGTCTCAGCACTCGGACTATGACATTTCAAAAGTTTTCCCAAAGCACAGTGCCGCTCCAAAGGTCAAGAAGATTTGAATCATATAAATGGCACGTGGAAGGTGGGGTCCTGTTACAGGGATAAGGAATGCTATTCTCTGGTTGTCATAGACATACATTCAATTTACAGTAGTTTTATTTGTGACCCACAGCGTCATCACATTATACAAATAAGGGTTATGAACATAGTAGTACATATAAAGCAGTAATGTAGTTGCTGGCACTGTCATTCTATAGGTTTGGGAAAACAAAGGCAATCATCTAACTGGTTATCATTGATCACACCATTGTTTCCCATCTACGCTCCGATGTCAATAGTAATATCATCACTAGACCATATGATAATAACTACAGTGTTTTAACACTTGGCTGTAGATTTTAAAATCCAGGTTAGTTTATCTCCTTATTGTGTTCTTGACCATATCAAATGTCCCCATCACAAGGTTCATTAGACTGTACATACATAACAATAACTACCACATGCAAAACTCGTCTTGGTAGAGGTCTGTAGGCTGGTTCTAGGGAATCTCCAATAATGCATATAATATGTGTATTCATGATCTTTGTACATTGATTGGCATGCATTTCAGGAAATACTGTGAACCTGGCTGTGTTTAATCAATGAGACAGACAGACATTTAAAAACATGCCAATAAAACAAGACACATATGCAGTATAGTCTTGGTCTTAATGGTAGGACCTATTCTCAGGCAAATAGAGAACAAACGGAAATAGGACCCCTTTTGCTTCTTCTGGTGAGGGAAAGAGCTCAAGCTGACAACTACCCATTTCTCCTCCAGTTCCTTCTGGTGGCAATGGCACTCTTAGTGTTACAGCTCTGTTCAAGCAATAGATGTTGCCCCCCATAACTGTGCAGCGAAATGGCAAACTGGGAGGAGGTGGCCCTGGACCAGGATGTAGATTGACTCCATCACTCCAGTGCCTGGCCATTGAATTGTAGGTGAAAACACTAAGGCCATGCTCACGACTGATATCAAATCGGTATATGCAGCCTTTGTGGGATACCATACCAGCAGATCTTCGGCGGCTGTTGTTGTAAGGGCATTCTTGCCATTCATTATGTTTGGGATCATATTTGAGTAGACGGTAAAAAAGAGTCCCACCTGATACATATATCTCACCATTACATGTTGTAGCTTCATGGGCCACAGCAAAAGCACCCTTAGGTAATGAAGCTACTGAGCTCCAACGGTCAAGACGGGGGTCATACTTTTCCACTGTGAATAGGCACTCTCCACCAATAGCATATAAATAACCATCTAGAGCAATAAGTTTTAACTGTGAGCGTGGTTGGGAGAGTGGTCGGACCTTATCCCAGGTATCAGTCAAAGGGTTGTAGCAAAATACCTGGTCAGAAAGTTTTGCTTTTTCACCACTACCTTTAATTCCCCCAGCAATGAACAAATAATTATACAGAACACATACTCCACAACCTTTAGTGTTTGCTTCCTCTGGAATTTTTGTCAAAGACCGCCATCCCCTAGCAGATTCGGTGAAGCAATGTACCTGATAAGTAGTTCCATCATCTTCAATGGAAAAAACTGATGAAGGGCTCTGTGGTCTACTGCTCTCTCGGCTTTGAGGTCTACTACTACTGCTCATTCGTTCAAAAGCATCATTAATTTCGGCCACCACCAAACACTGCTTTCCATCCATTCTACGTTGTAAGATTAAGTCTCTTTCTGCACCTGTCAGTCTGCCATAGACATTTGGGTCTCTAAGAACCTGTAGAAAATGGTCACTCATAAATTTGTAAGCAGCTTCCTTGAGCTCATTTAGTCTTTGTTTTTTTGCAATATAGAGTACCTGATAGCAGTTCTTGAGTGATATCTGGGACCTCATACTGTCCATGGCACACTGCACGGCACACGGGATCTGCAGGAACTTTGCCCCACTGATCACCTCCACCACATTTTCTTGCTTCACTTCCAGTTTTGAGCTGTAAATATAATCCACAAGCAGCTGTAAAGTCTGATAACTTACACCCTTAATTTTAAGAATGTCTCTTGATGATCGGGCCCTGAAATAATCACTCTTCTCAGCCAAAATGGACTTATGTGCTTTAATCCTTTGCCCCCCAGTCACCTCAATCACCAGGTCCGGTTCACCAGGGCTTTCAGTGTTACCAGTTAAAACATTTCTCTCCAGATTCCCTCCAGTTCCTTCACACT
Source organism: Rhinella marina (assembly GCA_900303285.1). NCBI lineage: Eukaryota > Metazoa > Chordata > Amphibia > Anura > Bufonidae > Rhinella > Rhinella marina. The sequence continues at coordinate 109,900 of ONZH01029112.1, forward strand.
TAATTTTATTGATTCCAAAATTTGCATTAGGTTGTCTTGCTTGAGCTTGCAAATATTCACTGACTGAGATGGATTCGGATAAACTTCTTTCTTCACCATCCTCTTCCAATTCCGACACATTGTTCATATCCCACTGACTTCCACTCAGTGCCATGCTACCTTCACTCATTGGTTCAGAGACTGATATGTCCTCAGCATCATTATAAGTTACTTGCCTAGAAATTTCCAAAGTAAGCATAGGCTGTACAACAGTGTCTGTCTGAAGACTGTAGCCACCATTGGTGTGGGGTAAGCTGTCTTTTTCACTGTCATGTGCATGTTTTTCAGAGCTTGCCTCCAACCCATTTCCAGAGGCCACACTGTACTCACATGTCCTCTTTGTAGAAGTCCCTGTGCTTCCATCATTTACTTTCAAATCACTGGGGTAAGGAGCAATAGACAAGGCAGTATCCATATTCGTGGTTTCTGCAGACTGCTGTCACATAACCTTGGAGCTTTTGCTGTTGATTTTCTTGTGTCACTGTTGTTTTTCTGGCATTACACCAGAAACGGTTTGTTTCAACACTGCGCCTTTCACACACTGCTGATCTTGATTCTGAGAGCTGAGAGGTGTGTCAGGACTGCACCACATAAAACTGAACTCTTGAACTTCTTGCTATGTTCAACCTCCAATGTTTGCTCAGAAAGGATTGCCGTAATTTTATTACTATTTTGTTCCAATAAGAAGACAATTTAGTGTTACTGTAAAATAGTTCTCCTCCAGAAAATACCTTAAAGTTCACAGTTTACCGATCATGTTTGGCCCATTCTGCACATTTAGGACAGTGGCTCAACTGCAATCCACATAACTCGTAAATGGGGGATTTTTCCCCTAAGAGTATCCAGTATCTTCTAGGCTCAGCACTGCTGACTAGACGGTCAATGGATGTTATACGTGCAATCCTTCAGCTGCAGAAATCTCACAGGAATGAGTCACATTTGATTATCTTTAAGGTGACACTTGCAGGCCGAATATAATTCCCTTCAGAAGTTAAGCAGCTTTCAAATAGAGCGTTCATTGCATATATTCCAGTGTATCAGATTTGGCTCCCTCAGTTGATTTTATTATACCGTACATTTCAGTTTTCCAGTTATATGCTGTGGCCTGTAATAAAAAAAAAAGACTTATAATGCGGAAAAAGATGAAAAACACATTAATGTGCCAGTATCTCATGTTTTACTGACAAACGCCAAGAGTAGTTTCTCTTCAGGATCCAAATTCAAGGCCAATATTAGCCCACACACCCTACTAGAGTCAAACTATAAGAACATTAGTAAAAGCAAAAAGCAGGAGGTAAGTGACAGGTCAGTTAAGTGGAAATGTACAGCGTTACATGTAAGGGATTTCTGCCATTTGCAATCTATACCTGACAATTCATCAACTGTTTGTGGAGACAGAAGAATCTAATTTTTATGGTCCAGAAATTGCTCCTATTTACCTAGATTTAGGTTGGCCCTATTGGTCTAGTTGAGACCTCATATTACAAAACACTTTATACCTAGGTAGTAAAATACACAGAGATGTACAGTAATATTCAGTGTCAGACTGGGGTACCTAGGGCCCACCAGTAAAATTTATTTTTGGGGCCCATCGTACGGATACATTCAAATATAATAAATAATCTAACAAGTTTGTTATATGAACATAGGCTGCTTGAGGTGCTGTACATTGAATATATGTATGTAGTGCAGTAAGTTTACTGTGTCATGTGCCACTTGTGCAGGGGGTGGGAGACTAGGGGCCCACCTTGCTCGGGGCCCACCGGGGGATTCCTCTGTACCCCTGTGAGCCAATCCAAGCCTGGTAATATTGACACATGCCCTAATATTCTTCACTTAACAAAATGTAGAAAACCTCTCTAACCTTCAAAAAATAAAGCTGAATGCCTTAGGTAGATGGCACAATTTTCAGACTAATTAGCAGGTTAATAATTGTCCTGTATAATTAAGCAGAAGGTCAGTTGATGAACGAGCAAACATCTTTCAACTGGGCGTCTTTCAACGGCTGTTGAGCAGCTAGAATCCTACAGGAGACAAGAATGGGACAACATACGTCTCCCAAAACTCCAGCAATTGTTCTTCTCACTTCCCAGATGTTTAAAGACTGTTGCCAACTTTATAAGATGCATTGCTGCCATCAAGTTCTAAATTAGTTAATTTGTTTCATGAAATAGTAATATGTCTGACTTTCAACATCTGATATGTGTTGTATGATCTTTTCGGAATAAAATATGGGATTTGCATTTTACAACTGTCCCAACTTATTTAGAATTGGGGTTACACAATAAATTGTGGTTTAATATGGAAAAAAGCAGCTGTTAATGATATATGATTTCATATCTTATGTTGCTATAACTTGGTATAATAACACAGTATGTGGAAAATGACATTTGTGATCAAAGCTTTACATAAACAAGGTTAGAGGCAGACACAGTTCTTTCTTTACAATTTAAAGGGTTATGTTCATCTCAGAAATTGATGGTATATCCACAGGAAATGCCGCAAATGTCTGATACTGTAGATGTTCCTATCTGTAGCAAACCACTCATTAGATAGAAAAGTAAATTTCACAACTCACACTTTTTGGCCAGCCCAGTGACGGACTAAAGGTACTGATGCTCTGGGTAAGGGGGGACCACTGGAGCACAGGGGATAGGGAAGCTGTAGGTGTGGATCCGGAAGGCAGGGCCTCTGCCCCAGGCAGGGACACAAGAAGGGATATCTCTTTTATTACAGAAGAACTCCCACCAAAAATGTTATTCTCTGACCTGTTAAAAAGGTACATGATAATCTGTAGTGAATGTAATTTTCTTAAAAGAATCTGTGTTTATGAGTTATAACCTCCCTTGTGCTTTTCACCTATGTCATGTGTCCAGCAATCAGACTCACCAACTGACACCTCATCTTATGTGTGGACAGGAAGTCTATTTCTCTATGTATTTCTATGGGAGCCTCACTCTCAGTCTCACAGGAATAAATAGAGAAGTAACTGACTTCCTGTCCTGTGTCAGCTGGAGATCAGAGAGCTGGTCACATGACATCACTTTCTAGCAGGTCAGAGAACAAACATTTTGCCGGGAGGTCTACTTTAACTGTAATTAGGGGATAGGGCCTTTCATCCATGGCTGGGCCCCCTTCCCTCATGGGCCCAGCTGCATGGCCTGCTTCCATTAGAGGTAAGCCACTGCTATCATCAGTTTTTTTATTGGTTTTACTAACGATATCAGTCTCCAGTTTATGCTGCTCCCATGAAGTGATATTTTGAAAGAATATTTAAGTAACGAGCTGTAACATTTGTGTAATATCACACAAGATAAAGCTGAAGGCCATGATGTGGCACTCAGCCACTGCACAATATCGCCTAATGTTCTCTCTGTCAAGGTCACAGAATCTAATACATAGATAAATCAGTGTACTACAAAATCTGAGTACAATTGCTTGCTTAGTCAATACATGTAAAGTGTTAAAAAAAACTGTACTGCCGAGAGGTCTACGACGGTATATGCCAGTCCACGTTTACTTTGTAGTGAATAACTACTAAGGCTGGACTCACATGCAGTAGCAACAAAACATCACACAAACAATGTAAACTACATATTTCATATAGTGTGGCAGATATATAAAACTGTCTAAAAGATAAACTGGCCTTGTTGCCCATGGCAACCAATCATGGAACAGCTTTCATTTGTCAAGAGTATAATATCAATTGAGAGCTGTGCTGTGACTGGTTGCCATGGGCAACAAAGCTAGTTTTTATTTAAACCATTTCATAAATCTCCCTGCTCTTTTCAGATTTACTTTGCAAACATAATAAACCACCTTTTGCTCGTGTAATTTCCATTCACAATATCCACTAGCAATAAAAAATAACATAAGACATAATCATAAAATTAGAGAAATAAATCCAAACCTTGGATTAATATCAATTTATCCAAATTTAATTTATTCAGTTATAAATGGATAATTTCATAAGAGACAGCCTCTTTAAATTTGCAGCCCCAGCACCACCAGAAAACAGCTGATTTTGACAGGGAAGCAGCTGTCAGCCACATACTGTATTTCCCCCACAGAATGGCTTCAAGGGAAGTGTAGTATTACATAATAGATATTCAGATGAACAGACGCCCTTGTAATACCGGACTCATTTCCACTAGGATAAGCTGCTCTCCGTTCATGCTCACAAAGGGCGGTCTTAACTGGGGGAACCTAATATGTCTTCTTGAAACAACCCCTTTAAAGGAGTTTTCTGGGAGTAAAATTGACCTGATACTGATGACCTATCCTGAAGAATAGGTCTTCAGTTTCTCAGTCCCAGAAAACCTCTTTAATTTTATGTACCTTACTGCCATTTTAACTATATAGGGTTAAGGCATTTGTTTTTATTTGGATGATTATTTTTTTAACTATGAACTGGCAAAATAATATCACTGCTGACATCAAGCACTACCATAATATCTTAACGCACACTGACAGAAACTGAATCTGATGCCTGATAAGATGAAAGTGAAGTGTGATTAACCAAATCAGACATGATGAAATAATAAGATTGTCTATGTCAAATGCTCCAAGACAAACTGAACACTGTCTGAGCAACCATAAAAATGAAGCCATCATCCTGGACTTAGGCCTCTTTCACACTAGCGTTAGCACGGATCCGGCACCTAAAGGGTGCCAACGGATCCGTGCTAACGCTGATACATGTGTGGAGCCGGAGCAGCGCTCCGGCCCCACACATGTTAACATATACATTGGAACAAGACACAGACATACATACATACATACATACACACATACATACTCACATACTCCAGGGACGCTGGCAGAACGTCTTCACGCGCCTCCTGCACGCAGTGATGACGATTCCCCACAGCGCCCTCTGCTGGGCTCAGTGGGGAAACGTCATAGCTGCGTGCAGGAGGCGCGTGAAGACATGCTGCCGGCGTCCCTGGAGTATGTGAGTATGTATGTGTGTATGTATGTATGTATGTATGTATGTCTGTCTGTATGTATGTCTGTATCTATGTATGTAGCCGGATCCGGAATGACCCCCCATTGCAAATCAATGGAGGACAGATCCGGATTACTGGTGTGTCCACACCAAACGGATCCGTCCCCATTGACTTGCATTGGGGGTCATTCCGGATCCGTCTTGGTGCGGATGCCTGGACCGGAGAGCAAACCGCAGCATGCTGTGGTTTGTTCTCCGGTCTGAAGATGGAACGGAATGCTTTCAGGAGCATTCCGTTGTCTTCAGTTCAGTTTTGTCCCCATTGACAATGAATGGGGACAAAACTGAAGCGTTTTTTTCCGGTATTGAGCCCCTATAACGGAACTCAATACCGGAATTTAAAAACGCTAGTGTGAAAGTAGCCTTATACATACAATATGAGTGATCATTGATAACAGCATAATATAAAAGCCATATAGAATAAGAGAACGTTTTTGTTTTGCTGCATCTCACTGAATTATTAAAAAAAAAAGAATTGGTTTATTATTATTATTATTACTGCTCCCTGTCGCTTCTGTCTGCCCCTCTCAGCAGTAGTGCATTTACATACCCATGAGTAGGGGGTGTGCTTTCTTTATGAATGCACTAGACTCATAAACTAAGTGTCCGGTGTATTCTTTGATCACTTCTACTTGCATAATGACATAACTTTTTTGGTGCCATTTTGGCTAATACAAGAGCAGATTTGTCCTTGTGCTATGCTGTCCTACATACTGTATAGCAGCATAGACTGATGATAGATCTGCTTTAAATCTTTGAGAAACCATTTAAGGCTATGTTCAAATGTGTGAATGCAAATAAGATCTGTTTCCAAAAAAGAAAAGAAAGCTGAACCTCTGATGACACGAGATATAAGGCAGCTATCTTATGTAAATGCTTACCCTTTTAAACAGTCCTTGTGGCAACTTGAATAATAGCTAAGCCAGTACCTTGTCTGCAGACAGCAGTTTTAGGGTGATTACTCCTCATCAGTGCAAAGCAGAGAGAACTGGCTTAACTAGGTGAAAGGCCTTCATCAGGATTCTTGAAGTACTATTTCACCTTATGGAGAGAGCCTAATGTAGGAAGGCAATGCTCCTCTGGGAAAAATGTATGCAAATTAGCTTTTTCCCAAAAGAAAAGAAAGCTGAAACTCTAATGCCCCCAGTCGCAAGGTGCTCTCCAAAAGGAGAAATAGTACCCCCTGAATCCTGATGGAGGTCCCTCACCCAGTTAAGCCACTTTTCTCTGCTTTGCACTGATGAGGAGCAATCTAGCTGAAATAGTTATCTGCAGATGAGGCACTGGCTTAGCTATTATCCAAGTTATACCACAAGGCCTGTTTAAAAAGGTAAGCATTGATTTATAGGATAGCTACCTAGGCTGGTAGCATGAAAGGTTCAGTTTTCTTTTCTTTTTGGAAAAAGTTAATTTTCACACCTTTTTCCCAGAGGAGCATTGCCTGTCCTATAATACTCCTTACACCTACTAGCCACTCTCCATAAGGAGAAATAGCACCCCCAACACATGTGGGGGGTGCATTATGTTAACCATTGCACAAAATAACACATGCAGCGTACAGGCTGGTAGATTATGATACTTGAATAAGGCCTTGTTCACACAGTGCAGTTTATGTGCAATTACTGATTTTTTCTTTTTTTTGTTTGCCAAATTTGGGATTCAGTTAAAAAGAGGAAAAATACAGATATAGAAAGATTTCTGATTTTGGAAACAAAATCACAATCCTAAACCTGCACTATGTGAACTAGCCAGGCTAATAGTGTTTTCTGAGCATTAGATTATGGTCAGTGACTCGTTAAATGACTTCAGCCCCCAGTTTAGCCTCCAGAAATACCATGAAGTGGGACAATGCAGTATATGTGCATGGACTGCTTGTTTACTACAGTCTAGGAGACAGCACTCGCAGTCCTTTGTACTGAAGCAGAACAGAATGTACAAAGCTTTGAGTATTTTCCCTTTAATAAGGGTGTCTACCTCCAAATAACCCCGCTGTTCAGTGACAAGGTCTTCATACAACTAGAATAGGGGAGAGCAATAAACAACGCTCTCGAATAAATTGGTTGTGACTTCTGCTCATTGAGACCCTGCAATAACTGCGTGCACACTGGGCAGGAGTTTTCGTCTCCTGCTGGTCTCACTGGAAGAGCTGACATTTTAGGAAGTGACTTTGCTATTACTCATATTTTGTAACTATTAAGTGTAAAATCAATTTCGCCTTTATGTTACCGAGACGTTTAAGGGTGAATGGTGTAGAACATGACTCACTCTGTCAATTCCTGTCAGGATTGTAAAAGACAATAAGTAAAAAATGAGGGCCTGCAGCTTACCACCAATACAATCCAGCTGAAGGTACACACAATATATTAATACTTATAGGGCAAGTGATAAACTGTAGGCACAGAAGGTGTGGATATGACACCCACTTTAGGATCCCTGCTCACGAATTGAATGCAATAAAGCGTAGAAAAAAAAATCCTCTGGATTCAAGTGGATATCCAGTCACAGGGGCGGATTGGCCATAGACCCTACAGGGAAAGTTCCCGGTGGGCTGATGCCCCAGGGGGCCACCCAAGTCCTCCTCTCTGCCATTGACCAGGGACATAATGAGCTCTTAACAGTAATTAACGCTGTGAGAATCAGGTACTCATGTACCCAGACAGCAATCACGCATGCCCTCCTGAAATCAACTGCTCAACCTCACCTTCTAAGCCCCCTGCTCCATAGACAACTGGAAGAGGAGGACAGAAGATGATAGTCATTGATGGCCACCACAGAGGACCAGCTTTTGGGGCAGTAAATTGTGCTACACTGTGTTATTTGGTTCTGCTGGGACGGTATTTTACGCTATGCTATTGTTGACACCACCTACTTGTATTGCTCCGTCTTCTGTTAATTTGGACCTGCCTACAAAATGGGGTACTTTTAGTTGTTTTTTTTTTCCAGGGCCACTTCAACATCCCAATCCGCAACTGTCCAGTTGTGATATTAAAGGGCATCTGTCAGGCATGTTTGTTGGACCAAGTTTATATGTGTCCCATTGCTGAGAAAAATTGTTTTAATATATTCAAATGAGCCTCTAGAACAGGGGTCAGCAACCTCCGGCACTCCAGGTGTTGTGAAACTACATCTCCCATCATGCACACTTGCTTAGCTGTTCTCTGAAGTCCCACAGAAGTGAAAGGAGCATGTTGGGAGTTCACAACAGCTGGAGTGCCGAAGGTTGGGGGGGCTTGCTGTTACACCTAGAGGCTCTGCTCTGTCTGCAACTGCCGCGCCCTCTCCACTGTAATTGGCAGTCCAGCCAGTGAAAACGTCATCATGCACGGCCCTGTTTATCAAAGTAGAGAGGGTGCGGTAGTTGCAGAGAGAGCACAGCCTCTAGGTGTAATGACAACACCCCCTGTTTCTCCTAGAAGCCCATTTGAATATATTAAAACATCATTTTTCTCAGCAATGCAGGCACATATGAACATTGGACCAACACAGATGCCTTCAGCTGCCAAGTGCACATGTAACAGGTCAGCCAGTTTCATAGGTGCAAATCTGCTGACAGATGCCCTTTAAAATCTAATATATAAACGAGTAAGCTAGTAGTTAGTACCTACAGCCATACAGTCAGTACATGCTTGTGCTGTTTATCTGCTATAAATAAGCCTCTGGAATCCGTGACCACAGTTTAGCTTCAGTATCTACAGGGAGTTTGGGGTAGTATAAGACACACCTCTTGCCTCACGATTGGTTCTGGCTGCTGCTCTCTCCCTCCCACTGCAGCTCTGTCTTTTCTGATTGGCTGTTCTATATAACCACAAGTCTACTGCAAGCTAATCAGGTAGTCAGTGCATGGAAAATAGATGTCAGCAAGGCAGAATTATTTCAAGATTATTAAGGAAACGGACGCTGATGAGCTTTCCTGGAAATCTACGTGAATATGTTTTAAGCCTTTTTAATGGGGTTCTTCAGGATTTTTATATTAATAACCGATCCTCAGGATAGGTCATCGATATCTAATTAGTGGAGGCCAAAATCCAACACCCCCACCAATCAGCTGTTCCCAAGTAGCTCCTGCATCAGAAATACACAAAAGTACTACTAAGCTTGCATTGAATTGAATGGGAGCAGTGCTGCAGTAACCAGCTCAGTTAACTACACAATGGACGGAGCTATGTAGTTTTAGCAACTAATATTGGTGCCAGAGCTACTTTAGACCTCCTGATCTGCAGGGGTGCGGCCTGATGCATTCCCACTGATACTATATTGATCCCCTAGGACAGGCCATCAAAATAAAAAAAAATAAAAAAAAACACTTCTTACTTTTTTGTGCCTATAAAAACATACCATATTTACCTTAAAATGTTCAAAAGACTGCAATGTAGGCTTACATAGCCACCATTTTCAGTGAACTTTTAGTTGAAATCAAGAAACATAACACCTAGCCAATGAGGGGGATCATTTTCTCCTGTCCATTAGTGAATATGAAGAAGTTATGATAGAAACATTTCAGATTTATTGAATTCCAGATTTATAGGTGTACCTGCGACACATAATAAAACAGCATTTGAAACGCTCAGCTCTGCTACAGTGTATATGAATTTTTGTGGTTCACAATCTTCTATAACACCTCATAGATTTGATTATTTTCTTTATGTACAAATAACATTGATGCAATATTTTATTCTTCAAGCCTAACTACAGTCATTGGAATAAGAAGTGAAATGAGCACTGCGGCAGGATGACAGCACGCTCTCTCCCGTAGCTAGCAGCATGCTACTGTTGCTATAGCAGCAAATATGAGCCGGTTTTGCATTGTCATTTAAATATGCAACATCTTCACCTTGTCAGGAAGAATTGCATAATCCCTCAAAACAAGAAAAACTATCACTTCCCTCTCTGTCAGTTGTCTAGTAACAAAACATTTACTTACAGGGCTGAAAGACGGAGATCTCAGGGCTGCACATTTCATATTCCTATCTAATTCATAGCTGGAACTCGTACTGCAAAACTGTACTATCCAATGGCCCAGGTCCCAATGGGAAGTGGCTCTCCAGTGGTATCACTAGCATGGGGCCACCAGGGCAAGCAATGCTTTAAACTGTATCCATGTTTTCAGGACATGAATCCCCTTGAAACCTATGATGGACCAGAGAGGGTTCTCTGCCCCATTGGTGGCTTTTATAAGTCATACGTTGCTGTAGTCCTATGACCTTGCGAGAGGTCAGAATCACAGTGAGGACTTCAGCATCCTGTTGCAGTGACATCACTGTGTCACTTGCATCGTGTCATGGACAACAGAGACATGAAAAGGACCCAGACGCTCGTTGAGCGAACGGTGTTAAGAGAGCATCAGGGTTTATTTTTAACTTTCATAGCAGAAAGAGAGTGTACAATAGGCATTACCATATGGTGTAGCAAAGGAGTACTACTCCTGGACTCCAAGACTACTACTGTTTGGAGGGGCAAAAAGGGAGGCATTACTGTTTAGGGGGTGCAAGGCAAGTTTGGGCAGAGGTGGGAAAAACAAGCAGCTAAAGATGTCTATGTGAGTAATGAGAAGTATTCATGGTGGTCTGGCCCAGATGGAGAAGGACAGGAAAAGTGAACAACTACATTTAGAGAAGATGTCACCCATGATTCAGTGGAATTAATTGTACTATTTTGCTTTATATGACCTGCACAGTGGCAAGGGTGGAGGGTGCATAAACGAATAGACAAATGTTACATAAAAGTGGGCACATAATCTATTTGGGTATAATTAGGGGAGGAAGCCCAGGTCCAAGATTTACCCTGGAACCTATAGAACTCTAGTTACGCCACAGTGTATATTATATAAGGAGCTAAAAAAAACAAAACTATTATTACCCATTATGTATATAGTACCAGCATTCTACATTACTGTACCAACTACATCAGATTTGGTGTCTGTTAAGCTTACTGATATCTCAGTCATAACCCTAGGTTAATCTCATAGGAAGCCAAATATATATTGGTATAAATGGTTAATATTGGTATAAATGGTTAAAAGAAACTCACATGAGTATGGGTGAACATACAAAACCCATGCAGAAGAAGATTTGATCCCTGGTCCCCAGTGCATGGGAAGTGGTATGAAGACACATGTTGTACAGTCATGGCCAAAAGTTTTGAGAATGATACAAATATTAATTTTTACAAAGTCTACTGCTTCAGTTTTTATAATGGCAATTTGCATATACTCCAGAATGTTATAAAGAGTGATCAGCTTAACAGCAATTACTTGCAAAGTCAATATTTGCCTAGAAAATGAACTTTATCCCCCAAAACACATTTCAACATCATTGCAGCCCTGCCTTAAAAGGACCAGCTAACATCGTTTCAGTGATTGCTCCATTAACACAGGTGTGGGTGTTGATGAGGACAGGGCTGGAGATCAATCTGTCATTATTAAGTAAGAATGACACCACTGGACACTTTAAAAGGAGGCTGGTGCTTGGCATTATTGTTTCTCTTCTGTTAACCATGGTTATCTCTAAAGAAACACGTGCAGTCATCATTGCACTGCACAAAAATGGCCTAACAGGGAAGAGTATCACAGCTAGAAAGATTGCACCTCAGTCAGCAATCTATCGCATCATCAAGAACTTCAAGGAGAGAGGTTCCCTTGTTGCCAAAAAGGCTCCAGGGCGCCCAAGAAAGACCAGCAAGCTCCAGGACGTCTCTTAAAAGTGTTTCAGCTGCGGGATCGGCCTACCAGCAGTGCAGAGCTTGCTCAGGAATGGCAGCAGGCAGGTGTGAGTGCATCTGCACGCACTGTGATGCGGAGACTCTTGGAGCAAGGCCTGGTCTCAAGGAGGGCAGCAAAGAAGCCACTTCTCTCCAGAAAAAACATCAGGGACAGACTGATATTCTGCAAAAGGTACAGGGAGTGGACTGCTGAGGACTGGGGTAAAGTCATTTTCTCTGATGAATCCCCTTTTCGATTGTTTGGGACATCTGGAAAACAGCTTATTCGGAGAAGACGAGGTGAGCGCTACCACCAGTCTTGTCTCATGCCAACTGTAAAGCATCCTGAAACCATTCATGTGTGGGGTTGCTTCTCAGCCAAGGGAATCGGCTCTCTCACAGTCTTGCCTAAAAACACAGCCATGAATAAAGAATGGTACCAGAATGTCCTCCGAGAGCAACTTCTCCCAACCGTCCAAGAGCAGTTTGGCGATCAACAATGCCTTTTCCAGCATAAAGCAAAGGTGATAACTGAATGGCTCAGGGAACAAAACATAGAGATTTTGGGTCCATGGCCTGGAAACTCCCCAGATCTTAATCCCATTGAGAACTTGTGGTCAATCATCAAGAGACGGGTGGACAAACAAAAACCTACAAATTCTGACAAAATGCAAGCATTGATTGTGCAAGAATGGACTGCTATCAGTCAGGATTTGGTCCAGAAGTTGATTGAGAGCATGCCAGGGAGAATTGCAGAGGTCCTGAAGAAGAAGGGTCAACACTGCAAATATTGACTTGCTGCATTAACTCATTCTATCAATATAAGCTTTTGTTACTCATAATATGATTGCAATTATATTTCTGTATGTGATAAAAACATCTGACAAACACACATAAAAACCAGAGGGCAGCAGATCATGTGAAAATATAATATTTGTGTCATTCTCAAAACTTTTGGCCATGACTGTAGATGCAGCTCTACAGTCTTGAAGGCAAGGAAGGTGGATACATCATTATTTGCTGATGAACAATGCAGGACACAGGAGTACATGGGGCCTCTAATGTAGATTTAAAGGGACATTTGCTCTGATAATAATAGAAGAAACAGAGCGGGGAAAAAGGTGGCCCAAGCTTGGCTCTTTCTATGGCTAGAACAGCATGGTTACCTAAGTAATATCAGTAACAGTGACCCACTGCAACCAGCATTTCTCTGTTGAACTCTCAGTATGAAAACATGGACCAGTGTTTTTATTGTGCGAACATGATAAATCTGATAGTCAGCAGATCTTTGATGAGAATGAAATTGTTGAGAACAAAGCATGGCAAATGTTTATGTGAAATTGCATGATATGGATAATTTACATATTAATTTCTAAATGTTACCAATGACTAAAAAATGTACTGTAATAAATGTTTGTGGGCACTTGCAGCAAGTGAGACAAGGTGTAGCCTTCTGCAGTGAGGGTACTGTCTCGCACATACTGTGAGAAAACCCTCCAAACTGCTGGATTACTTGCAACTGGAGTCACAGCAACTTTTGGGTCTCCATGCCACTTTATTCTCTTACATTAGTTGTGATTACTTGCCATGTATTGTAATGCTACACTGCAATCTTATGGCCGTCCGAGGTGTGTCATAGCCCCAAGTTCCCATGAGGCTACAGCCTTACAGTGTGGTATGGACGCTGATTGATGCCCACTGTAGTATAATATATTGATTCTTTGTTTTAAAAGCTGTACATACGTATAGTCTATGTATACCTTTGACATGGAAAAATGATTTTTCCATATATTAGTGGTTAGTGCTTGTTCACACCCGCATTGACATTTCCATTATTCTGTTCCATCAGAGGAACAGAAAAACAGAAAAAAACCCTAATCTGTTACATGGACTCAATGACGGGTCATCCATTGACAAGAGTGGACATTAAAGGAGCATAACTGATGTACAAAAGTACCCATTTAAACAAGTGGGGATTAAAATGGACATATTTTTTCAGTTTTTCTGCTTTTCTGATTTTTTCTGCTCTTCTGATGTAGAAGAATAATGGAAAAGTCAAAGACAGCTTTACCTTGAGTAATAAATGTTGCATTAAAGAAGCACTCCTGTTATTGACCTGTTAGAAAGGTACATGATGTAAACTGTATGAAGGTAATCTTACCAGTGACTGTATTTATGAATTATAACCTCCCTCCTGATCCTCAGCTGTGTCATGTGACCAACACTCTGACTCTCTAAATAACAGCATCTTATATGTGTACAGGAGGCCAGTTTCTCTATGTATTACTATTGTACTGCATTCAATGTCAGTCTCATAGGAATGATTAGAGAAGTAACTGACTTCCTGTTCTGTGTCAGTAGGAGATCAGAGAATTTGTCACATGACACAGCTGAGGATCACAAGGAAGGTTATAACTCACAAATACAGTCATTGGTAAGAAGATTACCTTCATTACAATTTACATCATGTACCTCTCTAATGGGCCAGAGAATAAAGATTTTTGTGTAAGTGCTCCTTTAACTTTCAGTCTGCAATCTTCATTCCTTCATTTATCTGTAGACCCCCTGATATTCACTTTATAGCCTGTCCTAATTACAGACTGTTCTCATGTGGATCTGTCCCTCCCAGTAACACATTCTGGGCCTCTATATTTAGAATGCTGCCATCTTCCTCCTATAAATTGCCTTGCCGATATGTTCCTCACTACAGCCTGTGTGATCTGCCCTCCTCGGATCCTCATCCCCTCTCCACATACATCTGTAAAACTTCGTTCCTCATCTTGCTGCTACCTATATGGACCCCTTTTTTTTTTTTTTGCACAATTTTTGGGCCGATTATCGAGAACCAGTGTTCACAGGAAGGCTGTTCACAATAACTGGCCCATATAATCAAGCAGCCTATCAACCTATGAACATGATAAATGATAAATGCTCATTTATCTACTGATGGGCATCTTTTGTTGTGATGAAAGATGCATGATTATCAGCAGCACATCTTTCTGAGTAATCAGGGTTGTACTGCTGATAATCAATAGAACTGAATAAGGAAGGAACGACTGTGGTACCAATCAAGCACAGATGGATGTGTTATCATCCATCAGCACTTGCACTGCCTGGACATTGGACAGTGTAGTACAGCACTAATGCTGAGAGAAGTAGGGGGAGAGCAGAGAGAGCCTTCAGAAGCAAGAACATAACTCTGATGGACAATATCAGATTCAGCAGCACCACCAGCTAGATGAAGGACTTACATATACTCTGCAAAATGGTAGGAATTGTTTATGAAGACCATTTAGAGAGTTTGTATTCATAGTTTGAAATTTTGTATTTATGAAACAAATGAACTATAAAAGCAATTCAGTGCAAACGTGTCCATAGTCTTTACAATTGTGAGTAAGCTGGCTATGTGTTAAAAAACAAAGAATGATTTTCTCACCAGTACCCCATATGGATAGACCATGTTAAAAAATGTTGCATCTATGACATTTTGTGGTGATACATGTGATGATACTGACTGCAGCAGTGGTGTGTCAGACTTACTGATATGCAAATTAACTCTCCTCCAGAAAAAAGAAAAACATCTCTCCAAAGCCACCTACAGGGGAGAATAATTGATGTCACTGTGTGACCCGTAATTGACTGTCACAGTGTCGGACCAAATCTCATTGCTGCAGTGTAAGCGAGAACAGTGGGTAAATGAAAGGTATTTTCTTATTGTTCTCTCTATCTTTTCTTTATTCATTCTGCCAAAATTAATCCTTTTGAACCCAAGCTTTTTGGATGATGGTGTTATTTGAACACATATCCAGCTTACTGGTAATTTTGTAAAACCCAGGAAAATGTCTAAAGCAGTTCTTCATATTTTGTCATGCTACTGCAATACTTTACATGCCCTGCAGGGTCGGACACAGAACTGCCCACAGCTTGCATGCTCTATTATCACATGACTCCAATTCACAAAGGGTACAATGCCCATCATAGGTATAAACAGTATAAATCTACATGTATATTTGGTAATCACATTTCCTAACTCTGAATCTAGGTAATTTCCGACTGATTATTTAGTAGGTTATGAGTGACTTCATATTTTATTCTACAAAATGACCTAAGCAATGTCATACAGCATAAGATAAGACCTTTAACACTGGCCTCCTTATGGTTACAGTAAGTCGAGGCGTAAATAATTGCCCCCCTTTTAAGGTATAATAGTTCAGATCTTCCTCAGCTCATAAATTCAATTGTGACAATGAAGTTTTCAAGCAAGATAATCGTTTTGAATAGAGTAAAATACTGTCCTATAGTTGCAGCCAAGGCCCTGTACCCACTTCTTTATTGGGAACAGAGAGCCTCTGTTTATTGTCCACCTACTGTGAATAGCAGTCTTTTCAAGTCACACAATAGCCACGGAAACAACCCAGAAACCGACTCACTAAATTGTATCACAAAATGTCTAATTGACGGAGTGCAGATTCCATTACCTCTGCCGCTCCTGTGCTACCGCTATCCACTGCTGACCAGTCACATACTGAAAGCACTTTTCTGCACGTATCTGATGAAGGGAAATGTATACTTTACAGTTGTCTCCTCAAACTGTGTAAAATGGCATGTTTTGGAGCAGTCCATGAGAGTTAGTATAGATGTAGGGGATGCAGAGGGAGCAGTCACCACCAGGCCCATAAGGGTATACACACTGCATTTGCAATATACATTTAACATACAGGGTAGTTTTACATCTGCGACACAGTTTTCCTGCAGGTTGTTCCGTCAGAGAACAGCCTGCTGGAGTTCTCCAGGTCCGGCATCTTGCCGCAAGACCCCTTTGACTATAATTGGATCCGGCAGAGATCTGGCCACTTCAAGGCAAATATACCGAGATTCACCCAGACAAAAACCACAGCGATGTTGGAGCCCGGCCACGGCGATTCAGTTGGAGCCCAGGACCGCCCACCTCATTAATATTCACTTCACTGCTTCAAGCAGTGAAGCTCCGGCACGGCTGTAATCCCGCGCAGGCGCAGTACATTAAGTGGTCTGCGCCGTGCGGTCTGCGGGCTACAGCTTCACAGGATGTACTGCGCCTGCGCGGGATTACAGCCGTGCCGGAGCTTCACTGCTTGAAGCAGTGAAGTGAATATTAATGAGGTGGGCGGTCCTGGGCTCCAACTGAATCGCCGTGGCCGGGCTCCAACATCGCTGGCACATCCCCTTGGGCTCCTTAAGAAAGAGATTGACAGTTGATAAAAAAGGTATTTTTAACATCAGATCTTCATTTATGCCCTATAACAATAACGTTTTGGAGATGCTTATAGTCAGCTGAATCCAGTGCTATAAATAACTTAATAGTCAAAATCGTGGTGACAGAATCCCTTTAACTATTCTATTCTACATACAGTGGTGTCCATCATACATCTCAGACATACTATGTATTCTATATATGGTGGCCTCCGTTGTATACCTCAGGCATACTACTCTATTCTGTATACAGTGGGATCATTTACCTCAGACATACTACTATTCTATATACAATGGTGTCATATACCTGACACATAATACTTTATTCTATATACAGCGGCGTCCATCATATACCTCAGACATACTACTCTATTCTATACAGTGCTGTTATATACATCAGACATACTACTCTATCTATTCTTTATACAGTGGGATTATTTACCTCAGACATACTACTCTGTTCTACATACAGTGCTGTCATATACCTGAGACATACTATTTTATTCTATATACAGTGGTGTCCGTCATATACCGCATATAAGAAAAGTCAATCAGAATGTAGCCATCTCAAACCTGGGTGAAACTGCTATGTCTGCACCCGTGATTCTATACAGAGCTATATCACTATACAAATGATTTGTGCACAGCATAATGTAATTACATATAGCAGAACGTAAAGGCTCAAGACCCACTTTAACAGAATGTAGTTACTGATGACAACTTGGCCTCTGAAATGTAATGGCTCCTAGACAATAATGGTTGCATAATTATTTTGCTCTATGGAGGTCAGTCTACTGTTACTTTATTTTTCAGATTGTGCAGAATACACCCTCTATTCCATGCATTCTCCCCATGCCCCTTTAGTCCTTGCATTCTCCCTGTGCTCCTCTATTCCTTAAATTTCCCCTATGTTCCTCTATTCCTTGTGTTCCCCTTTTGTTCCTCTATTCCTTGCATTCTCCCTATCCTCCTCTGTTCCTTGCATTCTCCCTATGTCCCTCAAGTTCTTGCATTTTCCCTATGCCCCTCCATTCCATGCTTACCCCTATGCCCCTCTATTCCATGGTTACCCCTATGCCCCTCTATTTCTTGCTTACCCCTGCCCCTCTATTCCTTGCTTACCCCTGCTCCTCTATTCCTTGCATTCTCCCTATGCCCCTCTATTCCTTGCATTCTCCCTATGCCCCTCTATTCCATGCATTCTCCCTATGCCCCTCTATTCCATGCATTCTCCCTATGCCCCTCTATTCTTTGCATTCTCCCTATGCCCCTCTATTCCTTGCATTCTCCCATTACCCCTCTATTCCTTGCATTCTCCCTATGCCCCTGTATTCCATGCATTCTCCCTATACCCCTCTATTCCTTGCATTCTCCCTATGCCCCTCTATTCCATGCATTCTCCCTATGCCCCTCTATTCTTTGTATTCTCCCTATGCCCCTCTATTCCTTGCATTCTCCCTATACCCCTCTATTCCTTGCATTCTCCCTATGCCCCTCTATTCCATGCATTCTCCCTATGCCCCTCTATTCCATGCATTCTAGCTATACCCCTCTATTCCTTGCATTCTCCCTATACCCCTCTATTCCTTGCATTCTCCCTATGCCCCTCTATTCCATGCATTCTCCCTATGCCTCTCTATTCTTTGCATTCTCCCTATGCCCCTCTATTCCTTGCATTCTCCCTATGCCCCTCTATTCCTTGCATTCTCCCTATACCCCTCTATTCCTTGCATTCTCCCTATGTCCCTCTATTCCTTGCATTCTCCCTATACCCCTCTATTCCTTGCATTCTCCCTATGCCCCTCTATTCCATGCATTCTCCCTATGCCCCTCTATTCCATGCATTCTCCCTATACCCCTCTATTCTTGCATTCTCCCTATGTCCCTCTATTCCTTGCATTCTCCCTATACCCCTCTATTCCTTGCATTCTCCCTATGCCCCTCTATTCCATGCATTCTCCCTATGTCCCTCTATTCCTTGCATTCTCCCTATGCCCCTCTATTCCTTGCATTCTCCCTATGCCCCTCTATTCCTTGCATTCTCCCTATACCCCTCTATTCCTTGCATTCTCCCTATGTCCCTCTATTCCTTGCATTCTCCCTATACCCCTCTATTCCTTGCATTCTCCCTATGCCCCTCTATTCCATGCATTCTCCCTATACCCCTCTATTCCTTGCATTCTCCCTATGTCCCTCTATTCCATGCATTCTCCCTATGCCCCTCTATTCCATGCATTCTCCCTATGCCCCTCTATTCCTTGCATTCTCCCTATGCCCCTCTATTCCTTGCATTCTCCCTATGCCCCTCTATTCCTTGCATTCTCCCTATACCCCTCTATTCCTTGCATTCTCCCTATACCCCTCTATTCCTTGCATTCTCCCTATGTCCCTCTATTCCTTGCATTCTCCCTATACCCCTCTATTCCTTGCATTCTCCCTATTCCCCTCTATTCTTTGCAATCTCCCTATGCTCCTCTATTCCTTGAATTTTCCCTATACCCCTCTATTCCTTCTATTTTCCCTATGCCCCTCTATTCCTTGCGTTCTCCCTATGCCCCTCTATTCATTCTATTCCCCCTATGCCCCTTTATTCCTTGCGTTCTCCCTATGTCCCTCTATTTCTTGTATTTTCCCTATGCCCCTCTGTTCCTTGCAATCTCCCTATGTTCCTCTATTCCCTGCATTCTCCCTATGCCCCACTATTCCTTGTGTTCCCCTTTTGTTCCTCTGTTCTATGTATTCCCTTTATTCCCCTCTATTACTTGCATTTCCCTATGTCCCTCTATTCCTTCTATTCCCCCTATGCCCCTCTGTTCCTTGCATTCTCCGTATGTCCCTCTATTCCTTGCATTCTCCCTATGCCCCTCTATTCCCTGCATTCTCCCTATGTCCCTCTATTCCTTGCATTCTCCCTATACCCCTCTATTCCTTGCATTCTCCCTATGTCCCTCTATTCCTTGCATTCTCCCTATGCCCCTCTGTTCCTTGCATTCTCCCTATGTCCCTCTATTCCTTGCATTCTCCCTATGTCCCTCTATTCCTTGCATTCTCCCTATGTCCCTCTATTCCTTGCATTCTCCCTATGCCCCTCTGTTCCTTGCATTCTCCCTATGCCCCTCTGTTCCTTGCATTCTCCCTATGCCCCTCTGTTCCTTGCATTCTCCCTATGCCCCTCTATTCCTTGCATTCTCCCTATGCCCCTCTATTCCTTGCATTCTCCCTATGCCCCTCTATTCCTTGCATTCTCCCTATGCCCCTCTGTTCCTTGCATTCTCCCTATGCCCCTCTGTTCCTTGCATTCTCCCTATGCCCCTCTATTCCTTCTATTCCCCCTATGCCCCTTTATTCCTTGCGTTCTCCCTATGTCCCTCTATTTCTTGTATTTTCCCTATGCCCCTCTGTTCCTTGCAATCTCCCTATGTTCCTCTATTCCCTGCATTCTCCCTATGCCCCACTATTCCTTGTGTTCCCCTTTTGTTCCTCTGTTCTATGTATTCCCTTTATTCCCCTCTATTACTTGCATTTCCCTATGTCCCTCTATTCCTTCTATTCCCCCTATGCCCCTCTGTTCCTTGCATTCTCCCTATGTCCCTCTATTTCTTGCATTCTCCCTATGCCCCTCTATTCCATGCATTCTCCCTATGCCCCTCTATTCCATGCATTCTCCCTATGTCCCTCTATTCCTTCTATTCCCCCTATGCCCCTCTGTTCCTTGCATTCTCCGTATGTCCCTCTATTCCTTGCATTCTCCCTATGCCCCTCTATTCCCTGCATTCTCCCTATACCCCTCTATTCCTTGCATTCTCCCTATGTCCCTCTATTCCTTGCATTCTCCCTATGCCCCTCTGTTCCTTGCATTCTCCCTATGTCCCTCTATTCCTTGCATTCTCCCTATGTCCCTCTATTCCTTGCATTCTCCCTATGTCCCTCTATTCCTTGCATTCTCCCTATGCCCCTCTGTTCCTTGCATTCTCCCTATGCCCCTCTGTTCCTTGCATTCTCCCTATGCCCCTCTGTTCCTTGCATTCTCCCTATGCCCCTCTGTTCCTTGCATTCTCCCTATGCCCCTCTGTTCCTTGCATTCTCCCTATGCCCCTCTGTTCCTTGCATTCTCCCTATGCCCCTCTGTTCCTTGCATTCTCCCTATGCTCCTCTGTTCCTTGCATTCTCCCTATGCTCCTCTGTTCCATGCTTACCGTCGTTACCTATGCATATAATTCCCTGGTACCTACCGCATTACAGCAGCTCAGACACTAGAGTCCAACAGGTTGCACAAAGAACCCAGATGGCAGAATGTGTGTTTTAATCCATAAAGTGCACCCCGGCAGTTGGTATTTTCTACACTTTCACACGGTGAGTTATATTTTATTACAGTGTGAGCTCGG
This sequence comes from Rhinella marina, assembly GCA_900303285.1. NCBI lineage: Eukaryota > Metazoa > Chordata > Amphibia > Anura > Bufonidae > Rhinella > Rhinella marina. The sequence continues at coordinate 131,260 of ONZH01029112.1, forward strand.
GGATTAATGCTGAAAATAAAGCAGTGCTTATGGTTTACCTAACTAAAGCCGTATGAGCCGTGTATAACATTACACATTATACACGTGTGAATCAGACCTTTCCTGCCTGGAGATTGCCAGGCTGTACACTATAATCTATAGCTGAACTTAAAATTCCTCCAGCTGAGTAGAGGAGAGGGCTATATTTATTTCAGTAAGTAATAAACTGTCATAATAATCATTTTCACAAGCGCCATTGTCAGCACATGGTTTTCACAGCTTTCTACAGCGGGAAACCTATTGTGATATCATAAAGTAACGCATACTCGTAATTGCACTTCATTAGATTTTGATAGAGAGTATATATATATATATATATATATACTGCATATATGGACTTGAAGGTTATAAGTGATAGCATTTAGCATTTCATGTTCATGGATACTGGATTAATACTGAACATATGAGTTCTGTTATATAAGGGGCATCCATATTCGTAATACAGTATGTGCCTTTTATCATTTAGTGATGTAGCAGAGCTGACAGCTCTTCTGACATGTTCATTTTAGTAACTACTTGTTCCATAACATTACAATACTGGAGGCATCTCCAGCATAACTCAATGCTGTGCTGTTCCTCTCTTATTCCTCTCAGAAATAAATAAATTAACAACTGTGTGCAACCATTCCCCTGGTGTGATATTTAATTTAGGCTATATTCACATGGCTGTTGTTTTCCTGGCCTCCGAGCAGCATATTTTGCAGCTTAGATTGGGACCCATTAATTTCTATGGGTCCGCAAAAGATGCGGACAGCACACCGTGTGCTGTCCGCATCCGTTGCTCTGTATCGCAGCCCCGCAAAAAGAATAGAACATGTCCTATTTTTGTCCGCTATTGCGGACAAGAATAGGCATTTATATGATAGCAGCGGCATGTGCGGTCCACAAATTGCGGAACGCACATGGGCTGGTATCCATGTTTTGCGGATCCGCAAAACACAACGTTCGTGTGAACGTAGCCTAATAGAAAGGACTGTTCTCATATGCAATGTGGCCCAGAAAAGGACTCTATAATTTGCTGAATAGCCACATGGATGGAAAATACGGATGTGTGCATGGCCCCATGGAAATGAATGGGTAAGTACGCTATCAGCAAAAACTGAAGAATACTGCCTCATTCACAGGTCAGTGTTCGGTCAGTGATTTCCATTAGTGATTTTGAACCAAAACCAGGTGCGGCTCTAAACACAGAACAGGTGCAGATCTTTCTCTTACACCTTATCTCTGTGGAGGCTTCAATCCTTGTTTTGGCTCACAATCACTGATGGAAATCACTGAACAAAACACTGACGTGTAAATGAGGCATACAGGTGAAAAATACGGTCATGTGCCTGAGGCCTTATAGTAGGATACTAGAGGAGGCTATTATAAATTTAGAGGAACCCAGTATATATCTCATATCCAGTCCATTTTATACAGAGGCTTTCAGAGGTTTCATTCCTTTGATATCCTGAATTGTTGTATATAATAGAAAAAACTGTTTCCAATAACTGGTATAAGGCATTAGCTGCCGTCAAATGTATGGAAGAGAAGCCTGGCAGACCTTCTCTATTTGAGGGCAGTGAATTCAGCTTACCTACTGTACACCTACAGCCATACAGCAGGAGTCAAAAATAGATTGAAATCCACCTTGTGTCTCTGGATCATACACTATCCCTAGCCCATGCTTTACACTGCAGCTCTGTTTGCTCAGGTTGGCTGCTGTGAACAAGATCAATTCCATAACAAGTTCCCCAAAAAGTTAGGCTGGCCATACAGATTAGATAAATGTTGGTCAAACGCACTGCTTTTTGCAGGAGCAGTAAACCAGAGAACAGCCTGCCGGAATTCACCGGATCCAGCACTGCCGGATGTGGACGGAACGTCTGCCGGCCCCATTAAGTATAAAGGGGTCCGGCGGAGATCAGTTTGCATTCCAGCAGACAAGCGGAGAACCGGCCAGACAAAAACCCACTACATGCTGCGGTTTGTGTCTAGCCGATTATCCGCTTGTCTGCCGGATTAGCCAAGCCTAAGTTTAACGTGTGAAAGTAGCCTTATGTGCATAAAGGCTTGCCGGCTCTCCCCAATGCCAGATATTTGGGGAGGTAAGAAAGAAAGGATCGGAGAGCGGAAATCCAAAAGTACAATCCTTTTGGTATCGGGGAGGTAAGCCACTGCTATATAAGTCCAGCAGCTGATTTCTCACCACTTCCCTTTCAAGACATGTTTGTATATGCATGCATGTATATGGAAGAGGTAGGAGAGATTGCTTTTGGTCCAAGTGTTCATCCGACAGATATCTAATGTGCGTGACTGGCAATAGTGAATGTTTGAGAAGATTGAGATAAAAAAAAGACTGGTGCTGACTATTGTCACACATACTGTGAGAAATGAGCTTAGAGAATAATTACAATACACAAACAGAAGTTAACTAACAAATCCAGCTCAGCTTCATGACCATATACTAAGAAGGAGAACAAAGAGCAATTAAAGGATAGAATACATAAGCTTGTCGTACACATGAGATACCATAACAGTCAGCTGACAGTTATGTAGTGAATGGGGAGAAACACCTCCGTCAGCGGCTAATCTCCCCAAGAGCAGAAGAATCAGGTACCTTAAATCCAATTTGTCCGATCCTTTTCTCCCCTGACATCTGCTATAAGGGGAAAGTCGGGGGGGCCCATACACATTTTATGGTTGGCCAAACTCAGCAAAGTCAGCAGGTTTGGCTGACCTAGATCTAATGTGTGCGGCCAGTTTAAAGGGGTTGTGCAAGGGTTTTATACAAATTATTCTTATTCTTATTATTTGTACTAGAAGTAGAAGTACATAACTGAATTTCCAGCAGTCTGTAGTAAGGGTACAGATGGGTGTTACCAGTTGGAGGTGTGTCCCTGCACAGTCTGACGTTATCCAATCAGAGCTGCCAGTGTCAGACTGTGCAGTGACACAACCACAACTGGTAACACCCATCTGTACCCTTACTGCAGACTGCTGGAAATTCATTTATAACTTCTAGTAGAAATAATAAAGGAATGGCACAACATAGAGCCATAAGAATAGATGCTCCAGAATTGTAATTACATGGGGGGTGCTAGTAGTTACTAAATCAGACACGTCAGGAGAGGTGACAGGTCCTCTTTAAGTTTGCGATATTCAGATGAATGCCACTGTTTTTAGCAAGACCAGCCAACCACCTAATATGTATGTGTGCCTCCCTACTCTCCCTGCCGGCAGATATAGGGGAAAAGAAAGATTTAGGCAGTTGGATTTAAACATGCCGAATTTTTCTCTATAGATATAAGCTGGGAGATAAGTAGCATCCAGCAGCAGCTTATTCCCCCCTCTGTCAAGCGTGCATGTGTATGGGGGGGGGGGGTGTAAGCAATAGCTATAAGCCAAATGTCTACCGGCATTCATCTAATGTGTGCGGCCAGCCTCACCAGCAATATGTCCCTATATCCCTCCCTGCAGTAGATTAGTGAGAGACAGATGAAAAAGTAAAGTTTATTCCATGTCTGCTCCTAATAATTGGTGATTTGCTGGGTTCCTCACGCATTTTAACGACGTAGCTAGAATTGATCACTTCACCGTTCTCTGGTTTCTATGGTAACCCACCCCCAGCCTGGTGGCATGACAGCTACTGCAAGAAGAGTCTGTGTCACTTGGTGAAGAGGCATCACATTACCATGGAAATGATCGCTTTTCATTGAAATGTGCATTTCTAGTTAATCTTCCACTATGAAGAGAAAAACATCTCAGCCCCTCTCACCCCAGTCCTACCCTAAAGTAATAAAATGGCAATACATGGGGCCTAATGAAGACAGCGTTCCTATGACCTTTACCCTCCTCTGTCCACAAAAGTAATTAAATGGCCAAAAGCTGATCTCCTAAAAACATGGGGCAGATTTATCAAAACTGGTGGAAAGGAAAACTGGCTTAGGCTACTTTCATCCGCGTTTTCTGCGAATTCCAGTTTTGAGATCCGGCAGAGGATCTGAAAACCGGAATTAAATGGTTCAATTTTGTCCCCAGTCAATGGGGACAAAGCTGATCAGGATGCATAAGTATGCATTCGTTCCGATTTGTTGCGTTTTGGTGCCGGACACAGAACCACTGCAAGCTGCAGTTTTGTGTCTGGTTTGTTAAACGGAACAAGCCGGATCTGGCATGAAAATCAATATAAGTCAATGGTGCCAGATCTGGCGCCCATTGACTCACAATGATTTTCATACCGGTTTGTTCAGTCTTGGTTTAACACAACCAGATCCGGCTGAAAAGGATCCAGATGTATTAAATAGCACGGATCCATTTAATTCCGGTTTTCAAATCCACTGCTGGATCTCAAGGGCGGAATTAACAACACAGATGTGAAAGCAGCCTTAGTTGCCCATAGCAACCAATGAGATTCCAGCTTTCAGTTTCTAAAAGAGCTCTGAAAAATGAAAGGTGGGATCTGATTGGTTGCTAAGCTAAGCCAGTTTTCCTTTACACCAGTTTTGAGAAGTCTTGCCCAATATTTGTTTCTCTTGTCAGGATATATTCACGTATGGCAGATTTATTGACATTTCTCTAAAAGAAATTAAAAGTTAGTGGGGGTGGGACACCCAGGACCCTCGCCGATCAGCTGTCTGAGGTGGCCGTGGCATTTCAGCCTCCTGCAGCTTACCAAGCACAGTGCTGACATTGGTATTGCAACTCAGCCCCATTCACTTGAATGGGACTGAGCTGTGCCTAGACCATGTGACCGATAAACATTATGTCACATGGTGTACAAAGACGCCGCGGTGCTCCAGTGAGCGCCATTGCCCTTTTAAACAGCTGATCCTGGCACCCTACCGATCTGATATTGATGGGCCAATCTTGGAAATCCCCTTTATTTGTCCTATTCATCTGAATGTGACATGCAGAAACCCCTGTGCTTTCTGCAGGAACAACCCTATTCAGATATTAGAACTTATTTTCCGTTTTAGAAATTTCTGCCACAAATCTGCTGTGTGCCACTACCCCTAAGACCTCTCTTTATACATCTCACGTGTTACAATACTTGTACAATTTTGAGACTGGATAGCACCACTTTTACTTGATGCTTATGACCACTAACTATAAGGTCCATTCACGCAACCATATTATTGGTCCCCATCCAAACCGCATTTTTTGGGGACCAAATGCAGACACATTCAATTCAAAGGGGCCTCAAAAGATGCAGACAGCCCGCCGTGTGCTGTCCGCATCCGTATGTCTGTTCCACGGCACCCACAAAAAAGATAGCACATGTCCTATTCTTGTCCGTTTTGCGGACAAGAATAAGCACTGTTACAATGGATCTGCAAAAAAAAACAGGTGCTACACAGACCCCATACGTATTTTGCAGATCTGCGTTTTGCAGACTGAATATACATACAGTTGCGTGAACGCACCCTAAATGTGATCTGATCACTTTTCTACAATAGGGTCAAACATGGATTATACACAGGCCAGTGTTACAATGTTGCAGTTGCTGTGTGATGTTTATCCTACCTCATATAATATGTCACAATACATATGATGTATACCCCTGGTAGCACAAGTTACCACTGCAATAAGGCCTGTCACACTGTGTAATCTCCTTTGTATAGCAGTGGCAGAGGCGCCCATGTTACCGTAAGATCCTGGCATGCCTCAGGTTTGAGCACTAATCATCATGTGTAGTACAGGAGCACGCACAATGATGCCTGCCCAGCAGGGAAATCCATGGCAGCTGAGCTGACAAGCAGAATGGATGTGGAGAAAAATATATTTATAGGCTGCACAGAGCTGCTGAGTTGATACCCCTCCACTACACGTATGCACAAGACATGATCTGGACAGCACATATCCTCTCCTTCATTTATGCACACAGTAAGATATTCACATGCATACACTTGCAGAGTCGGACAGGCAAATCTCAAATACTATATGCCTTTATTCACACCATAATATATCATGTGCACACAGAAATACCCCATAAGCACACATCACAGCATACAGTGTCTCTTCACATATGCACATAGTAATATATCATGCTATTTCACATATGGATACAAAAAAAAATAAACACATCACAGTACACGCTGCCCCTATACATGTATAATGTATCATATCCACACAGTACAGAGTACACTGCAACTTCACATATGTATACAGGAACGTATCATATACATACAGCACAGTACATACTGCCTCTTCACACATATACCATAAAATATAAGTACACTAACTCATGTATACTGTATCATATCAGCACAGCAATGTCTATTCATATATGCTGAGTTACACTTAAGATTAGCACAGTGCTGCTGTATACAGTAATATATCATCATACACATCACTACGCATATGTACACAGTAACATATCACATGCACACAACAGTATACAACTTCAGAAACTTATACATCATATTCACACAACAAAGTATATACACCTTCAAATACAGTCATATATGCACACGGTAGTATCACATAACATGGTATACACTGCCCTGTATAAAGCACCATATGCACACAGTAGCATCACGCAACAGGGAATACACTGGCCTGTAAACAGTAATGTATGCACACAGTAGTATCATACAGTACAATATCCACTGCTCTGTATATAGTTATATATGCACACAGTAGTATCACGCAGCAGGGAATACACTGGCCTGTATACATTAATATATGCACCCAGTAATACCACACAGCATGGTATACACCGCCCTGTATACAGTAATATATGCACACAGTAGTATCACCCAGCACAATATACACTGCCCTATATACAGTTATATATGCACACAGTAGTATCAGAAAGCAGGGAACACACTGGCCTGTATACAGTAATATATGCACACAGTAGTATCATACAGCACAATATACACTGCCCTATATACAGTTATATATGCACACAGTAGTATCAGAAAGCAGGGAACACACTGGCCTGTATACAGTTATATATGCACACAGTAGTATCACACAGCAGGGAATACACTGGCCTGTATACATTAATATATGCACACAGTAGTATCATACAGCACAATAAACACTGCCCTGTATACAGTTATATAAGCACACAGAAGCATTACACAGTATACATTTCCCTGTATAAAATATATGTGCAGTGTATCACTCAGCCCAGTGTACAGTAATACATGCACACAGTAGTATCACCCAGCACAATATACACTGCCCTGTATACAGTAACACATGCACACAGCAGTATCAACCAGCACAATATACTCTGCCCTGTATACAGGAATATATGTACACAATAGTATCACCCAGGACAATATACCCTGCCCTGTATACAGTAATATATGCACACAGTAGTATCACCCAGCACAATATACACTTCCCTGCATACAGTAACACATGCACACAGCAGTATCAACCAGCACAATATACTCTGCCCTGTAAAGAGGAATATATGTACACAGTAGTATCACCCGGCACAATATACCCTGCCCTGTATACAGTAATATATGCACACAGTAGTATCACCCAGCACAATATACACTGCCCTGTATACAGTAATATAAGCGCACAGTAGTATCACCCAGCACAATATACACTGCCCTGTATACAGTAATATAAGCGCACAGTATACACTGTATATAGCTGTATATACTACATACATAGGCTCCCCCTCCTTCATAACACCCTGCCCATGTTGGTATGTACAGAGTGGCACTGCATGCACACAGCACTGGGCTTCCTGCTGCCCAATAATATGTCCAGGGTAACATAGAAAACAGCAACAAATGGCTGCAGGAGGTGGATGGCTATGAATAGCCCCACTGTACACGGATGACTCTGCTCATTCTCACCTTTGTCAGCCTCCTCTTCTGTGGCACCTTGTACTAGACAGAACATGTTCCTGGGGTGCTGCAGGATGGTATCTGAACATGCAGATGTGCCCCTTGTAGATGTGGAGCTCCTGGTTAGATGAGATCAGGCTGGTGGATCCCCATTCCTCTAATTCCCCACCTCCTCTCTGCTGCATGGAGTAGTGAATGTCTCCCCTCCCTCCAGTGAGATTACAGTAATGACAGACCATGCGATCCCCTCCTAGTCTTTGTCTTCACAATGCAGGACGACCCAGTGCAGATCCCAATCAGGAGGATTATACGCAGCAGAAGCATCCGAGAAGCTGTCAGCAAGCTGCCAGGCTCATGATGAGTGTGCCAGGATGGGAGCACACTGCTGGGCACTATGTGATGGCATGCAGATTATTGCACCCCTATCTAGCAGTGTATATGCCTGTGCTACTAGAAGATGCCAAGATGTGCTGTGAAGACATGAGCATGCTGGTGCCAGCTTTTCTATCTAGGCATTGCTGGGCACCATCCTCCCCATCTCATTGGAGCTGCTGAGGTCATGGGAGGGGGGAGAAGGGGCTGCTGCTTCCAGCACAGGCTCTACTGCTGCTGCATCCAAACCAGTGAGAGCCTAATGGATGACATCAAGTGATATCATGCTCAGGAAGTGTAGACACGGGAAACACCTGCAAGTATAGAAAGCACAATAATAAGAGAATAAGGGAGGTTTACCAACTTGGATACAGATGATAATGCTTGAAACAGTGTGAAAAGCCCTCTGTATTGAATGCCTAGTAACTTTCAGAGGATAAGATACATTGTCTCAACTCCTTCATCTGAATGTTCAGTGTAGACAGTGGTCTATTTAAAGGATACTTCCATCATGTATGTTTTAAAGGGGTGTAATTGAATTGCAGTAGGTTCTCTCCATGTTGGCCCGTGTTATCTGGTAGCTGATTGTCAAAAGTACAATTTGATTCCTAGTGGTCCTTCAGACCACCTATGACACTGATCCTCCATAAGCCACCCACTTTACTAGAGACTAGTGTAGACCTTTATCTACTCCCAGCAATAACTATTCACACACAATACCACCAGTGCATTATACTGAATTATCGGCAATATTAAAGGAGTTTTAGACAAAATGACTTTTATAACAAGCCTTCCAGATATGTCCTTCAGACCAGTTCTGGCATCTGCAAAATCCATTAATCAATGGCTCCAGTCTTTTTTTGAGAGGAGCGGTGGGCATGAGGCAGCAGGGCAGTTCTGGAGTCATAGGTGTTAGTGTCGGGCTGAAGTTCCCTGGATCCATCAGAGGAAATCTGTCTGAGGACCCAACTGCTTATGTATACAGGGCATGTGGACATTTACTTTTAAGTAATCATTGCACATGTAGGACTTTTAATAGGATATCTGGTTTACAGGTGGACATAGACTGCAAAGGGCCACTTTGCAAAAAAAGTATGTGTCCCTATAGTTGTAACAGCCAGTTTTTGAGAGTGGAGAGTTCATCATTGAGCTTCATTGTAGCAAATGTTTTAAGTATGAACTTCTCTTCCAGATTGTAGTCCACCAGTAAATGCTATGACAATAGTTAACATCTCTTTACATACAATGATGTAGACATTAGGAAGCATTGGTGGTTTTTTGGTAAGATAGTGATGGGCTTCTTTTCCTACTTGGCCCTTGTGCAGCGCCATATATGGAATGTCCACACCTTATCTGATAATTGCTCTGAATATCACCTCGAAGTGAGATTGTCTTCTGCTAGATCTTTGGGGCCCTGTTTTATTAGGGTCTATTATAGTTTCAGTTCTTGGGCCAATGGGAGGATCTTCAGGTACTCTCATAGTCCAACAATGGATGAAAATGCTCCTCATTTTAAAGGTTTTATAGAATCTAGAAAGCTATTACCAGATCAGAACATATATGTACAGTCTATCTGCCGTGACAGTTCAGAAACATGTCTTGATCAGAAAAACTGGCCTCCTCAGATTTTGCATTCCTTTCTTTACCACAACATAATCCAACTGTATCACTTCAGGCCATGATAATAACTGTACAAATATTAAAGCTGCAGGTGCCAACGTGACAGTTTCAGTCTGTGCTGGCAATGTGCTTGCATTCCTTAATCACGTCGATACATTATATCCCTATCTATAGAGTGCCGCCTCCTGGGGTCAATGTGAGAGACAATGTGCGATGGTCTCCACACCCTGTATCATTATCTTCTTTTTCCATTTAGTCACTAATTCAGTAGGGCATTAGAAGTTACAACTCTTCTGCCACTTCCCTTTTGGACTCCGTGATCGGATGCAACACCCCCCCCCCCAATCCGTTCCACTTCTAGTTTCATATTATATTTAGAAAGAAGTGTTATTTAACTTTTCATCTACTAATAACATGTATCAACGCAATCTACCAATGCTTTTACCAAAAATATGGCGCATAAAAGCAGACAAAATAGGGGTCATTTCTTCAGAAAAACCTACACTAATTTTTGGCATAGTACCATTTTGCAACTTTTTACTCCCATGAGACAAAATTTTGTTGCACAGGCATTTTTACACTGTCCTCGACAGCAGGCAGTGGCGGGGCAGTGGTGGGGGCTGGGTCAGGGCCGGGACATCAGGTGCAGCAAATTTACTAACAATTATGCCTGGAAACAAAAACAACTCCAGTTATGGGCACGGACTGCTGGAGGTGAGCCAAATTTATAAGGTCTAGGCCTCGTCATAAATTAAGCACTTCCTCCAGCAGTGCAAGGGCTCTCAAAGCCTGGAGTAAAAAGCCATCAGTAGTGTTCCTAGGGTGTTTGGCACCCAGGGTGCCCCCTTCCCCCAATACTTTAAAAAAATTGTACCCCCTCACAATAGTATTGCCCTCTCTGTGCCACTTTCACAGTAGTAATGCCGTATCTGTGTCCCGGAGACGGATCTTTACTGATGAACTGGAGGAAAGAGTATACTAGTTCACTGCACCTTCTCAGAAAACTGGACGGTGATACACCACTGCTAAACTATGTTTTTCCCTATGTGTATAATTCAAGGTGACTTTGTGGTAATTTAGGGCTCTGTGGAGCTGTTTCGTAATGCAGGAAACATGTCCTGATTTGAAAATGGTCACTAATGCTATGTCCACACGTGACTAAAACGCTGCAGATTTGCCACCATAGATTTTTCTACAGCATATCTGCTGCAGTGTGCAGTTCATCTCAGTTCCAATTTTTTAGTGGCTCATATGCGGAACCATTCACTTCAACGGGTCCGCAAAAAAAAAAAAAAAAAAACTGAAATTACTCCATCTGCATTCCATATGCCCACAAGTCCATTCCACAAAAAAATAGAACATGTCCCATTCTTGTCCGTTTTGCGTGGATCTGCAAAAGAAACAAACAGTAACAGGGACGTCACATGGATGTCATCCATTTTTTTGCAGATCCGTGTTTTACGGACTACAAAATACATACGATCATGTGCATGAGCCCTTATGCTGTAGATTTTCCACAAGAAAATTCATGCATAATGCACACCATGTGCATATACCCTTAGGCCTGATTCATAGGCCCATGCTCGGTCTGGGAAACAAAGTCCGAGGGCTGGCAGCATCTTCCAGACTGACCACGGCTCCCCCGATCAGACTACATCATTGTCTCATCTTTTCACGTCAGTGTTTAATTTTATTTTTAATATATTTTTTATTTCTATTTTCATTTTATTATTTTTTATTTATCCCTTTTTCTTGTCTACACATAAATACCTCATGTCCGATTGTTTTGCAGATATTAGTCCTTAGGGTCCTATAGTTGGTCTCTTTTTTTAGGTAGAATTGCTTATGTAATCCAGTCCAGTTTTTAGTATTGTTTTAGGAGAACCAGTGCAGTTTTTAATAATTAATTTAGTACTTATAAAAAGTCTAAGGGAAGACAACAGTTCACATCTCTTTCAGCTGCTGGGGAGGGGGACAGGAGCACAGAAACGCGCTTAGCCTAGCCTATAATATTCGTCCATCTTATCAACAGTAATAATATTAATCTTTATTTATATGGCGCCAACATATTCCACAGCGCTTTACCATTAGAGGCTTCATGTACAGAGTTAAACATTACAGAGCAACAAACAAGTCATCGATTAAAACAAGAGGAATTAGGGGTCTGCTCTCAAGAGCTTACAATCTACAGTATGAGGAGATTGGGGTGACACAGAAGGTAAAAAGAGCCATCCTAACACAATATGATCTAAGGTCCGAAGCTCGATTTGCTCAACACTGGTGTTCACAATACTACAGAGTTTGTTTGTTCCTATTAGGCCGGGTTCACATCACCGTTTAGTTTTCTGTTCTTCTGATCTGTCAGAAGAACAGAAAAATAAACAAAAAGAACAGATCCTGTATTTTAACCCTTTCTACCCCAGTCCAGTTTTCACCTTCCTGGCCATGCCATTTTTTGCAAATCTGACATGTGTCACTTTAAGTGGTAATAACTTTGGAACACAATTATCCAAGCCATTCTGAGATTGTTTTCTCGTGACACATTGTACTTCATGACAGTGGTAAATGTGAGTCAATATATTTCACCTTAATTTATAAAAAAAAATCCCAAATTTACCAAAAATTTTGAAAAATTCACAATTTTCTAAATTTGAATTTCTCTACTTTTAAGACAAATAGTAATACCTCATAAATAGTTATCAGTCATCATTCCCCATATGTCTATTTTACATTGGCATCATTTTCTAAATGTTATTTTATTTTTTTAGGAAGTTAGAAGGCTCAGAATTTTAGAAGCAAATTCTCAAAACCAATTTTTTCAGCACCAATTCAGATATAAAGTGATTTTGAGGGGCTTACATAATAGAAACTAATAAGTGACTGCATTTTAGAAACTACAATTAAGCTCTTCAAAACTGATGTTGCAACCTTTGCTAACCCTTGAGGTGTTCCACAAGAATTAAAGGAAAATGGAGGTGAAATTTCAAATTTTCATTTTTTTGCAATTTTTTATGTTAATCAATTTTTTCTTGCAACACAGCAAGTGTTAACAGAAAAATTAACCTCAATATACATTACTCTGATTCTACAGTTTCTACAGAAATACCTCATATGTGGTAGTAAGCTGATGTAGGGGCACATGGCAGTGCTCAGAAGGATAGCAGCACCATATGGTTTTTGGAGGGCAGATTTTGCTGGAATGGTTTTTGGGTGCCATTTTGTATTTGAAGAGACCCTGATGTACCCCTACAATGGAAATCCCCAAAAAGTGACCCCTGAGTATGTACTTTTGACCCCATAGGCGTTTTAGAGAATTTAGAAACACTTGGCTATGAAAATGAAAAGTTTCATTTTTTCCAATAAAATGTTGCTTTAGCCCCAAATTTTTCATTTTCACAAAGGGTAACAGGAGGAAAAGCATCCTTAATTTGTTACCCATTTTCTCCTGAATATAGAAACACCCCATTTGTAGTGGTAATCTGCTGTAGGGGCATATGGCAGGATTCAGAAGGGAAGGAGCACCATATGGCTTTTGCAGCACAGATTTTGATGGATTGTTTTATGGGCGTAATTGGTTTTTATTTTTTGGGCGAATGTCTTAAGTAGGGGCTCATTTTTTGGGGGGATGAGATAATGGTTTGATTAGTACCATTTTGGGGTACATACAACTTTTTGATCTCTTGGTATTACACTTTTTGTGAGGAAAGGTTTTGGTTCAGTTTTTTTTTTTGTTTGTTTTTTATGCCGCTCAGATGATGGGGTGGATGGGGTAGCTTTTTTTTTTTTCAGCCGGTCAATACAGACACAGCAATACCCAATATGTCAATTTTTTCCTATTTTTTACAATTTTATATGACTTCTGGGAAAAGGGCACTTTGTTTTCTTGGAACTTTTTTTTTTTAATTATGTAAAACACTTTTTTTGTCCCACTATGGGATTTTAACTTTTGGGGGTCTGAACCACCCTGCAATGCATTACAATACACTGACAACCGTCTTGCCCGTGAGACCACGGCATATAAGGGGTTAATGCGTCGGCATCTGTGTATTCATTGCGATGTATCTGTACGCGCTGGTGCTTTAAGTCACGTCCCACAGTGCCATACATGTATGGTGCTGGTTGTGACAGGGTTAAGCATCCGTTATGCTCAGTTATGCACACTTTTCATCTGCTTTAGCCATTTCCATCTGAGAGCCATTATTTTAGATGGAAAAAAGTCAGTGATGTGAACCCAGCCTTACCATTCAGCTGGATGATTTGTGCATTGAATGTAGAAAAAAACCCACAACAGCTACTATACTATCTATGGATGGACAACTGCAGCCTTGAGAGCATTTATATACCTCAGAAAACATCTTATACAGTGGGGAAAAAAGTATTTAGTCAGCCACTAATTGTGCAAGTTCTCCCACTTAAAAAGATGAGAGAGGCCTGTAATTGACATCATAGGTAGACCTCAACTATGAGAGACAAAATGAGAAAACAAATCCAGAAAATCACATTGTCTGATTTTTAAAGAATTTATTTGCAAACTATGGTGAAAAATAAGTATATGGTCATCTGCAAACAAGCAAGATTTCTGGCTCTCACAGACCTGTAACTTCTTCTTTAAGAGGCTCCTCTGTCCTCCAGTCATTCCCTGTAGTAATGGCACCTGTTTGAACTTGTTATCAGTATAAAAGCTCCTGTCCACAACCTCAGTTACGTTCCAAACTTCACTATGGTGAAGACCAAAGAGCTGTCGAAGGACACCAGAAACAAAATTGTAGACCTGCACCAGGCTGGGAAGACTGAATCTGCAATAGGCAAGCAGCTTGGTGTGAAGAAATCAACTGTAGGAACAATAATTAGAAAATGAAAGACATACAAGACCACTGATAATCTCCCTCGATCAGGGGCTCTACGCAAGATCTCACCCCGTGGGGTCAAAATGATCACAAGAACTGTGAGCAAAAATCCCAGAACCACACGTGGGGACCTAGTGAATAACCTGCAGAAAGCTGGGACCAACGTAACAAAGTCTACTGTCAGTAATACACTACGCTGCCAGGGACTCAGATCCTGAAGTGCAAGACGTGTCCCCCTGCTTAAGCCAGTACATATCCAGGCCCGTCTGAAGTTTGCTAGAGAGCATTTGGATGTTCCAGAAGAGTATTGGGAAAATGTTATATGGTCAGATGAAACCAAAGGTGATCTGTTTGGTAGAAACACAACTTGTCGTGTTTGGAGGAGAGTGAATGCTGAGTTGCATCCAAAGAACACCATACCTACTGTGAAGCATGGGGGTGGCAACATCATGCTTTGGGGCTGTTTCTCTGCAAAGGGACCAGGACGACTGATCCGTGTACATGAAAGAATGAATGGGGCCATGTAGCGTGAGATTTTGAGTGAAAACCTCCTTCCATCAGCAAGGGAATTGAAGATGAAACGTGGCTGGGACTTTCAGCATGACAATGATCCCAAGCACACCACCGGGACAACAAAGGAGTTGCTTCGTAAGAAGCATTTCAAGGTCCTGGAGTGGTTTAGCCAGTCTCCAGATCTCAACCCCATAGAAAACCTTTGGAGGGAGTTGAAAGCCCAGCGACAGCCCGAAATCATCACTGCTCTAGAGCAGATCTGCATGAATCGCAGATCAGCCCACCCAGCCACTTATAATAATCTTACTTACCTGTCCTGCGCAGCTGCTGCCCTCCGGTCCCGCATTCCGCTCTCTTCCCTGCCGGCGCACACTATGACCTGAGCGTCAGGCCATAGTGCGCGCCGGCAGGGAAAAGAGCGGAGCGCGGGACCAGAGGGCAGCGGCAGCGCAGGACAGGTAAGTAAGATTATTATAAGTGGCTGGGTGGGCTGATCTGAGGTCTGATGGGGGTCCCTACGTACAAGTGAGCGCTTCCTTATGGAAGGGCTCACTTGTATTCGCCCTATAAGACGCACCGCATTTTCCCCCCTACTTTTGGGGGAAAAAAGTGCGTATTATAGGGCGAAAAATACGTTACTTTTTTTCCCCCACTGTATTACTAATGACATTCATTAAGATCATTTGACCTATTATTATTATTTTAGGTACCTTTGTAGAATATTTTTATAACTAATTTAATATCTAGTGATTATTAATTCCAAGTATTTTGATTACTGTGTGGACATCATGTTATTACATTTTTATAAATTTATAATGGATCCATTATTATTATTTCAACTGCTGGGCCCACAGCTATTACATCTATATTACCTAGTTTAATTTCAGGACTTTTGTCATTTTATCCTATATTTTCATATAGTGTTGAAAGTGTCCTCCTTAAATATACTTAGTATCTTCAATTACTGCCTTGAGAGCCTTACTTTCTTTACCTGTTACTGTTGTTACTGTTGTCTGTTGGCACTTGTGAGGGTACATTAACAGTTGCGGTTTATGTCCGGCATAAATGCAGGCTGATAGCCCAACAAACCGGATCCGCTGGAAGCCAGCAGGTTGCTCTCTTTTGGAGTTCAGCACTCCAGACACACAATCAGATAGGAACTGACAGGGGAGGACTGGGAAGTTAAAGTGGCCCTGGAAAAAACCTAAAAGTGGCCCCATGTTGTAGGTGGGAATAGATTCATACTAGCCAGGGCCAACTGAAGTAGACAGGGCCTGCAATACTATAGTGCTTCACAAAGTACCACCCCAGTAGAATCAAATACTACAGTGCAGCACAAAATACTGATGCCCTTTCCACAATATTCAACTGCATCATCATCTTGAGGATGGTAATACAGTTGAGTTCATGAGGGCAACCGTAGCCATTGAGCATCAGATCATTATCTGGCCTGTGGCCATCAGGAGACCTTGGGTGGACCCTGGGCATCAGCCCACTGGGAAATTTCCCTGTAGGGTCTATGCATAAATAACTATGATGCAGTCCACTAGGATCAGAGGCGACACACAGGCCATATTTCCAGGACCAACTATGGTCATGTGGATCAGACCTTAGGTAAATTTCTGCAGCAGTACCACAAGAATCTGAAGGTAAATGTGCAGAGGGAAATCCACACCAAATCATAAAGATTTTGATGCAGGTTTGCTGGTAGATTTCCCCTGCAGAAAACAGCCAAATGACAAAAATAAGGACAATACATACCTCCCCTGTGTTTCCATGGCTCACTTGCCTGGGGTTTTTATTTTTTGCAAAACTTACAGGTTTTTCTGAAGGTCCACAGGTAATCTGCAGCAAAAACTGCTGCTTGTTAAGGATTTTGACTTTCTCCTTGAGCTCAATAGGGAAAATCTGCAATAAATCTGTGACTCTTCCGTTTCAGAAAATGATACGCTGCAGATTTTAAATTATGCACAGGTTATTTTCCGCATGTAAAATGTACACAGTGTGTGGATCTCTACAAAGCCTGGTACTTTAATCCACTGCTGATTTTCTGCTTGCAAAACCCACAAAAGTTCCATTAGATGAGCCCTTCCATTATTTAACCCTAAACAGACTGTAGCATACAAATACATAAAAGTGCCTTTGCTATAGTAAGTATAAGCGTACAGGGCTGTGCTTTCATCTTCCTAGGCCTCAGCTAATTGCTTTGTACTTTGATCCGTCTGATCTGTAATAACCACGATAGACCAGTGTACTGTATTACGTACAGGGCCCCTTCAGTTCCTTCAGGCATAGAGCATACCTAAATCTGCCACATCTCCATTTATATTCTCAGTACTTCTGCGGTAGAGATCTGATTCTCACATGTTCTTATTTAAGCATCTCATTAGAAATCCCTGCAGCGGCCGACTGGACTAATTCATTCTTCATTTAGATTTAATATTGATTTTACCGGAGCTTTCATCTCTAAACTTTAAGTCTGAGGGCCACTGAGAAGTGAACATCTGGTGTAAGACTCAATGTACAAATACTTCACTAATACAATGAAAACAGCCATTATATTGATGTTCAGCGCATGACTGTGGGCCTTAATCTACATATATTCTGTGGACATGAGTCAGGAAATCACGGATGATTTGCACAATAAACATGATTACACGAGGGGCTAGACTTCTGACATGTTTGGTTAAACAAAATGGAAATGAGTAAAGTCAGAAACAAGAAGATCAGAGAAAAAAGTCTTCAGGTACTTGTATATACTGCAGATGTTCTGCTGAGGAATTGCGTGAAGAAAATCTGAAGAATGAGTGGGAGAGAATCTGCGCATAAATTGAAATTTGGTGTGGATTTTAAATCCATGGCATTTCAAGGTGTTTTTACCACTGACTGCATTCTTTGCAATGTATAGGGTGAAATCTGACACAACCAGTAGCAATTACACTACATATTCTGCAA
Organism: Rhinella marina; assembly: GCA_900303285.1. Classification (NCBI taxonomy): domain Eukaryota; kingdom Metazoa; phylum Chordata; class Amphibia; order Anura; family Bufonidae; genus Rhinella; species Rhinella marina. Next base: position 149,408 of record ONZH01029112.1, read on the forward strand.
CAAATTGTGCACTGGTTTCCTGCAGATTTTCAGCAGAGTACAGGTGCCATCAAACGCAGCAGAAAATTCCGCGACTGAAAATCAGTTCGATTCATCTCAGTGGAGCTTTCAGAAATCCATTTGCTAGCTGTCTCATTCAAGTTGTAGAATTTTCTCCCACAAAATCTGCCACGTGTGAAGGTACCCCTATTAGTTCCACTTGGACATACTTTAAGGATAAGGCCACACTTGGCACATACACTGTGGATTTTCTGCAGCGGAATTGGATGTGAAAGATCCACTGCGTACACAGTATGAGCAAAGTGTAGGAGATTTGAAACAATCTCATCCAGATGCTGCAGAAAATGGCCACAACTACACATGCTATGTGGATTTTAAATAGATGCGTTTGAAATGCAGGGTCTGCCTGCTGGACCAATTGGCTTTTGTACAAGTTAAAGGGAATTTGTCGTGAGAAAATGACTTATTGTTTAAGGAAACCATAAGGAAAAAAAAATAGAATTTGTAAAAGACAAATAAAAGCAGCTAAACTAGAGACTGAAAGACTAATTGCTAAAGAGAGTAAAACTAACCCTAAAATGTTCTTCAATTATATAAATACTAAAAAGTATAAATCTGAAGGTGTCGGCCCCTTACAGAGTAATGAGGGGGGAGTAGCAGAGAGCGATGAGGAGAAAGCAAAACTCTTAAATATTTTTTTCTCCACTGTATTCACTGAGGAAAATAAACTGTCAGATGAAATGCAGAATATAAAAGTGAATTCCCCTTTAAAAGTGTCCTGTCTGACCCAGGAAGAAGTACTGGGGCGTCTTAAAAAGATTAAAATAGACAAATCGCCAGGACCGGATGGCATACACCCACGTATCCTAAGAGAATTAAGTAATGTCATTGCCAGACCCTTATACTTAATATTTAAGGACTCTATACTGACAGGGAGTGTTCCACAGGATTGGCGCATAGCAAATGTGGTGCCAATATTCAAAAAGGGTCCAAAAACAGAGCCCGGGAACTATAGGCCGGTAAGTTTAACATCTGTAGTGGGTAAACTGTTTGAGGGTTTTCTAAGAGATGCTATCTTGGAGTACCTCAATGAAAATAAGCAAATAACTCCATATCAGCATGGCTTCATGAGGGATCGGTCGTGTCAAACCAATTTAATCAGTTTCTATGAGGAGGTAAGTTCTAGACTTGACCGCGGGGAATCAATGGATGTCGTATATCTGGACTTCTCCAAAGCATTTGACACTGTACCACATAAAAGGTTAGTATATAAAATGAGAATGCTTGGCCTTGGAGAAAATGTCTGTATGTGGGTAAGTAACTGGCTCAGTGATAGAAAACAGAGGGTGGTTATTAATGGTACATACTCAGATTGGGTCACTGTAACTAGTGGAGTATCACAGGGGTCAGTATTGGGCCCTATTCTCTTTAATATATTTATTAATGATCTTGTAGAAGGCTTGCACAGTAAAATATCAATTTTTGCAGATGACACTAAACTGTGTAAAGTAATTAACACAGAAGAGGACAGTACACTGCTACAGATGGATCTGGATAGACTGGAGGCTTGGGCAGATAAGTGGCAGATGAGGTTTAACACTGACAAATGTAAGGTTATGCATATGGGAAGGAATAATGCAAGTCACCAGTACATACTAAATGGTAAAACATTGGGTAACTCTGACATGGAAAAGGACCTAGGAATTTTAGTGAACAGCAAACTAAGCTGCAGAAACCAGTGTCAGACAGCTGCTGCCAAGGCCAATAAGATAATGGGTTGCATCAAAAGGGGCATAGATGCCTGTGATGAGAACATAGTCCTGCCACTTTACAAATCACTAGTCAGACCGCACATGGAGTACTGTGCACAGTTCTGGGCTCCTGTGAACAAGGCAGACATAGCAGAGCTGGAGAGGGTTCAGAGGAGGGCAACTAAAGTCATAGGTGGAATGGGTGGACTACAGTACCCAGAAAGATTATCAAAATTAGGGCTATTCACTTTAGAAAAAAGACGACTGAGGGGAGATCTAATAACTATGTATAAATATATCAGGGGTCAGTACAGAGATCTCTCCCATGATCTCTTTATCCCAAGGACAGTGACCATGACGAGGGGACATCCTCTGCGTCTGGAGGAAAGAAGGTTTGTACACAAACATAGAAGAGGATTCTTTACGGTAAGAGCACTGAGACTATGGAACTCTCTGCCTGAGGAGGTGGTGATGGTAAGTTCACTAAAAGAGTTCAAGAGGGGCCTGGATGTATTTCTGGAGGGTAATAATATTACAGGTTATAGTTACTAGATATGGGTTGTTGTTGATCCAGGGAGTAATTCTGATTGCCTGATTGGAGTCGGGAAGGAATTTTTTCCCCTAAAGTGAGGAAAATTGGCTTCTACCGCACAGGGGTTTTTTGCCTTCCTCTGGATCAACTTGTAGGAAAACAGGTCAAACTGGATGGACAGATGTCTTTTTTTCGACCTTATAAACTATGTTACTATGTTATGTTAAGCGCATTTTTTTAGAATTTTTTTTTTTACATTTTTACGTCATCTTAATATACTCCCGCAATTTTCACACTGACCACTAGGTTTAAAATATGTTAAATCTAGGTCTACATGTCGTGTGACAAGAAGTCGGATTTATTTGCAATTTATTGCTATTATACAATAGGTCATTTTCTGATGACACATTAACTTCAAGAGATTTCTTTCAGAGGCTTTTGCTATTAATCATGGCACTAGACAAGGTTGTCTTTCTTTGCCTTGATTGTTCGTTTTGGCTATTGAGCCTCTGGCTCTGCCTATACAAAATGAGGCCTCTTGCATATGTCAATATCTGTGTTTTAGTCCGCAAACCACGGCTCCACCAGTTATGGATACCTTCTGTGTAAATGCCACATTTTTCTCATGCAAAAAAATTGAAGTTACTCCGTGTGCATTCCGTTTCCCTATGTCCATATGTCCGTTCCACAAAAATATAGAACATGTCCTATTATTATCCGCATTATGCCCCTTTCACACGAGCGGGAGACTCGCATGTCTCCCGCAACGCATCTACAGGGCTGGACTCGGCACGGACAGGGATCGCAGAGCATTATATGCGATCCCTGTCAGTGCCGAGTCCAGCCCTGTAGATGCGTTGCGGGAGACATGCGAGTCTCCAGCTCATGTGAAAGGGGCATTATGGACAAGGATAGGACTGTTCTATTAGAGGCCAGCTGTTCCGTTCCGCAAAATGCATATGGTCGTGTGCATGAGCCCTAACCTGTATAACACTCTTGATTTGTCTTCACAGATTTTGGGGCTTCATATTAAAGGGGTTACCCAATAAGAATATTACTATGCAATTAATAGAGCATTTTAAATGAAAGTATAATCGCAATATACACGCAATAAAAATATTGGGGGTCGTTTATTAAGACCGGCGCTTTAGATGCTAGTCTTAAAAGCCCTTTAGCTGGCGGTGGATATGTTGAATTTATGTAGAGGCGTTGAACTTCGACGTATCCACCGCCTGTCTAAATGTGGAAAATCAAATGCGGAATCTGGTTGCTACGGGCAACTAAATCAGTTTTCCTTTCCACCAGTCTTGATAAATCTGCCAATGCGAGTCAATATTTTTGGCCATGTCATTCCCTAGATATAGTGTACAGTACTGTTACATATCAAACAGAATGCTTATCCCTGCTATCATATGAATCAGGCAATGGATATTTTTATTCTGATTGCAAACTAAAAATATTGGATTAAAAAAAAAAACCACAAGATGTATATTTGTATACATCTCGGCATAAAAAATAAGTCAAATATTTCATTATGACATGGATTTTATATTGCAAATCTTCATTCTGCTCGAGTTTTTCTGTTTGCTTTTCTGTTGCCAAGCTCACGCTGCCAAATTTCTATTTCCACCTTATTAAACATTGATTCTGTACATCATCCAAACCTTCCTAGAACGAACCATTCCCACCACAGTGAGAAATCACAAGGAAATCACTCAGTGGATACTTGCTTATGTAATTACTAGCCGATAATAAATTGATGGTTGGATCACAATGGCACGCTATGATCAATGTATATCTCCTCCTTGTGGCCACACGGTCAGGCTCCTGTATGCAGGTTTGGAAGCCAAAAGCAGGAGTGGATCATAGAAGGAAAGTATAAAGGACAGATATAGCTTCTCTTTTTTTTTAATTCACGCCTGGTTTTGGCTTCCAAAACTGCATCTGAACCCTGATTGTGTGGCTGTACAATAAATGCAGTGGATTTAATCTGAGAAAGTTTAGATGGTTTTATGTGGTCATCTCTATGAAAGTTCTACATATATACCGATAGACCAGGTCACAGGAGATCCAGCTCATTTTTTATTTTATGAAATGATCACAAAAATTGAGTAGGTAGAATATTTTTTATCTCTCCAGGAACAGAAGGAAAATGAATGTATTGGTTTCAGTCTGGAAACTATGTTGTCCCCAAAAAACTATAAAAAAAAGGATGAAAACCGTATCTGTTGAGCCTATGTGTTCAACTCTCCTTTAAGAAGATTTTAATGTGTCCGTGTGTTAAATAATTGAATAACCTTGGTTATAAATGAAGAAACACGCTTTGATTTAGTAATATTAGACCTACTAAAATTCAAGTCTTGAGCTTGAGGATTGTAAACACAGGAACGGAGGAATTTTTGTTTTTGGATTTTCTACATGCCTGGCTATGGTCCCAAAGATCAGCATGCAGGGCTTTTAGTGTAGCTTATTTAAAGGGAATCAGTCATCAGATACCTCGATATAAATCCATCTGTCATGGGAGATATGCACTGCTCACCACATTCTAATGCTGTTGGTCCGATCTCCATATGTGCCCCCAATGTGGAAAAATCAGTGGCCCCATGTTGTAGGTTGGTCCAAATTGACAAAAGGCAGGGAAACACAAGTAGGTAGGGTTAACTCATGTAGGCAGGGCCAGAAATACCATACTGCAGCACAAAATACCGCCCCAGCAGAACCAAATACCACAGGGCAGCATAAAATATCACCTCAGCAGAACCAAATACCATAGAGCAGCACAAAATACTGCTGCCCGCACCGCAGTATGAAACTGTATACATTTCCTGAAGATGGCAATACAGTTGAGTTCAGAAGGGCACCTGTGGCCATTGGCCATATGCATAAGTGCCTTATGCTTCTACATTAATTAATGCTGAGAGCATCAGATTGTTATATACTTGGCAGGCAGACATGAGGAAAGCTTGGCTGGCCCCAAGGGCATCGGCCCACCGGGAAATTTCCCTGTAGGGTCTATGACCAGTCCTCCCCTGAATAACACATGGAAAAGCCACAGATTAATCCCATTGAATGACAATGCGGCTAATCCTTGTGTGGATCAGAGTGTCAGCTCCAGATGTTTGCCATGGATCCTCTAGTACAAATACACATCAAATTTGCCCATTACAAATCCTTGATGTGTGAATTTAGCCTTGTATTCTCTTTGCTGAATTACCCATCTGCAGTGGCGTAGCTATAGGGGTCGCAGCTGCGACCGGGCCCCTAAGCCACTTGCGGCCCTGCGCACAGTTGGGGGCGGAGGTGGGGCAGAGGGAGATGAGTGTGGAAGCGCTCATCTCCATAGTCATCTGTATCGCCGTCCTCAGGAGCATTTTTACTGGCACATGGCGGCACTGAGGGCATTTCTTAATGGCACAGTAGCACTGGGGGCATTTTTTACTGGCACATAGGGGCACTGGGGGCATTTTTAAATGGCACGGGAGCACTGGGGGCATTTTTACTGGCACTGGGGGCATTTCTTACTGGCACATGGGGGCACTGGGGGCATTTCTTAATGGCACGGGAGCACTGGGGGGCATTTCTTACTGGCACATGGGGGCACTGGGGGCATTTCTTACTGTCACATAATATGGGGGGCATTTCTTACTGGCACATGATTTTGGGGGGGAATCAATGGGGGGAACTTCTGGTGCATTATTGGGGCGGTTCTTACTGGCACATAATTTGGGGGGCATCTATGGGTGTGGAGCACTTCTTACTGGCACATTGGAAGCATTATTACTTCTGGGGCACAGTGGGGACATTAGTACTGTTGGGGGCACTATTACTAACAAGTGCACTCTGGCAGAGAATTATTACTTGGGAGCACTATTACTGTGGGGGACACCCTGGCACAGTATCAGCATGGCGCAGTTATTTCTGGGGGACGTTATGTTTACACTATTACTGGGTGCACTATTATGGGACACTATTTGCTGGGTGCAGTTATTTTAGGACACTGTGTGCCAATAATTATTGAAGGGCACTATCTGTGTGGTACTAGTGGCACAGTACTGGGCTGGTAGGATGATTTGTCCAGAAGACGGGAGGATGATGGAAAAGTAGTAAACTAAGATTTTTTTCTGTCAAACTGCAGAGATGAGAAATGGCGTCTGGTCTGAAAGAAGATGAGGAAAGAAAAGATCTACATCAGAGGAGACGTCACTGGATGTACGAGGTATGGGGCGCTGTATTATACTGGATGTACGAGGTATAGGGCGCTGTATCAGGCTACATTCACACGAACATTGTGTTTTGCAGTCTGCAAATTGCGGATCTGCAAAAAAAAGGATGATGTTCCATATGGCATCCATTTTTTTTTTTTTTGCAGATCCACTGTAACAATGCCTATCCTTGTCGTAAAACGGACAAAAATAGAAATGGACATACAGATGCAGACAGCACACAGTGTTCATTGAAGTGAATGGGTCCACATCTGAGCTGCAAAATATGCAGATCGGAGGCTGCAAAAACAACTGTCGTGTGAATGTAGCCTTACCCTGTATGTTCTGTAGTGATATACGTAATGTTAGGAGGGAAAAGGTTAGGGTGAGAATTTGGCATGGGGGGCTGAGGGAAGGAGGGGGGCCCAAGCTGAACTCTTGCACCAGGGCCCATGAGCCTTAAGCTACACCCCTGCCCATCTGCATTGGCCTTACTGAATCAACAGACTGGACATAAGCGTCACTCACAAGATGGATCTTTTCCTTTCACTTCCACTCCTGCTAAAAGATATGTAGGAACAAAAACAATAAAAAAAAAAACACTGGAGAGAAATATGAAATGTGGAATAGTTTCCCTAAGCTTGGGAGTGAACCAGAAAAGTATTCCACTTAAAATAAGCACTGAGTGATCCATGAATGGGTTTCTAGGTAAACAGTGGAAATCTGTGTGGACATTGTTCTTATAGTACAATGGGTTTCTTTATGTGCTGCTCAAATATTTGTATATATTCATAACATGGCAAATGTTTTATTAGATCACTTGTAATGTGGGGCATATTGCATTTCTATACCCAGATGGTGTATATTACACTTGACACATTGTAACATATCATTAATGTATATAAATCACAATATAGCTGCTGATTTCTAAAGAAAACTTTCATTTTCACACACATCATATTTTGGAATCTCACCAGTTAGTGGAGGAAAGTGATCTGCCTATATGTTATTGTGTAGTAATTTGTTCTGTAATAAAGGGGGTTTGACAAGTCATTCTAATAGATCACATTGAGGTAATTGGGAGGGGGGCTAAGGGGTGAGTCAAGCATGGGTCTGTAGGATCACTTGTGGTCAATATAAAGCTGTATTGTCCTGAAGTGGTGATAACAGAACATGGTCCATGTTAAAGTTACAAGTCAAGTCTCTATATCTCAAAATATGATCTACAGCTGTACGATGAAAATTGTTCCACTGTATGGAAACTATGGAGAATCAAAATTATGGACCATATTTATTTTTACAAAAAATAATTACATTATTACAAAAATATTAGTTGTGAAGTACAAATAATACTGTCATGTAATGCCCAAGTAACAGAACAGAGACTACCATCAATTAGTTGGTGCGAACAGTGCAGGGGCGTATTGGCCATAGACCTTACAGGGAAATTTCCTGGTGGGCCGATATCCAGGAGGCCATCTGGGCCCTCCTTATGGCTGGCCAGTGAAAGTTTTAGGGGATGTATTTTGTGCTGCTGGCAGTAGTTTGTGATGGACTGTTTTGTTTGGTGGCCCTGCCTTCCATTAATTTGGACCCGACTACAAAAGGAGGCCACTTTTAGTATTTTTTCCAGGGCCTCTTAAAGTTCCCAGTCCGTTCCTGGAACAGTGGATCTATGTCATTTTCTGATGCAAAGAGTGGTTACAAGTATCTATGGAGGACCCAGTACATCAGCTTTCCCAAGTCTGACGAACCCAAGGTAGATAACACAAATAATAAAGTATCTATGGAGGACCCAGGAGGTCAGCAAGTCTGTGATTCTGATGTAATATATAGGTAAATGTAAACCATTGAGGTAGAGAAAAGAGACCCCTCCAATAATCTCTGCCAGCTCATTACAAAATTACTCTTTACACAAAGAAACTGAAGGAACAGAAAAAAAATGCACTTTTACGTCAGTCTCAGGAAAATTACTATGTGACAAGCTCTGTTCTCAGTGGTGTGACGTTACTTCTTCTACCACATGTATTACAGGTAAATAATCGCTTCCCTCTAACATATTGTATAATGAGCAAGGCTGAAAATCCACAAGTTTATACACAACAAAATTGCACAACCAGGAATAAAATGGCTCATAATGTAATCTGCTTGACAGAAGAGCTAAGACTGTGACTCATGGCTGTGACTTATAACATTAACCTCTTAAGAACCAAAGTACATTTCTTCAATCTTGGATTTGTGAATGTATCTGGTAATATGGAGTTTCTGACATTGTTTTTGTCACATGTTGTACTTTCTTTTGACGATAAAATTAAGTTGATATAGCTTGTGTTTTCTTGCTGAAATAAGACTCATCTGCCAGATCAATCCCTCCAATATTTTCTTGCATTCTTGGATACAAAGGTCTGGGGATGATGGGGCTCGCTGTATCTATTGGGACAGGGCTGCTGGCATAATCAAGCATTGATTTAAGTATCAACATTTCTTGGTCTGAATTTTACCAGAACATTTGCATGATATAGTCAGGGGTGGTCTTGGGCACCATGCATTCTATGCATTTGCATAGGCCCCCCGACGTCCAAGGGGGCCCCCACGCTCCGCTCTTGTGCCGGTGCCCAAGACCGCCCACCCAGCTGTCACTTACTGCATTTTTCCGAATGCGTATGCATTTTATAAATTAGTACGCTAATGCGTACTAATTTATAAAATGCGTACGCATTAGTGTACATACTAAAATATGCGTATGAATTAGCGTGCAGATTTGAAAAAGCGCACGCAAATTCCACCCGAGCATGCTCGCTCATCTCTAGTCCCAATCTTTGATGTGTGTGTGGGGGGCGTGTCATCATAGGGCGTGTCATCAGGGGCATGACGCGTCATTGGGGGGGGGCCCCCGGACATAACTTCGCTTAGGGCCCCAGAAATGCCAAGACCGCCCCTGGATATAGTGCTCTGGTTTTTCTGTGAGTTCTTGCCTACAATTGATCCAAAATTATCTGATAGGTGATGGTTTAAAGAAAGATTGCTTGAGAATGAACGATCTTTCTTTGAAAGAACTTTCCCAGGAAGATCTTTCGTCCCTGACCTAGTTTGATGGAACGTCCATAGGACATTTGAAGAACTAACTGCTGTTCAACCATCAACTTCTACCTAGTGTACATGGCCACCTTTAGAGTTTTGGGAGGCCTATTTGATTTGTCATAAAGTGCCACTGTTACAATGGAGGCTCGGGGCCGCTGCTGTCTCTCTCACCCTCTCCAGCACTTCAGGTCCCAGCAGTGTGGCCCTGCCTCCTGCTCTTCATACCCTCTTGGGCCTGCCGGGGAAGCTCTGTAACTCCTGCTTTAAAGCAAAGCATCTCCCACTCTGCCTTTAGGGTGCACATGATCCCTCTAGATCTTGAGGCACCTAATAGGCACTATTGAGGAACCTAATAGGTTATCTAGCTAACTAGTTCCCTGCAAAGGGGTGCTGTATATGCTTGTCTGCCCATGTACCGACTACTGCTTAATTCCTGGATTCTGACCCTTGCTGCCTAATCTGATGGTTGACTGACCTCTGTATTGACCTTTCACTGCCTGCCCATTTACCATATTGCAAGTTCTCCTCCTGCAGCTCCGCCTGCCCATGAATATGATTTTTCTTACACTGGATCAAAACTAATAGCCCAAATAGAATACACAAAGAGTATGATATAAAATATATAAAAACATTTTTTGAAACATGATCACAAATAAAATGAATATATTAAAGGTGTAAAACAATACAGGGATCAGTTGGAACAGTCCCCCACCAGACCCCTGAAGTGCAGAGACAGTACAGGACACACTACATATGGGAAACCACATAGATAAGAACGAATGTATAATGTACTTTACTAATGTAAAGTTTTTCATACTATCAACATTAAATCAGGATAATAGCAAAAAAATGTAAATTAAATGCCCTTCAAATGTTAATAAATCTACTGTGAACCTGAATCACATATATGCAAGATAATACATACAAGTCCCAAAAGGGATACCAATAACTGTAATATAAACTCAATCAGAAAAATATTACATGCATTATATAAGACATGGTTCACATCAAGAGTAACCGAGTAGGGCCATGACTATGATTTTGCCTGACCCCCTCAGTACTCTGCAACTGTGTTTCTCACCCCCATGGGTCAACTGTCAACCACACAGAGACTACTCCAGGACGTAGCAGCCTGGTGGTTCCCCTGAAGGGAAGTCCAGATCCCTGTATAAGGGTTAAAGAGTGAATACCAGAGGACCGCCATAAACTTAGGTTTAGTTCAAAGTCAAATCTGTTGGTTGACTCAGTGGTTCCACACCCACTGACATAACAGCCGCAGGCCATGTATGTTTTCTCTACTAAACACTTGTGTAATAATTGTCAATATAAAGGTGATAAATCCTTATCCAGCAGTGGATACATATCATTCGCACTATCCCTAATGCTTGTTACCAGAATGGGAGCGCATTTAAAGGGGAAGAGCAGCTAAGCTAAATCTGTATATCTTCTCCTTCATATACTATTGTGTATATCTATGCTGTGTCTCACTGGGTCACTGGAACGCTAAAGGTGTAACAGTGGCATTGCCTCTCACATCATTTATAAACTTTACTACCATATCTGGTCCATTAGCTTTTTATGTTTAACATATTTTTAAATAATTTTTCATATTTTTTAAATTTACACTAAAACCAAAAATCCTGCAGTTTCTGCACTGGCCACTAATAATTGGCGCCACTTCTTGGTTTGTAAAGATCACTTTACTGCAGTTACCTGATTATCTGTCATTCTAATTCTGCCTCTAATAATATCACCTCTGTGTATAGATAGGACAGGATACACCATTCACAATAGGTGATCGTCAAATCTTATCTATTCCTTCCTTGTACAATGAGCAACGGACAGATCTATGGTCTATGTGGCTGCCGTAAAGCAATTTTTTAATGCTTTGCATATGCATTTAAGAACAGGCAAGATGGCCGCCCCCGTAACCATGTTCAGAAAATAAAAAAAAAATTGCAATCTGAAAATATAAACAGATAAGGAAAAAAGATGTTACTATCCAATTTTAACTGGCCAATACAATTTTTGGTGACACATTTCCTTTAAGGACTATATGTGCCTGAGGGTAACTGTATATCATTGCATCAGCTAGGTTCACCCAGTTAACAAGCCCTGCTATGACTCTGAGTGGGATGAGGATGATAAAATAAATTGGGATTCAATTATTTTCACAGATTGTTTTAGCATTTCAAATAGCATATTTCACTTGTACACTAAATAAACGGCAAGACATTATGTCAATCAGGGCTGTGGAGTCGGTAAGCCAAAGCCCCGACTCCTCAATTTCCCCTGACTCCGACTCCCACTCCGACTCCCTCATACATGGCGCATGTTTAAGTGATAACTTTAAACAAACTTTGCATAAATCAATAGTACAGATATGTCATGACAAAAAGTGTTTGTAATATATGTGTTACTAGATATCTTTACTCTGAACTTTCAGTATCAGGCTTCTCTGGACACAGCTCACTAAGGGCCTGATATATGAAAACTGTCTAGGTCTAAGACTTGCTTTGTTGCCCATAGCAACCAATCAGAGCTCCCCTTTCATTTTTCCAGAGCACTATATAAAATGAAAGGGGAGCTCTAATTGGTTTCTATGGGCAACAAAGAAACTTCTAGACCTAGACAGTTTTCATACATAAGGCCCTATGTGTTTGCATCAGCAGCATATAGAAGCCATCAGATCAGCTAACCTCTCCAAACATGAGCTCAGAGGAAAAGCAAACTAAAACATAAAGCATACAGAGAGAACATGCACTGGACAAGTGATTTATGCACAGTTTATTGAAAGTTTAGATATACTAAGAAGTACTTGCCTTAAAGGGGTTTTCTCAGCACATTGATTCACTGGCTGACAGGCAGTTTGCACTCACTGTGTCTCCTCAGGCCGTGGCGGGGGGAGGTCTCCAGCAGTTATTAGCATATATTAACTTATTCTGACAGAGCAGGAGGTTGTGATCTCTAAGGCTACTTTCACACCTGCGGCGCGGGCCAACGGTAGGCTGCTCTGTTGTATTTTCATTCCGGCCCCACACGTGCATCTGCGGCAGCAAGGATCCGGCGGGCTGTTCACCCACCAGAACAGCCTGCCGGAGCCCCGCGCCACAGGTGTGAAAGGTGCCTAACACAATTACAGGTAAAGCCATCCTTCTTAGTCCTCAACCCATTTTGCTTACTGAGGTCACTCCTGCTCTCAGCCAATCAGATAACAGTCTTTCTGGTCTGCAGGTTACCATAGAAACCTGTGTACAGTCAGAGACCTGCTGAATTGTCTATAGTCTAGACTAAAGTAAAATCTACTGACCACTGTATTTAGAAAATGTCATCTTTTAACTGCCCCTTTATGTAGAAAGCTAATTTTTGTAACTAGTGAGAAAACCCCTTTAATCCTGTTTTCTCTAGTAGATCTGAGATAAGTGCAGCCATTCCTTCCCAGTGACTTTTTCCTCTGATCTGTAGCAGAGGAGATTCACTTCTGAGCATCTACATAAAGGACAGCACACAGTCATCTCAACTAAAAGCCTAGATCCTTAGATCAAGAATAGAACAGACATTTATAGGACATTTCATCATGTTCCCAAATTCTTATAAAAATATATTCAGCACATATTGCACTGAACTAAATGTACAAATTTATTATATATTTTAGGAGTCGGTCCATTTCATACCGACTCCAACTCCGACTCCACCAAAATGGTCACCGACTCCGACTCCACAGCCCTGATGTCAATTTTTGTTATATATACATTTATGGACATTTTTAAAATTTTCGAAGCTCACTTTGTTTTAATATATGTTACACATGGACCTAAAAGGACTCCAACCCCTTCACACTATTCAGAATAAAAATACATTCATATTTCATCTATTTTTTATATTGAAAATGCATTCCAGTCTGCAGGCAGCATGGTATAAAGCAGAAAGAGCTATGCACATTGAGATAGTAGGACCTAGGGGCATAACTATCATAGCGGCAGACCATGCGACTGCTATGGCGCTCAGGGCAAGAGGAGCCCAGTTGGGATCAACCCCTCTTCTGCTGGAGGTGAAAACTTGGTCAGGACTCCATCCTCTAAAGAAACAATCTTAGCAAATGAGGCAGTGGAAAGATGGCCCAAGGGTGATTAAAAAGGGGTTTTGGTGGAAATGCTTCTGTCCTGTGGGGGGCCTGTTTGATCCTTGCTATTGGGCCCGTACTTCTCTATGTACGCCACTGGTAGGACCACCCATTGGACTCTTAAGCCCCAATGAGCAGAGATTTAAAATGTATAAATTAAATTATATTGAATAATTTCCCACAAAACTACAGTGCCTACAAGTAGTATTCAACCCCCTGCAGATTTAGCTGGTTTGATAAGATGCAAATAAGTTAGAGCCTTCAAACTTCAAACAAGAGCAGGATTTATTAACAGATGCATAAATCTTACAAACCAAAAAGTTATGTTGCTCAGTTAAATTTTAATAAATTTTAAACATAAAAGTGTGGGTCAATTATTATTCACCCCCTCAAACCACCAGAATTCTGTTTGGTTCCCCTAAAGTATTAAGAAGTAGTTCAGGCACAAAGAACAATGAGCTTCACATGTTTGGATTAATTATCTGTTTTTCCAGCCTTTTCTGACTATTTAAGACCCTCCCCAAACTTGTGAACAGCACTCATACATGGTCAACATGGGAAAGACAAAGGAGCATTCCAAGGCCATCAGAGACAAGATCGTGGAGGGTCACAAGGCTGGCAAGGGGTACAAAACCCTTTCCAAGGAGTTGGGTCTACCTGTCTCCACTGTTGGGAGCATCATCCGGAAGTGGAAGGCTTATGGAACTACTGTTAGCCTTCCACGGCCTGGACAGCCTTTGAAAGTTTCCTCCCGTGCCGAGGCCAGGCTTGTCCAAAGAGTCAAGGCTAACCCGAGGACAACAAGGAAGGAGCTCCGGGAAGATCTCATGGCAGTGGGGACATTGGTTTCAGTCAATACCATAAGTAACGTACTCCACCGCAATGGTCTCCGTTCCAGACGAGCCCGTAAGGTACCTTTACTTTCAAAGCGTCATGTCAAGGCTCGTTTACAGCCTTGATCACTTGGAGGACTCTGAGACAGACTGGTTCAAGGTTCTCTGGTCTGATGAGACCAAGATCGAGATCTTTGGTGCCAACCACACACGTGACGTTTGGAGACTGGATGGTACTGCATACGACCCCAAGAATGCCATCCCTACAGTCAAGCATGGTGGTGGCAGCATCATGCTGTGGGGCTGCTTCTCAGCCAAGGGGCCTGGCCATCTGGTCCGCATCCATGGGAAGATGGATTGCACGGCCTACCTGGAGATTTTGGCCAAGAACCTCCGCCCCTCCATCAAGGATCTTAAGATGGGTCGTCATTTCATCTTCCAACAAGACAACGACCCAAAGCACACAGCCAAGAAAACCAAGGCCTGGTTCAAGAGGGAAAAAATCAAGGTGTTGCAGTGGCCTAGTCAGTCTCCTGACCTTAACCCAATTGAAAACTTGTGGAAGGAGCTCAAGATTAAAGTCCACATGAGACACCCAAAGAACCTAGATAACTTGGAGAAGATCTGCATGGAGGAGTGGGCCAAGATAACTCCAGAGACCTGTGCCGGCCTGATCAGGTCTTATAAAAGACGATTATTAGCTGTAATTGCAAACAAGGGTTATTCCACAAAATATTAAACCTAGGGGTTGAATAATAATTGACCCACACTTTTATGTTTAAAATGTATTCAAATTTAACTGAGCAACATAACTTTTTGGTTTGTAAGATTTATGCATCTGTTAATAAATCCTGCTCTTGTTTGAAGTTTGAAGGCTCTAACTTATTTGCATCTTATCAAACCAGCTAAATCTGCAGGGGGTTGAATACTACTTGTAGGCACTGTATATATCAATCTTCTGCGCACCTCCTGCTCTTTAACAAGCAAGCATTTTCAACGTCATGCGTTTCCTTTAATACAAACATTCCTTAAAAAGTACCCTAATGCACTATACCAAGCCTAAAACTGCTTCTACTAAAAAATTTTAAAAATATTTATTTTAAAATAACTGATGCCACTTACATTAGAACATTAACTAATAACTGTTCCCTACTCAAATAAACCCGAACTTTTTAAGTGTCTTTATGTAAAAAATATAGAAAGAGGATTGGGGTCACTGGAGCGGGAACAATGGTAATTTAGTACTGAGAAAGGAAGGGTTTTTTAATTGAAAAAAAAAACAAAAAAACTTCTATCCACCAACATAGGTCTGATGTCCTTCTCTGATCTCACACAACAGAGGAATCAGTCACTGAAGACTATGCCCATTTTCATCAATACAAAAGCTGTAATTGGCCAGTATGCATTGATTGAATCATTAAATCAACGTGATCACCGGCATAGAACCGCTTTAATTACTTTCCTACATGGCAATAAAGATGGTCAGCGCTCGGTGACAGCTGCCATTACCGTTCTGTCACCGTGTGATTAAACACAATGACAATTGGTGTCTGGTCAGGAACTGCCAGCTACTAGCACTATACTATCTGCCTCAGAAAAATAAGCTGTTTATCTGAGCCAAACCATGTTGCTCAGGACCTTGCGATTTTCCATTTCTGCGTTTTCGTTTTTTGCTGTCTTCCCAGAAGCATAACTTTTTTTTTACATTTTTCCATTCATATAGCCATATGGGCTTGTTTCTTTGCGGGACAAGTTATACTTTCTTATTAATTATGCACAAGATATAGTGGGAAACTGGAAAAAAAAAACTCTGTCAAAGCTTTGGGTTTTGTTTTTATGGAATTCCCTATACAAAAAAACTGAGTACATTTACAATGATACTGCATTCATATACTTTTTCTTGTGTTTTAGTACTGAAAAAACCTGGGAAAAATATTTTTTTCTTTTCCTTGCCAGATGGTGACCAGCATAAATTTATTTTATAGTTATGTCTGCTGAGCTGTGTGAGGGCTCAATTTTTGCAGGGTGATCTGCAGTTTTTATTGATACCATTTTACCATTTTGGAGTATGACTTATCACCTTTTATTAAATTTTTTTGGGAGGTAAAGCAGCAAAAAAATGTTTTGATTTTTCTTTCTGTTATGGTGTGCACCAAGGGGTCAATGAATTTGTATTTTAATAATTCAGGGATTTGGGGATACAGTGAAGCCCATTATATATATATATTTTAATTTATTTTAATTATGGGGAAAGGGGATTATTTTGAAGTTTAATTTTATTAATAACTTCATCAGATTGCTTTTCCTACACATTAATGTAATTTAATGCGTTACTGGATAGGAAATTCTGTATATAGCAATGCAGTGCTGCCACCTGCAGTCCTACATTGGAATATACCTCTGATAGGCTTGGTAGCCTCCAGCCTATCCCGAACAAGT
This sequence comes from Rhinella marina, assembly GCA_900303285.1. Taxonomy (NCBI): domain Eukaryota; kingdom Metazoa; phylum Chordata; class Amphibia; order Anura; family Bufonidae; genus Rhinella; species Rhinella marina. The sequence goes on from ONZH01029112.1 coordinate 166,369, forward strand.
ATCAGCTTCCCCAATCTCATTGCAGGGAAGCTGTTCCGCCCCCAGGAGCGCAGTGCTCCCAGGGAAAACTGACTCAGATGTGGTGGTCACAACTGTCTAAGACTGCATTAGCCCCAGAGGCTATGGCGCCCATGAGCGACTTCTGATGTAAATGTATGGATGGTGGCCAGAAAGGGTTCAAGGAATTGTCTGTAAAAGAACAAACCTTTTCCGTTGGCTGTGGGTATACTGTACAACCAAGAAGAAATAAACTTTTTCTCATATGTGTCAAGAGTAAACACCTCTTTTCACAGAACAGGAAAACATAATGGAATTGACAGCATGCAGAAAGCAGCCTGTGCCCCACGTGCATTAGCCTCTCACTAGGTAAGGGACCGCAAATATTTTCCTAAGTAGCCTGTGGCTTATTATAAGCCCAGTTGGTCTTTATGGGAAGCTTTATAAATAAGCTGGAGATGCAGTAACTGGGTTATATAAATACAGACTAATGCTTAGTAATTCACTGTCTGACTTCAAAAGCCATTAACTGAACAGAACGCTTTCATATCATTAAAATAAGTAATGTTTTCAAACATAGAAAACTTGATGTCTGGATGTACTAACATTATCGGACGTCTCATTCATGAATTGAATATCAAACTTATAGGCACAAGTTAAAGACTGGACTTCATCTATAGCAGTCAGTTTCCCAAGTACAGATAATGTCTCTTGGTATTCAGATACCCCTAGGACATACAGTAAGGCAGGATTACATAACTACTAAACGGCTGCAAAAAAACAAAAAATCTGCTGATCGCTTGCGGAGGAGACCGGTGCACTCCTCCAGAGTATGGGGAGGAGCGATCACTAATGCCATCGCTCTTCCCCATAAGGGCTTCTTGTTTCCCGACAGTAGAACCTGTTTACACAGCAAGATCTGCCACGAGAACCGATGATCTTTTGTGCTGCACAAAAGATACAAATACCCGATGAACAAGCATTTTGCTCGTTCATCTTGTAATTGGCAGTGTATTTACACCACAAGATCATAGCGATCAGTCACTGATAGTTGTACACGGGGAGGTGTTATCAGTGATTGATAGTATTCTCTGTGTAAGTGTGTATACATAGCTGTCAGTCACTGATAGTTGTACACGGGGGAGGTGTTATCAGTGATTGATAGTATTCTGTGTGTAAGTGTGTTCACAGATAGCTGTCAGTCACTGATAGTTGTACACGGGGGAGGTGTTATCAGTGATCGATAGCATTCTCTGTGTAAGTATGTATACATAGATAGCTGTCAGTCACTGATAGCTGTACACAGGGGAGGTGTTATCAGTGATTGATAGTATTCTCTGTGTAAGTGTGTATATATAGATAGCTGTCAATCACTGATAGTTGTATACAGGGGAGGTGTTATCCGTCATTGATAGTATTCTCTGTGTAAGTGTGTATATATAGATAGCTGTCAGTCACTGATAGTTGTACACATGGGAGGTGTTATCCGTCATTGATAGTATTCTCTGTGTAAGTGTGTATACAGATAGCTGTCAGTCACTGATAGATGTACACAGGGGAGGTGTTATCAGTGATTAATAGTATTCTCTGTGTAAGTGTGTATACATAGATAGCTGTCAGACACTGATAGTTGTACACAGGGGAGGTGTTATCCGTCATTGATAGTATTCTCTGTGTAAGTGTATATACATAGATAGCTGTCAGTCACTGACAGTTGTATACAGTGGAGGTGTTACCAGAGATGGTTAGTATTCTCTGTGTAATTTGCGGTCCACAATGCACGGGCACTGACAGTGGGGCCGCCGGATTCGGATCGCAGACCCCATTCAAATGATCTGACGGTCTGCACCGCAAAAAAAGTAGTCCTTGAGTGGTGTTCTGTGCCTCCACTCCGCATCTCTCGGATTGCGGACCCATTGAAGTGAATGCGGGCCGCAATACGGGCACGGGCCGGCACCGGTCGTGTGCATGAGCCCTAAGTGTGTATACACTGATAGCTTTCAGTCACTGATAACACCTCCCCAATGAAAAATACAATCAGAAATGGGAGATTTAAATGTATAAATCACAAGTTTATTGAATCTTTTCCCACAAAACAATCTGCTCAGTTCCTCTTGCATTGCATTTCATGGTGACAAATCCCCTTTAAAGAGCAATGAGGGACAAAGTGGACCTGCTCTAATGATCAATGGAGTGCTAAGGATTTCCCCAAAATATATGGTATTAATGGCATAACTGAGCCAGAATCAGAATATTCCTTTAATCACCGTATAAGAAGAAGTTTGCAACCTTTGCTTTGTATTTGTAGAAACAGTCTATGCTGTAGGCTGATACGTTATATTCTTTGCACAGGAGGCAGATTTAGGTTGGTACATGTTGTCAAGATCTGTAAACAAAAATGTTCCCATTCACTGACAACAAGCAGAAATTGTGAAACAGATAGGAAGTGACTAACAAAGTAAAAGAAAACTTTGGAACTTTCAGCATGAAAAAGTACTTTTACAAGATACATTCTGTTACAAAGATGTTACATTTACTTCATTATAGCGGTGCCCCCCAGTGTTCAGTGTATATAGTAAAGCGCCTGTCCTGCTACGGAGTAGGTCACACATGCTCAGTTCCAACCTTCAAATGCCACCAACTGGATCTTCTGTTGCTGCAGAATGACAGTTGGTGACAAATCTGTGACAGCTACAGAGCGTAAACTGCTGCAAATAGGACATCCTTGAGCTGCGAGCCTGAAATAAATCTAGCAGAGCAATTGGAGCAATGAATGGGGAAATCTCTGGTTTTATGTAAGGTACAGTGCTGGTTCTAGCTTTGTTAGAGATTGCCATGTAGTATACAATGTCTAATTTTCATTTTTTACATCAGTCATGGGATAAACCCTTTAAGCTTTGCTTGCAAAAATCCTGAGATCCACTTTAAAGGACTACCAAAACCTTCAGAAACAAGCAAATGTCCAGCGTGGACATTTCCAATCTGCTACAGAAAGCAGTTTTGGCAGATTTCCTGCGGTCAGATAAGTACATCCTTCCTCCACCTTCAGCTGGACAGATTCTTTTCTACCTGTGAACCAGCATGACCTCACAGTCCAAACCGGAAGTTCAGGAAAGGGGCGGGGCTTAATGCCCCATTCACTTGAATGGACAGTCAGAGCACTGTGAAAGAGGAGGAAATGAAAAGACTTCTTACAAAACCTCTCCTGCATGTGTGAAGTATGCTATACAGTACCAGGGCTCCGACACTACAGAAAGTGTTACCCAGCTTTCCCAGGTGTCTGAATGTCAAGTTTGCCTATATTGGTAGAAGGGATTTTTCTGTGTCTGTGAAGGCAAATCTGACATTTATCAGTGCTAGAAAGCGGGATTACAAGTCTTGTGGAGCTGTACATACCATCCAGATAACGTCACCCAAATCTTTCCACTAAAATCCTGACATGTGAAGGAGGCTTAAGTCTAACTAAATATGAATAATCCCAAACAGTGTCATGGGTAGCCAGATTTACCTTTCAGAGTCCAGGGAAAGCAATGCAGTCCACACTTGGTTCATACATTCTGTATATATATATATATATATATATATATATACATACATACATACATATACATATATACACTCACCGGCCACTTTATTAGGTACACCTGTCCAACTGCTCGTTAACACTTAATTTCTAATCAGCCAATCACATGGCGGCAACTCAGTGCATTTAGGCATGTAGACATGGTCAAGACAATCTCCTGCAGTTCAAACCGAGCATCAGTATGGGGAAGAAAGGTGATTTGAGTGCCTTTGAACGTGGCATGGTTGTTGGTGCCAGAAGGGCTGGTCTGAGTATTTCAGAAACTGCTGATCTACTGGGATTTTCACGCACAACCATCTCTAGGGTTTACAGAGAATGGTCCGAAAAAGAAAAAACATCCAGTGAGCGGCAGTTCTGTGGGCGGAAATGCCTTGTTGATGCCAGAGGTCAGAGGAGAATGGGCAGACTGGTTCGAGCTGATAGAAAGGCAACAGTGACTCAAATTGCCACCCGTTACAACCAAGGTAGGCAGAAGAGCATCTCTGAACGCACAGTATGTCGAACTTTGAGGCAGATGGGCTACAGCAGCAGAAGACCACACCGGGTGCCACTCCTTTCAGCTAAGAACAGGAAACTGAGGCTACAATTTGCACAAGCTCATCGAAATTGGACAGTAGAAGATTGGAAAAACGTTGCCTGGTCTGATGAGTCTCGATTTCTGCTGCGACATTCGGATGGTAGGGTCAGAATTTGGCGTCAACAACATGAAAGCATGGATCCATCCTGCCTTGTATCAACGGTTCAAGCTGGTGGTGGTGGTGTCATGGTGTGGGGAATATTTTCTTGGCACTCTTTGGGCCCCTTGGTACCAATTGAGCATCGTTGCAACGCCACAGTCTACCTGAGTATTGTTGCTGACCATGTCCATCCCTTTATGACCACAATGTACCCAACATCTGATGGCTACTTTCAGCAGGATAATGCGCCATGTCATAAAGCTGGAATCATCTCAGACTGGTTTCTTGAACATGACAATGAGTTCACTGTACTCAAATGGCCTCCACAGTCACCAGATCTCAATCCAATAGAGCATCTTTGGGATGTGGTGGAACGGGAGATTCGCATCATGGATGTGCAGCCGACAAATCTGCGGCAACTGTGTGATGCCATCATGTCAATATGGACCAAAATCTCTGAGGAATGCTTCCAGCACCTTGTTGAATCTATGCCACGAAGAATTGAGGCAGTTCTGAAGGCAAAAGGGGGTCCAACCCGTTACTAGCATGGTGTACCTAATAAAGTGGCCGGTGAGTGTGTATATATATATATATATATATATATATATATATATATATATATATATATTTATATTATCAGGACAATTGTGAATATTTGCTATTTATTTAATTTGGGCTACAGCATACCTCCTCATGCTACTCAGCTTTGGCCTAATTATGCAGTGAAGGGTGGAATTATCACAGCAGAACTAGGCAGATTATCTATACATACTATGGCTGCTACTATGTATGTACTACTGCTGGTACTAATGGTACTATGACTGGCACTTTTTTGTACCATTAGTAACTAGGAGATGCTTTCTAACAAAATGGCAACACTCACTGTATAGACAAAACGTATGTAGCCTAAACCAGACCCCTCTTCCTCCTCCTAAACTTCCTAGCTAACATGCACTAGCATCAGAGATGGGAAGGGGGAGAAGACATGACTGCAGCCTGAGAGGACAAAGCACTGCTTTTTTTTTATTTTTCATAGTATCCAATTGTGATATCTGACAAAACAAGAACAAGTAAAATACAAAGATTGTTACGTTTTGTTGGTTGTTCTCTTTTTTTGTTTGGATTCTGTGTTTAGTGACCCTTTAAGGTTTAGATTAATTTAAACAATATTGGCTAATATAGTGTGACAACCGAGGGCCATTGAAAATAATCTGAAAGCCAAATACTGACAGCTCATGGCAAATAAGATGCTTTGATCTGTGACAAAAATAAACACATACGCCTATATTTACTAATGTGTGTGCGTGCCAGATATTTGGCAAAAATTGGCACAATTTAGAGATTCTAGAATTCTAAACTTGTTTGTTTTTGACATGCTCTACAGGGGAGCTGGAGCAATTCTGGCATAGAAAAATGTCTCAAAGTAAACCAACCAATAGTTGGTATAGAGTCCGGAAAAAATGTCTATCCTGCACCACATCTATCATCCAGCCTTAGCCCCTGTGATAAATCTGGTGCAGGTCTAGACAGCCCATCTAAGCTTATGTCATCTTAAGGATTAGTAAATTGGGGTCATAGACACAGACAGCAAATCCTCTGAATTACATCCATAGTATGTATTTTAATCAAAATGTATTTTCTATTTGGTAATGTGTTTTTGAAACCATTATATTTCATGTAAAGATAATATTATTAAGAGTCATCATTGGCCCAGACATATTACAATTCAACACATCTTTTACTCACATTCGCTCATCCATAAACTAGGCCCATAAACTTTAGTGGTGAGACATTGGTTTACATATATAATAACATAATGACAGACATTCATTTGAGCACTAAATATTCATGGCATGTTCCATCTTCTAGTGAAAAGACAGTTTGGTTGTGCACATGTCCCTCATTTATCATACATATAAAATGGCTTATCACATTCCAGTACAGTATGTCTTATACACTAGAATACTCATATTCATGTCCATAACTGCACCTGTTAACAGAGGCCAGCTCATAGCTCATCACGTCAGAAGAAACAGGCAAGAAAAAGAGATTTGTGGTCATTAGTTCTTGTTCCATAGGACATTGGGTGCAGCATAGATTTCTCATAAGGTGACATCCCTGTATTTTATATAGATTATATGAATAGATTGAGTAAGACTTAAAGGACAGCAGATTAGAAGACAATAAAGTGTTAACGAAGAACGCTAAGAATGAGAATGCGCAGATGCAGCAGAATACTGTATGAACTATGGCACACATTTATTGTACTCCTGCGTGTCACTAAATGTGTAACAATGGGATCTGCCAAACCATAGCAGAAGAAACCGGCTCTTCCTGACGCTGTGGTTTATGCTTCTTGTTTATTCTTCTGTGGCCCTGTCCACCAGAGATAACCATGACAGAGTCCGCCTTAAGCTTCCTTGCTCTTTGTCTTCGGCCACTTTGTGGTGGCACGTTGTGGTCACTTAGAAGATCATAAAGAGTGCAATCTTCCCTCCCAATATCATATGAATTCGAGCCATGAGACAGCGTTAGAGAGCCAGAGGAGGAAGACAAGTCACTTTTTTGTGCAATGGACCCCATGGAGCCCCCAAGCCACACGGCGCTGTCATTATTGTTGTTGCTGGCTGTAGAAGTACCGGCTTCTTCATTTTGTACATGAGCACTGCGAGTGTCCTCTCTCTTCTCTTCCATATTTGAAGTATGGCTAGATCTACTTGGAGTCCGCCTGTGCTTTTTGTTCACAGCAGTTGCCATTACAAGGAATTTGACAGCACCATGGTGTGCATGGTAGGATACCATTCCTCGTCCTATGAATACAAAGAAAAGTCATTATGTCATTTATAAGCACATTACACATTCATACAATGCTATGTACACAAGAAAAACATATGCTGTACATTCTCTGTACAGATGTCACACTGTTAATAAGGCCCTGCTGTCTACTATACATAGTGTGTCTGTGGAAATGTTTGCCCATACGTTTAGAAGAACATCTGTGAGGTAAAATACTGATGTTGGATGAGAGGGCGTGGCCTGCACTCTTCATTCTAGTTCATCCCAAAAGTGTTGTATGAGGTTCAGGTCAGGGCTCTGTGAGGGCCAGTCAAGTTCTTCCACTTTGTGCACTAGGCCACAGTCATGCTGGAACAGAAAAAAAAAAGTCTTCCCCAAACTGAAGGATTATGATTTCCCTTCACTGGAACTAAGGGTCAGGCCAACCCCTCAAAAACAACCCAAGAGCATTGACCCTCCTCCACCAAACTTTACAGATGGCACAATGCAGTCAGGTAGGTAACGTTCTCCTGGCATTCACCCAACCCAGACTCATCCATTAGATTACCACATAGACAAGCATGATTCATCATTCCACAGAACATGTTTCCACTGCTCCAGAGTCTAGTGACGGCAAGCTTCTCGATGTAAGACCAGCATGTAGCTGCTTTGTCATGGAAACCCATGACATGAAGCTCCCAGTGCACAGTTTTTGTGCTGATGTTTCGGAACGCTGCAGTTATTGAGTCAGCAGAGTGTTGATGACTTATATGTAGTATGTGCTTCACCACTTGATGCCCCTGCTCTGTAACTATTTACAGCCTGACACTTTGTGGTTGAGTTGCTGTGGTTTCTAAACGCTTCCACTTTGCAATAATACCATTTAGAGTTGATTGTGGAATATCTAGCAGAAAGAAATTTCACAAACTAACATGCTGCATCCTATTAGAGAACCATGCTCAAATTTAGTGAGCTCTTTAGAACGACCAAATTCAATGATTAAAAGGGGCGTCCCAACACTTTGGTCCATATAGTGTGTACATATTAAATATACAAACTACTGCGTAAATGCTGAAAGCAAGGGTGTTATAACAGTGTTTTTTTAACCCCTTAATGATGAGGTCAGAAAAGACCTTAAAAGGTACTGCCTCATTTTCTGGTTTGATTCATTTTTCCATTAAATTATACACTGCTCGTTTCCAGGGGTTACGATCACCCTGCAATCCAGCAGCTGTTGCAGCACTTGCACGCTATAGGAGAAAACACCTGCCTCTCTTGTGGCCAGGACGGTGGAGGCATAGACATAACCCCTGGAAACGAGCAGAGTATAATGCGATGGAAAAATGAATCAAGCCAGCAAAGGAAGCAATATGCACAATCACAATACATTAGTAAGTGGATTCTGTTAACTTTGTCTACATGATAAATGCCATTTGCTGAAGTGGGACAACCTATTTAAAGGGATTTCCAGCTTTTTACTATTTTACATTTCAACTAAAACTGGGGAATCTGGGGGGAAAAAAAAAACACTCACCTACTGCTCCATTTCAGCTCCCTGCTGGTCTCACGTTCCCCATCCTGTAAACTTCCAGATAGATGGGGTCACATGCACTGCTGCAGCCAATGACGGATTTACAATTGGCAAATCAATGCTGGGTCATGTGCTGCTTGGGCACATGTCACCGCTAAAGCCAGTCTATTTTGGTTGGCTGAGCGTTCTTCTCTTCTTCTCTTATTTGTATTTTTTTTTTAAACCACATATCTCCTCCAAGAAGTCATAAATGACCTCTGGGGAACTTTTACAATTCAATTTCTCAGTCCAAAGGAACACCCAAAGAAGCCCAGGTCACAGGAGAAAACAGCCTCCCTGTGGGGGCATTTTACACAGGCAGGGTTGATCTAGAGCTTCTTAGACTCAGAATGCATTGCCCTGGGCTGAGAATGCCCTGGTGATTGCTGGGTCCTACAGAAGTGGCAGTTTCTTCTACTCCGTCTTCTCCTCTGAAACCTGTGCCATACATTTACAGTGTGACAGCTTAAAGACCAGCACCTTGCGCCGAACATTTTTGAAAGTGCTCATTATTAGGTTAAAACAACAAGAAAGGAAACAGCTACAGATAAATGTGAGAGTATCTTCCATAAGGAATCAAGTGTCTGCTTTTATACTACTGTGTATCCATTTGGTTTCCTATATCTGGAATCATTGTTCAAATTAACTAAATGATGAAAGATCTGTTGGATATAATAAAAAATGCCTTTCCCTTAGTTCCTTAAATTGGTTACCAGTGTTGATGCCATTAAAAGCAGAGTTTAGGAAAACAAGATAAAAAGAACACATTTATCCAGAAAAGAAAAGCAATGTGACCGGCCTGAAAAACCAAGCGAAAGAAAACAATGACAGTGTCAAATGAGCAAGATCGTCAGGTTTCCGAAGTTCTGAGTTGCAAGACAAATAAAGAAGTTGGTGAGAGATTCCATTAGTTTGGCAGCGTTATCTGCTCTGAACTCACAGGATAAACATTGAGCTGATATTTTACAGCTTCACCCACATCACAGATCACTGGGTGTTACACATGTGTGAAGACGTCAGCCAGCAATCTATGAAGCAGGATGTAGCTAACACCGCAAACATGCACCAGGTGGAAGGTCAGCCTCATGACCATTTCCAGCACGGGCTTGGTGCAAAAACACTCCAATGTGTTTCAAAAGCAACAGCCTTCTTCCTCTGGTTCAGACAATCCTATGGATGGAGGCCGATTCTGTCCCATATAGTACTCCGTACTCCTACGATGTCGCAGTATAGTTTGTGCACAATCCACACAGAGTGCTACTGGCCAGAGCATTTCTACATCAAACTATGTTCCAGCATACCCTACTTCAGGCTGTCTTTGTTCTCAAGTGTACAGTATTCATTTAGGACATGGTCAGATATCATGATCAAGTATCACAATAATGTCAGTTTGAGGCAAAATGCTCAACCTGATACCTGACCCAGACATTTGAGTTTGACTTTGATGTCTTATGTTCTTCATAGGTCAGGGTCAAAGTCAGAATGTGTTATAGATATACTGTATATTTATATGCTAAATCACACAGCCAAAGAATGTCTATAGCTGAGTGAGTTTATAGTCCTGTGGTATGTGCAGTTGCAATAATGGGCATTTGACTTATCTGAAATGCTGTAGGCTAATGTATCACAGTGGTAGATGAGCCTATAGCTCAGTGGTTAGGCTGCTGGAGTTCTTGGGTTCAAGACCCAATAGAAACCTTAAAAAGACAAGTTAATGTTTTTAAACCCTAGGTAAGAGACAAATCCAAGTGATTTGACTCTGATGTCTGACTTTCCTCACTGGTCAGCGTCAGGAATATTGCACATGAGGCAAACACCATCTGACGCTGACATTGACCAGTGAAGAAAGTCAGACATCAATGTCAGCGTCAGAAGGTGTTTGCCTCATGTGCAGTAATCCTGGGTTCAAAACCCACTTGAAACCTTAAAAAAAAATAATATTTTTAAACCCTAGATAAGAGACTAATTCAAGTGATGTTTGACTTTAAGTTCTGATTTTCTTCACTGGTCAACATCAGTATGAGTATTAGGTTCATTGGATTTTTGTATGCTGAATCACATAAATGAAGAAAACACATGATTACACGATTACATGGAGCTGATCCTATAGCTTAAAGGGGTTGTCCGGGTTCAGAGCTGATATATCTCCTTCACCCAGACAGCCCCTCTGAGGGGAGCACTGGAGCAGAGACTGAAGGATCCTTCTCCTCTTATATTCCGCGGTCAGCGTTGATTGCGGCAAATAAGGGGTTAATTTTTTTTTTTTTTTTTTACTGAGGATCGCACATGGACGGCACTATGATAGAAATGCCTATTCCTGTTCATGATTGCTGACAAGAATAGGACATGCTCTATCTTTTTTGCAGGGCTGGGGAACTACAGATGTAGACAGTACATGGTGCGCTGTCGGCATCTTTTGCGGCCCCATTGAAATGAATGGGTCTGCACCCATTTTGCAAAAGGTTGTCTGAATGAGCCTTAATGGAAAGATCTGCACCTGTTCTGTGTTTTTGACCAGCACCTAGTGACGAAATCACTGAAGTGTGAACTTGTTTCACCCTTTGATACAGTGTTGCTTTTTCTGGCTATGCACACCACCTTTGTACGAATAAATGACAACAGAACACATATTCTTGTGTATGACAGCTAATACGGTTCAGTTTTCCTCAGACAGTACTTACCGGTCACTTTTGGAATTCCTTGTAGACGAGGGACTGGAAATGCTACAATGACACCAAGATTTGTTCCAACCATTAGCAATCCATAGCAAACCAGCAAACTAGTCACAGAAACACGCTGCTGTCCTGAAATACAGAATAAAAAATTACAGTCAGAGGGACATCTTAAAGAAAAAAAAATAATTCACCACCACATAAGACTACGTTTTCATATAATAGAACAATTAGCTTTGTAGAAACTTAAAATGATTAAAAAAAAGTTTTACAGGTTTTGAAACAACCATCTTCCAGAGTCTGCTGCGGATATCATTAGTAAAGCACAGCGACTTTCTCTAGTAACGTGGCAGTAGAGGATAGTTCTCACATATCAATAAAATAATACCGCCCTGTTTGACCATCAAGACTACATATCATTACATAAAAGTTAATGGCTTACATATCAATTTTAAGCTCATGACTGGACAGACGCTTTAAATAGGTTGTCTGGTCCCAATTAACAAGCACATCAAATCACATTTGTATCTAATCCTATGATGTACAATACAGACTGCAGAGCTGTGTATCTAATCCTATGTTGTATGACGTGTCTATCTAAGCCTTGTGCACACGACCGTATCCGTTTTGCAGTCTGCAAGTTGCAGGTCCGCTAATTAAGGATACATTATCATCTTACAGTCAGATTGGGCAAGGGAAAACAAGGTCGGCCCAGAAAATATGGCCGACACAAGAACCAGGACATGGACGATCACTGTCATTTCATAACAGTCATAACAGTGTCATCCACAGCGCTCCCATAACAGTTACAACAGCACCACCATAACAGTGACCTCCACAGTGCCCCTAGTGCCATCCACAGTGTCCCCAATGAATTCACAGCATAGCGATCAGGCCGTTGCTGCCGCTGGTGGTAAGTATGGCTGCCCTCATCTCTCCACAGGTTAGATTAGGCCCTCATTTTTTAGTTAGGACCAGAATCCCTTTAAATAAACAATAAATGTAGACAATGAATTAAAAAAAATATCCCAGCAAGTTCTCTCTTCTTCTCTTTTTTATACTATTTTGTACAGTTAAAAGTGAGCAATATTTAAAGAAATCCTCTGTCCTTTTCTTCACTGTCCTGTGTCTGGCAGTAGGACAACTGGCTGCAACAGGAGCCTTCTCCTCTGCTCTGTCTACAGTAAGTCAAAAAGACTGCTAATTCTGCCCTGCTGGTGAATCTTCAGTTGGATTCCATCTCAGCAGGAGACTGTTCAAAAGGCTGTAGACTGACGAACAATGGGGGTGGGGTTATCTATTGTATCATTTATTTCTAGGTTTAGTGTATCTTTACAGGGGCTTACCAGGAATTTCATACTGATGGCTTATCCTAAGGACAGGCCATCAATATCAGATCAACAGGGGTCCGACTACCTGCCAATCACTAGTTGAGAATAAAGGGCCCTTTACTCTGATGAACCAGACAATTGTTGTTCCGCTTGTTCATTGGGTAATCAGCGGCACCTTTATACGGGGAAATAATCGCTAACGACCACTCCTATGAATGCCTGTTAGCGACTATCTGGCCAATGCTCGTCTAGTGTAAAGGTACCTTAAAGGGAATGCATCACTTCAGCAAGTGGCATTTATCATTTAGAAAACGTTAATTCAAGACACTTACTAATATATTGTTACTATCCATATTGCTTCCTTTGCTGGCTTGATTCATTTTGCCATCACATTATGCACTGCTTGTTTCCATGGTTACAGACCACCCTGTAATCCATCAGTGGTGGTCGTGCTTGCACATTATAGAAAAAAGTGCCGGTCTCTCTGGTATTTTTTTAATTAAATATATAAACCTGACTCATAATTCTGCAATCTAAAGCAACCCACTAATAAATACTGTTGTAAGTGGTAACACAAAACCATGGCAGGTATTCTGACTCACATTGTAGCTGCCACAAAGACACAAACAGATTGTTGATATGAAGAGAACTCCCACACTAGAACATTATTGAACAATGCCACAGAAGAATTTGTTAAATACCCAGTATTCGAGTAAAGAGAAACTGCCAGGAAATTAACACTGTCAATCATCTCCACAAACTTTTGCTTTTCATGCTTCAATGTGTAAAATAGGTGTAAAATGAAGTGTCTGTTTTAGAGGTTTCGGTGTTGGTAGAATTTTCTGACTTTAGTAAAGACTTATTTATGTATGATAAAGGTTAACCACATTCCATACCGCTGCACACCGACTAAGTCCATGTTGGTCCTTGTCAATAGTGAAGCCCAAAATCTAAAAATGTACACACTGATCGGTATGCTTTTTTCAGAGTATGGACATACGATGGCCACAGTGGGTCTGATGATCATGAAGCAGGGTCCATTATTTACACTATAAAGTGCTATGTAACATGTTGGTGATTTTGGAAATAAAAGAAAACCATCATCAGCTCTGAAAGAGCAGAACGGGAGCTGCTGAACACCTGCTCACTTGCATGTACCATCTATGAATTATTCTTCTAGCCCTGCCTTGTATGAAATGGAACTGGACAGATCTGCATCATCACTTGGTCAACGTTCAAGCATTGTTCGGGGGCACCTGGAGTATTTTCCTTTTGAAATCTAAGTGCTAGTGATTAACCTTAGACCTTAATTATAACTACACATGTGGAAGAGGTTATGACATGACTTGCTTTACAGGAAGCGTATAAATATCAGTTTGTATCCCTCTCCTAGAGACTGTTGAAATGTACCGTATATGCCGGCGTATAAGACGACTGGGCGTATAAGACGACCCCCAACTTCTGCCCTAAAAATATAGAATTTGGTATATACTCACTGTATAAGACTACCCCTCTCCCAAATGAAAAAAAGTCTGCTTTGATTTCAACATGTTAATTTTAATTCAAATGCATATGACATGCAGGTACTGTATATAGCAGCAAAACTGTCACTTATAAACATAAGGTTGTTTCAAACATGTACAGTAAAGCTAAAACTTTGCAAAACAAACAAGAGAGCAAGTGCCTGGTTATCATAACTGTAAGCTGCGATATTGTAACAGGTCTTGCTGGCATGACAGTTTCCCTTTAAAAGCCTTCAAAATCCTCCTGAGAATATAGAGAATAGTATGCTACTTCAGTATGCTAAGAGCAGGGCTCTCTACGCGCTGACGGGGAAAAAAAAAACACCTCACACAGTGCGGCCCCCGTATATCCGGCGTATAAGACGACCCCCCACTGTAGCCATTATTTTAAGGGGTTAAAAAGTAATCTTATACGCCAGTATATACTGTATCTCTATTGCCAGCATTTTAGTAAGGTTTCATGGATACATACGTGCATTACCAAAACATGGCACCTGATTTTTGACTTTTTTTCTAATTGTTCCTTACTCCAGTGCATCAGTAGGTTGAAAAGATGAGTGGGTGACTGAGGAGAATAAAAGGTGCATTTGCAAAGGACGAAAGGAACAGTAGTTTAAAAGGTCAACCAAAGAAGGTCTGATCATTCTCAATCAGGACGATCACTTGGAAACATGTAAAGTATAATATTAAACTGGCCAGTGTAAATGCACTTTATAGGTTGTCCACTCTTTTACAAGTGAAATCCTATCCTCAGGAGAGCCCATCACTATGATCCAGCAGTAACTGCGGATGGTGCTGGAATTCTGCACTAGAACTATACAGCTCCATATGTTCTGCTGTGGACGCAGCTGGTTACTGCAGCACTACTCCAACTGAAGTGAATGTGGGATGTTGGACTCCTGCTGATTAGGTAGTAGAATGGACACCCCCTTAAAGGGGGCTGTCCCACAGGATAGAGGAGAAATGTCTGATTGGCGGTGGTCCAACTGATGGAGCCCCTGCCAATCAAAATAACGGAGACCCTATGTTCCCCTGTGTGAATGTAAGAATGCAAGAATAAAAAAAAAAAAATTCTCCTGAATGTGAATGCAGTAACAGGATAAAAAAATCTAATTGGCCAAATCAACATTTTTTGGTCACTTTCAATTGAAAAAAAAGTCATCAAAAAATTCATACATATCCCAAAATGGTAAAAAAGGGGTTATCCGAGAGTATAAAAATGTACCTCAACATGCCGGGCCCCTAACATTGAATATACTTACCCGGGTCCCCGTGTACGGATGAAAACATCCGGTGTCAGGGGGGAGCAGCCAATGGCAGACGGGGACAAGACATTGTGGGTGATGCTAGAGAGGTTCGTCTCTGTCCCCACCTGCCATCGGCTACTCCCCCCTGACACCGGATGTTTACATCCGCGCACGGGGAGAAGCTGCAGTGGCGGTGCGGGGACCAGGAGCAGTGCCCCGGGTAAGTATATTCAATGTGGGGGAAAAGGTTGGGGGCGGCATATTAGGGGACATTTTTATACCCTTGGATAACTTTAATGAAAAATACAGCTAGCCTTGCAGAAAAAAGAGCCTTCACAAAGCTCAGTAGATGAAAAAAAAAATAAAATGTTATGGATGTCAGAATATGGCAATGTTTTTTTTAAAGTATTAAAACATAAGAACTTGTCCTGAAGAAAAAAAAACCCTCATACAGCAATGTGAATGGAAAAGTAAAAAAAAAAACCTTATGGCTCTTAAAATGCCAGAAGAATAAAAGATGAAAAAAATTAAACCTTTTTACAGCACCATTGGGTTAACAAATGACTGCAAGTGCAGTGCGCCGCCTGTTTGATGTGTTTGTCTTATGTTGTGCAGACTTGTCTGATATGTGCAGGACTTAAAGGGGTTGTCCGAGTTATGAAAAAAAAATATATAGCACTGTAAATCTGATGGGCAGCAATATATAACTAAGTTAAGCAAGTTTTAGGCAAAAAAAATCCATATTTCCTAATTTCCCTGGTTCTCTTCTGGTCTTTGTTTACATGCAATAACAACAATCTCAGCCCCTCCCCCTTCTCCCCCCCTCTCTGCAAAGGGAATGAATACAAGTGCTGAGTGACATGTCTGCCTGCTGGAATACTCAGCAGCATGTTGTATGTGTAGGACTACAAGTCCCAGCTGTACAATGACACTGCTGATACACACAGGAAATTCTCCCTACCTGTTCTTGTACAATACAATTCCTCTATAGCTCCTTGCCCAGCATTTGTCTCCTCTCACTGCTGCAGCTACTGTTTGTTCTAAAGCCTTGAGCCCTCAGTGTGTTCTGGCTGAAGGGGTTAATGTTTTATCTGAAGGAAACCAGGAAGAAAGCAGATAGCAGGAGCCCGGCAAAGAAAGGGGGCGTGGCCAGTGACGTCTCGTGTACAGACTCTTATCTGAACTGAGGCTTGTACACGAAACATCACAGAGCAGAGAGATAAGGTGACATCACAGGTCATGTGACCCTGAGTCAACTCTGAGAAACCAGCAGCTTTGGAAACACAAAGTATATGGGAAAGTTGTTATACCTGACAAGTTAGAAACATATAAAGAACAAAAAAATAACTCGGACAACCACTTTAAGTGTACACTATGATATCATCAGGTTTAGTAAATATGTCACATGATGGGCGCCTCTGAACACCTACTTTGTGGTGCATATAACGGCACAGGAGCTTTCATACATATTGCATTTGACCACAGCCATTATGAAATGGGCAGTGCTGGTAAGCTGAGACGAGGCAGAGGCACTCACTGTAACATCGCAGTTTCTTCAAACAGATAATTGGTGGGGTGCTGGAAGCCTGACGCCCACCAATTACATACTGCTGCCGATCCTGAGGATAGGTCATCAGTATTAAAAACCCGGACAACCCATTTAGGTGTGGATAGCCTGCATCAGATTCACATGTCATTTACAAAGAATACATTTATCTACTGGGTGGACAGTGGTGTGCTACTGGGACACAAATCCAAACTGATCCATCCTCATATGAAACAAGATATTTAATATTTTTACAACAGACCTTATTTTAGACCAATTTTGCTCATGTACTGTAAATGCATGAAACTTTGTAATATATTAATAGGGCAAAGTGGTATCACTCACTAGCAGCCAGTAGTCTGTACCTGCAGGCCTTCTGTAGAAAGTACTGAAACTTCCTCAATTCCCACTAAAAAAAAAAAATCAGCCCAACACTAAATGGAAGAAGAGCTGGAGGGGTGTGCAGCTGCGGTCTCTCTCCCACAGTGTGTCTGAGACTGCATGCTGTGAGAGGGGAGCTGAAACAGTAGGGGAGACATCTGTTTGGTTCAAAGACATAAAACTCAACCTTACAGCCTACACCCTCGGCCAGCATAGAGAAAAAAAACGTGTAATAGATGATGAAAGGAAAAATCCTAAGCCATTCAGGTACTCTGAACTTAAAGGTGTTAAAGATTTTACTAAGAGATGAGCAACCCTCAGGATGGGCCATCAGAATCTGATCGGTGAGGATCTGACAGCAGGCACCGCCATTGATCAGTTGTAGCTCAGTCGGCACCAGTACTACACACTCCCTCTGAAATCAATGAGAGCAGTGCTGCAGAGATGATCTTTGTCCACTTCTTGACAGAGCTTTGTAGTTCCAGCACTGACTTCCCGCAATAGAGCTACATCCAAACAGCCGATTGGCGGCAGTGCGGGATGTCAGGCCACCACTGATCAGCTAGTGATCCTGAGAATAGGCCATCTCGTAGTAAAAGCTGGACAACCCCTTTAAATCATAAATGCTATGTGAACATAGTCCCACACATAACATTTGTGGTTGCACTTCATCTAAAATACATCTATGAGGGGCTGTGATTTTGTCTTTATACTACCTGTGCATCACGGTGTGCTACTATCTTACTGAAACCCATGAAAATATGGGCCATCCTTGTAGATTAAGGACTGCTGCTGAACACCTTGTTTGCCATATGCTGTATTCCTGTAATACTTTGCTGTAACACCGCCATGCCTCCGATCCTTACAGAGGAATACATTATGCAGTGGCGTATTTATTTTTCTTGCTCCTAGTTCGTAACCCATGAATATTTTTATTATTTGATCTTCAAAGTGGACTCATTGTGAGGAATATTTAGTGACACATATGGCATTGAGCGATAACCCTTCACCCAGTCCTAAGTATGCAGCATTGCTTATCATGTCGTTATATGTGTGGAAAACATATTAGAGGAATATTTCCTACTTCCTACAAATTTCCACTGCGCTCTGTTCATGTTCCTGCTGTACAACAAGGTTTATTCCATTGAAATGACAAATGGAATATTTTTTAATGAGATAAAAAACAAGACGCTTAATCTTCACTGCATAAACAGTACCTGTCAAAAGGGCAAACACACTCAGGCTTCGATGTTGAAAGACAGTTTTCTAGAAGACTGCCTCACAATATTTTATGGAAATATGTCCTAGTTTTCCTTTATTACGATACTAAGGCGTTTATATGCGTGGGTTAATCAGTACTCTTCCTTCTGAGGCACAGAATCAGCCTTAACCCTAATGCATAATGTGTAGAGATATCAGTGTTCACAGTATTCTCTTAAGGCCCCATTCACACGTCCGTATAATGTGTCCGGACAATTATGCGGATAGGATGCGGATCCATTCATTTCAATGGGTCCCGAAAAAATGCGGACAGTACACCGTGTGGTGTCCGCATCCGTGTGTCCGTTCCGACAAGCCACAAACAGAAATCCTCCTGTCCTACTTTTCCTCCGATTTTGCGGTCCGTAGCCCAATACAAGTCTATGGGACATCCGTAAATGCGGAAGACATGCGGAAAGGCATCCGCATGTCATCCGTATTTGCGGATTCCGTTCCAGGAGGGGTGAAAAAAAAAAGATGTTATTCATCCTTCCATTTTTTGCGGATACATCCTTTCCGTTTTTTTACGGAAAAAACGGAACGGATGTCCTGGAAAAACGGAGTTTTTTTTACGGAACAACGGATCCGCAAAAAACTGACCGTTTTCCAGGATGTGCAAAAATACGGACGTGTGAATGGGGCCTAAAGGGAATTTGTCAGATGGTTTATGTTACCCTATCTTATCCCAGCAACAGAGACCCTGATTCAAATACAGGGGCACTAACTTACTTCTGTACAATTGTGCCTTAAAATCCCATGTGAGAAGCTCCATCGGGATATATGCAATGGAGTCCAAATATTCAAGAGCTGCAGCTATCCTCCTCCAGCGGATTAAAAATACTAACCAAAATAAAGCGACTGACTTTAAATCAGGGTCGTTGTCACCAGTTTGCACTGACCTCATGGTGTACAAAGAAGTCGAGGGGTTAAGTCTTTCCATGGTAACAGAGATTATAAACCTCAAATAATCTTGCTGAAGGACCACAGATCTTGGCACAAGGGGTGTGCTACCACCTAAGGTGCAACTTTGGATTAATGAAATAAGATGAAAAAATAAATACTCTATCTTTATAATTTTATAACTTTATAATATGTAGCAGCTAGAGATGAGTTCTGGTCTTGTTTGAAAGTTGACAATCTAAGCTTTTAGGTTTCAGTTGCTTTCACTCGCAACCTGATTTCTAAATACTATACTTTTTCCACACTGGTCTCAAGTCCCTCTGTGCTGCCAGAGGAAGCGCCAAAGTTATGCAGAGGCGCAGGCCACTGAATGAGTTTGGCACTTCATCTAGCAGGCCGCGTGACAGACTTAACTCTCTTGCTGGCATAGATTTATGGCATGGAAAATTGTGAATTTGCCGGGCCTCTTGGCCCGCCTGCTTCCCTGCCGCTTCTGAAAAGTGGCATGAAGGAGGAAAAGTCACCGGTTTTTCAGAAAAAGTGGTGTGTAACAAAATATGTGACTTTAAAGAGGACCTGTCACCGCTCCTGACATGCCTGTATTAATAGCTTCATGCATTCCCCACGTACTAACAATTCTGGAGCATTTATTCTTATGATTCTATGTTGTGTTATTCCTTTATTATTTCTACTAGAAGTTATGAATGAAAAGCTAGCAGTCTGCAGTAAGGGTACAGAGGGGTGGTAACCCGTTGGAAATGTGTACCTGCACAGACTCACTCTATCCAATCAGTGCTGCCACGTTCACACTGTGGTACACACTGCAGGTACACACCCCAACTTGTTACCACCCCACTTTAAAGGGTAAGTGAGTTTTACAGCTTCTCACAAATTTACTTTTGCATTTGCTGGGGACAGTGTGAGGATCCATTCCAGCCTACCGCAGTGCTCTGGTCTGCTTATATTGACTTCTAGCTGCCCCAGTGTGATGCTCCTGCATCTAGCAGTTATCCTCAAGCCTGGGGGTGTGTCCACACACAGGCAGTCTGCCAGTACTATACTGTTCTAGACTTCCTTTCTCATACTTCTAAGCCAATCACCAGTGAGCGCTACCCTAATCCTTGCACCTATGCTCAGTACATATTGTGTGTAAGAGACGCTTTATTCTTATAGCACACAGATCTAGGACTCGGAATACACATTATCATGACAGCAGAGAGAGAGAGGGGAACATAACTGAAGGTCACAGAAGACAATTTATGGGGAGAGGGAAAAATTATGAGAGGAAAGATCTAGAACATAAGGACACATTGATTATAGTATAGACTGGGAAAGGACTAATGCAGAGTCAGTCTCGTGAGGGGTGCTGACTAATAAACAAGCTAAAACCAACACATGCAGAGTCACTTCATAAATGAAATCTATTATGGCTGGAGTAAGAAGGAAATGCTCTGGGGGGAAGATGTAGCTACCATACACAGAAAACAGCAGTCTGAGATGCTGAGCATTCTGCAGTGTTCAATCTATGAGTCCTGGAAGGGGAAGGGGCCTCTGCACTGAGCTCAGAAGCCCACTGAGCTCCATCGCCAGCTACTAAAGAAAGACACACTCACTTCCTTCAGTCCATCTATGCTGTGGCACTGATACATTTTATTTAATAACGGAGTATGCAAAATTTTTAATGATATTCAACTAAATACTAAATCATTCATATCTAGATGCTGGTTTGAAAAAAAAAAAAGGTAGAATATTATTCACGGGATAACCCCTTTAAGTATATAGGTGAGGGAACCCTATTATGCGACAGATTCCCATTATAACTAACCATTTTCCTGTGGAGGCACCCACAGAAAATACTCTGCTCTCATTTTATACAGATCAGCTAGCACACTTTATAACAGAGTTAGGTAACTGGTGAGGTTTTAACAATATTTACTACCATGAAAAAACCTCCTGTTTTCAGACATAAGAGAAGTAATTATGCTTAAGTCACAGGCTGAACTTGCTCAAGGTGCTCAACATTTGAAAAGCAATTTGGCTTTAGCAAAAGCGAGGTTTTCACACATTGATCTTTGCTTATTTTTCACAAGCATGTAATCTGAAAAGGAGCACAGGCACAGCATACGTGCAGCATATTAACATTTTATCCCAGGAATTTTATTCACTTCTTGCTCTCAGTCCCCCTTTTTAGGATTGTGCTAGAAAATGGGGAAGGGAGGGGGGGTCAAGTCCTACATTACAGAATTCTGACTTCAAAAGGTTGCAAAACAGGGTCTTAAGACTTTGTTCCAATTTGCACAAAAGTGTTATGATCTTGCTGCAGTAGAAGGGTGTTGTAGAAAGTGGAGAAACATCTCAAGACCAAAGTTTTAGGCTACGGTAATTTCACCCAAATGTGTTTGTCCTGTGTCACAATGGCATTTCCCCAACCAAACACTGCACCTCTAACCTGAATCATGATTTATAATTCTGTGAGATCCTGCCCAACTATAGGTTTACTGTACTAAATTCACAGAATTACGTGAGTACAGTACAGCAGACAGATGTTTCTCCACTTTCTACAATGCTTGTTAGTGATTATCTGGTGGTGTAAATGCATCGCCGATTACTCGAAGAACGAGCAAAATGCTTGTTCATCAGGTAATTGGATCTTATGTGCAGTACAAAAAAATCACAGTGGCAGATCGTGCTGTGTAAAAATGATCTGCTGCCAGGAAACAACGAGACAGTAAAGGAAACAGCGATGGCATTAGTGATCGTTCCTTCCCATACGGTGGAGGAGATCGCTGCATGTAAATGCACCAGTCTCCTTCGCTAGCAATCAGAAGATTTTCTGAAAGGAACACTTCCTTCCCGACAATCTGCTAGATCGTCGTCTTGTGTAAAGGACGATTAAAAATGCACCAAATTTATCAGTGTGCAACAATCAATGAAAATGACACAAATTACGGCAACACGGACTCTAACAATATCTCATCTAATGTGCTGGACTTTCTTATTCACTGTCAGATGCCGTTGTTGATTATACATGAACGTTACAGTATTTGTGCCAGCGATAGAAACTGAGATCACAGATCATAGCAGAAGACCAGGTGATCAATTTAACATTTTCACTCAAAGGGTTATTCTCATTTTGAGACCCGCACCTATAAGACAATGGTGGCATATCCTAGTGATATGCCCCCATTGTCTTATAGGTGCGGGTCCCACCGCTGGGACCCGCACCTATATCAAGAACAGGGCCCCCAAAGTGAAGGAGGGCGCACTGCACATGGCCTCCATTCATTTCAATGGGGTTGGCGAAAATAGCCAAGCACTGGCTCGGCTATTTCCGTCGGCTCCATAGAAATGAATGGGAGCGGTAGCCATGCATGCGCGGGGTCCTCCAGGCACAGCGCTCCCCGCTCCATTCTGGATATAGGTGCAGGTCTCAGCGGTGGGACCTGCACCTATAAGACAATGGGGGCATATCCTAGCGATATACCCCCATTGTCCAAGATGAGAATACCCCTTTAAGGCATTGTCATGCTGAATAAAATACTTCATAGACCACCCATATAAGACATGTCTGAAATACTCCAGTGTATGGCCACCTTAAAGCATTGTAATCTAATCAGAACCTGTCAGAGATCTACTAGTCCGTCATGAACTACTAACTGCCTTCATAATCTGTTAAATAAAATGCAATAAATCAACCTACCTGATAACATATTGTGTACTGGAGTAGCTATGTTAATATCTTGAAGGTGTTCGAAGGTCTCTGTATGGAACAGACGCAAAGTTGAGCCAGATGTAAAGGCAATCCAGATGCCGACCCCAGCGACTGCCATGTGTGAAATCACCATGCCTTCTTCTTGGTGAGCCTCAAATTGATGCTGAGAATTCAAGGTGGAAACAATTCAGAGTATTTTAAATTAGTAGACCAAGAAACACTTCACAGAGAGATCCTGCCTGCCCAAAGTCTGCCACAACAAAAACTTCCAATAAATACAAGGAAATATTATTGAGCATTTTAATTTGCCAAATGTTCTCATAATGGTCCCTTCTACAGACAGAGGTCATCATTTTCAATTACGGTAAGTCATAGAGGAAACCCTTTCTTTGATACCTGACTGGCAATCCACAACCAGTCAGAACTGCTCAGTTACATGTGTTCCACAGAAGACTTACTATTATGGGGAACTCACAAGAGGGCTAAATATCTTTGCAACATTGAGCATACCTTGTCTAATCTGCTGAAGTACTGAAGGTGTTCATGCCTGCTCCTACTTGTCAATAATACAAATAGCTGACATTTTTAGGAAGATTTTCATCCTGACACATAAGTATGACTATCAATAGGCTTTACTAATACCGTAATTGTTGGATTACAACAGTATCCTTCCACTTGGCTCACTTCAGAAGATGACTACACTAATGGAAAACATCTCACCGGCATGCTTAGGTGTACCTACAGTTTACAGATCTCACTATGTCCGCGCATTAGCATAATTGAAGACTCACAATTATTTTGTTTTATGTGTAATCATTAGGTATTAGATTTTGGTGTATTTACTTCTTTTTTTTTTTTTTATAATATGGCAGTTGAGAGCACAAGATTAAAGGGTTCCCAGGCCCCACATTTCTTGTGTAATCATGGTTTGGAGTTTAAAGAGGACCTTTCACCGCTCCTGACATGCCTGTTTTAATATCTTCATGCATTCCCCATGTAATAACAATTCTGGAGCCTCTATGCTTATGTCTCTATGTTGTGCCATTCCTTTATTATTTGCACTAGAAGTTATGAATGAATTGCTATTTGTCTTCAGTAAGGGAACAGAGGGGAGGTAACAAGTAGGGGGTGTGTACCTGCACAGACTGAACATGGCAGCACTGATTGGCTAGAGTCAGTCTGTGCAGGGACACACCCCCAACTTGTTACCTCCTCTCTGTTCCCTTACTGAAGATAAATAGCAATTTATTCACAACGTCTAGTGAAATGATAAAGGAATGGAACAACATACAGACATAAGAATAGAGGCTCCAGAATTGTTATTACATGGGGAATGCATGAAGCTATTAAAACAGGCATGTCAGGAGTGGTGAAAGGTCCTCTTTAAGTAGCAGACTACCAACTGATGGAATACACTGATTTACAATGCAGTTCAATCACATCTACAACATCAGCTTTCCTTCCATACCTTACAAAATGACTGTCCACAAGGTCACCATCATTTCCATATTGTTTTAATAAACCATAAGTTTTCTGGATGTTTGGATGACTGGCTACCTTGGTTCCAACCACATGAAATCCTCATGTTTAAGAAAAATCTCCAGTATGTAGCCACATTGCTTGAATTAATCATAGTTACCTCTATGTTATAACTCTCCTTGCCAATGATGAATATCTGTCCTCCAGAAGCAGCCCAAATAGTTCCCTCCATTACTAACAAACTGCGAACGGGTAGAACGCCCAATTTTATCAGCTTTGGAGACTCGGTGTCCCAGGATCCATCTAAATAATAAAACATTGAAAGTTACTTGTATACATAGCTGTAATGACATCACTGTGACATCAGCCACCTTACCATTAAATCTAACAGGAACATTTTCCAATCATTAAAGAGGTTATGCCACTAAGATAAATGTATCCCGCTTAACAGATATCACTTTCTCCAACCATTTACCACCATTTATCGAAACTGCCTCATTCTAAAGTTATTAGCCTACTATTGCACCCTATGACAAACGTTTTCATAATAAGTTTCTGTTAGTTACATCTTGCATTGGACCCTTGTAATGTAGGGCATATCATTGGTAAGAACAGGGGACATGGTTGGTGTCACATGTCCTGCTGATGTCAGTACACATCTCTCTGCTCTAAGGCATGATGGGACAGCAGGCAAACCAGGAAGGAGGATTCAAGCATGGGGGATAAGAGAAAACCGCAAATGAGGTACATTTGAAAAAGGAGGAATAGGATCTAGAGTAATTGAAGAAAAGCTTAAGAGTGAAAAGCAGATTATGGTACAACCCCTTTTAGAAGCAGAGAAGATATTGAAGCAGGAACATACTGATGGCACTACAGATACATTATGTGGTTATAATTTCTTGATTTAAATTTGCTCTGTTGAAAACATTTAGCTGCTGGGCCCAGCATAAGTATCATTCTACTTATCACTGATTTATGAAATCGAAGCCTAATATATAAAACTCTGCAATGTATTTTATTATGGCAAATACTCCTCAGCTTCTTTTTTTTTTTTGCAGCCACCGACACACATTTAATCATTCTGGCAATTTTCTGCATATACTAAGTGTCATAAAATCTGCATTTAATACAGAGATACATTCCTGTGTCCTCTCTATTAGTGCCGTAAGAGGAGTACAAGACTTTATGACAACTAGAGGGCGCTCCACCTATTAATCCATGGACCATCACTAGGAAGCATGTAGAAAAGGCAAAAAGCAGCACCTTCCAGGGATTCCACAACACAAATGTTTGATTCAGCAGTACACAGCGCTATCTAGTTTATATTAGTATATCCTAATTTTGTGTTATCCAGAAGGGGAAGATGATTTTATGAAGTGCACCACCCATTTTTGCCATGGATTGTCAGGGATTGCCAATACTAAATGACCGTATAGCAGGAATATCATAACTATCGTCATGTGGTACACTTAAAGGATAAAAATATTTTTCTATACAGAAGCATTGGCACATGGTACTACATTATAATGCACCATCATGTTTTTGTGGCCATCAGCTGTTATGAATGGTGGTGGAAGATTTGTCTGGCTATTTCTGTAGCATTACATGCCAGCTATCAGATAGCTGATGGAGAGATATATCACTGGAGCAGATCGGGCTAACCATAGTCAGATCCTTGGCATTCAAACTACGAACCTGTCATAGAAATCAGAGGGTCAGCCTTGGATTTCTGCCATAATTTCACATTGGATTCTTCTGATGCATATTTTCTGGCATGTGAACATACTCTAATCCTATTTCCTGCACTCTACACAATAAAGCTGTCTGTCTGCAGCCACCACTAGGGGGAGCGCAATACATAGGAACTTATAAGGTTACCACTAAACTCAATGGAAGGTATGAAAATCTATATGCACCGAGCCTCCCCTAACAATGGGTGCAGGAAAATACTCTAGTTCTACATCAATAAAGAGGAGGAGTTCATCAGCGGGCACCCCTTGTCCACTGAGGAACTGAGCACTAAGGACATTTCCCAGAACCAGGAGAGAGCCATGTCTGTCCCTCATACTGACAGTCCAAGTAGAGTAGGACAGGTTGTAGGAGCCTGCACTGCACCTGCCCAAGATGTTCCATTGCAGAAATATGGTTCTGCAATACTCATTCTGCTCATCTTTTATTATGGTCCATTCCCATCGCTAATACCATTCACAATTCTGCTGAAGTCCTGACCTCACTCCTCCATGCAGCTCCCTGCTGGTAGTGTCTAGAAATTGTGAGCTTTGTGGTGTATACAGTTATTGTACAGAAGAATTTCACAATGCAATGAGGATCTAATCTGTAAGTCAAGACCAATGTAGGCTAAAGCCATGCTTTTAATATAAACCTAGGTAAAAATGTAAAAAAAGATGCATTTGCTAGAAACTGAAAAAAGGTCTTTATTTTTTGCTTTAGAAAGCATTAATAAGCCATCGTTGGCATTGCCCACACAAGGGTTTATAATCTTGCCATTCTAGGGAGGGAGACATATTTAAACCATCAGATTTAGACAGCTAGTACACTGTCATTATCCGCTGGAATAGACTGTGCGGCACCGACATTCAGTGTGGTTACAATCTGGTGCCACGAGTCTCTGCAATGAACAGTAGACAGTGCAAATGCTGAATGGTATAGATTAAAACTGCCACAGATTTCACAGCCAAGAAATCCCACTCTCTATCCAAAAGGCACAATTAACAAGCTAAAGTTAGCATTTATAGAAGAACAATGAGATTTCCTGTTTCATTCAGTGGGAAGAAAAGCTCATACACTGAGGAATTGTAGAAGGAAATGTCCTGTAACTTTCTTATATACATTACCTATAAATTCCTCATTTTTTTTCATCATCACCATCCAAGAGCTATAACTTTTTTATTTTTCCATCTATGTAGCCTTATGAGGTCTTGTTTTATGCAGGATAAGTTGTAGTTTTTAAATGGTGCCATTTTGGGATACACATAACTTACGAAATATTAATTTTGCAGCATTCATTTTCTTGGCATAAATAAAATGATAACTTTATTCTCTGGGTCAGTGTGATTTCAGCGATACCAAATACAATTTTTTTTTTTTTGCAGTGTTCCCCATTATAATTGCCTAGTGCGGATCATTACTGATGCGGCCATACCAAATATGTGGAGATTTTATTTTTACTATTTTTTCCATTGATAATTTTTTTTCCAAAGGAAAACTGCTTTTACTTTTGTTTTTAACCATTTAATAGTCCCATAAGAGGACTATAATTGGCGATCTTTTGATTGCTTCTAAAATACATTGAACTATTCCCGTAGTGCACTGTATTTTAATGTCCACACTATTGCAAGGGGTTAAACAGTCCAGATCGGTGCCCCTGATGGTCCAGAAAGTTAGAGCAAGAGCGTGGCTCTCTTGGGAGAGCACTTAGACTGTAAAAGGTTTGCTGCCCACCCTAAGGCCATAAAGTAACTGCCATAAAAGGCATACTGGTCACCAAAGGGTTAAGATCTCTGCCTGCTGTTAGTGAGCGGAAGCATGCAAAAACTGCATAACTCGTCCATTAGGCCAGTGCTTTCTATTGCAACGTTATTACAACTGCTATGAGGCAGGGGGCCTTCCCAACTTGCTTAGGGTTCAAGCACACAACCGTGATCAGCCCAGGAAAAACAGTCCGTGTGTCGGCCGCATCTCCCAGGCCAACTCCGGCTCCCCTGACCCAAACAGGTCTTATTTTAGTAATATATCATACATTCAGTCTCTATCTGATTGCAGGGCTACTGCAGTGTACTCATATCATCAGATACAAACTGACTATATCATAAATTACTACTATACAGTCAGTTCAGGTCAGGGGAGCATCTGGAGATGCGTCTGACCCATGGACCATGTTTCTCAGGCCATTTACGGTCATGTGCACAAGGCCTTGATCCCTGATAAAGCTGCAGGGGCTTTGGTCCATCCACAACAATAAGAAATGTGAGACCATTTGTTTCACTTTTATTCTGTAAGTTTTTTTATTGCTATTTTGTGCGTGATTTACGCCACACTATCTTTTCTGCATTCCTATATTTTTACTTCAGAAATTTTGCATCTCAAATTGGTGTTATTTGATGTCACTTTAGAGTTGTTCTAATCACCCTATATTCTGGCACTTGTCACATTATTCGGTTTGCACTTTGTCTTATACATGGATTGGACCTTATCAGGGGTAGATGTTGTGGGAGGAAGGAGGTGTATGTATATTTAAATACACCTCATGAATTTATGTTGTTAATGGTTTTTAATGTTTTTTTGTTACCATGCTATTGGATACTAATAAAATCATGTGATTCAATTTTGTAATTTTTGGCATTCGCCATTTTTTCTCTTTCACGTGGTTTTTTGTCTTGGCCTAGTTTATGAGTTTGTGCACGTGGGAGGTACCCTTCCTTTTTTGAGTACATTTTGTGGTGACCGCTTCTTGTAATATATTATATTGCCTTACACTGATTACATCTGCCTATTCATGGAAAGATACTGCCGTATAGGAGTGGTCATTCCTAAGCTAATGGACATCTGAGGACAACCCAGAAGGTAAAATCAGACGTATGGCTTCTGTGAGCAATACATTACAAAAGTATTTCTCCTGCACTGGAATTGTGATACTGCCTTCATAGATGTTGTTAGACTGCAAAGCGGCTGCAGATTTCACTTCTCCTCCAATGAAAAGTAGCGTACTCTAGCAATCTGCTCAATATGCCTGCTAAACAGACAACCTCATCATAGGAAAATAGGTCAATGCTTATAAAAACAAGCCCTCCGGCTGAAGACAGCACAGCCCTGCTTAGCATGCAGCCTGTGGAGACCCGTGGTAGGCGAGCAATGCAATGGTTTAGCAAAACAAATTATGATGTTAATGGTAATTAACTGGTCAAAGAGAAACGGGCGATTTCACTTTTTTGCACAAGTTATACCGTTTTGTTCAAAACTGGAGGAAAAAAAATAGGGTCACATGGATGTGAGAATTTTCTGTACGGTATATTCAAAAAGACCCCATCAGGAATAGCAAACAACTGTCATTATCTAAACAATTATAAAGTTTTTTTAATCATTTATGAGTTTTACCTTCTAAAAACCATCCCTTTTCTCTATATTAATAAAAGCTTTTGTCCTACTAAGATTACACCTGTACGCCTACTGGCCAGTAGCTGTAGACTGATACCGATGGTAAAATCACAAGGAGTGAGCGCTGCACTCGTAAATTTACAGAAATATTCCATTGGCAAGTGCTTATAGCTGAAATTTACCTTCCATCTTTGAGTAGACCGCTAGACTGCCATTCACCAGACCTGCGTACAAGTTTTGCGGGATGCTAGCGAGACTCATGACGGTGGCTTTTTCTGGAGTAAAGAAGTGCTGCAGTCGAACCTTTTTTGAACCTTGGCTACTTTTATAAACGCATATACTGGAGAAAACAGAAATGGAAATTGTAATCCCTGCAGAAACTTTCTGATCAAATACAACAGTTTGACCAGCAGCTATCTGCGTGCATGGTCAGCTTAAAGAGGACCTGTCAAAGCTCTGGTCTCTCATATACTGTACTGTCACAAATGCCGGCCATCAGGCTGACAACAACCAGCGGTCTTTGTCCTGCTGAAAGCCGCTATTTATGTTGGAAACTGTCCAGATGACCATCAGATACTATGACAATGTCTGGCTCTGTCCTGCAATGCTGCATATGGTGAACTCTGCCAGCACGTAGCCTTAGAGCACGGTTTCATACTGTACCTCTATTCTTCATAAATGTATGAATAAATAGCATCTGGGTGTTGGGGGCGTGCACATACATTGTGGGGTACTATCCAATCAGTGCTACCATTGCCACTCTGTGTAGAGACACACCCTTTTTAACAATGGTAACGCCTAGGTGTCAAGTTAAAGGCATTTTCCAAGATATCTTAACTGATGACCTATCCTCTGGATAGGCCATCAGTATCGGTGGGGATCTAACATCCGGGACCTCCGCTAATCAGCTATTTGAGAAGGCAACGGCAATCACTGTAATGCTGCAGCCCTCTCTCAGCTCACCAAGCACAGCGCCGTACATTGTACATCGGCTGTAAATGGTACTGCAGCACTTCAATGGGGCTGAGCTGCGCCCAGGCAATGTGACTGATGAACGTGACATCACACGGCCTAGACAAAGCTGTGAGAAGACACCGACGTTACTGTGAGCGCTTATGCCTTCTCAAACAGCTGATCAGCAGGGGGTCCAACACACCATTCAGATACTGATAACCTATTCAGAGAATAGGTCATCAGTTGTAAAGTCTTGGAAAACCCCTTTAATCTATAATATTCGGGAGAAATAACAGAGGAACAATGTAATACAAAGACCTATTTACTAGAACAGACAAATCAGGAGAGGTGACAAGTCCTCAACAACTCGAGTTCATTATACAATAAGCAATACAATGTATTTAAAAGGGTTATCCTAAGACTAATGTAAAAAAAATATATAATATATAATCAGACATCATATAGCACATGACAATCTCTTTCTAACACAGCCAGAACCAGCCCTGTACCTCACATGGATCCAGAGACATGGATCCCCATTCATTGCTCTGCTAGATTTATATTAAGCTGACAGCTCAGGGGTGTGTCTTTTCTGCTGCAGCTAAGGAGGCGTGTCTCACCTCTCCCTATCACATCTCTGGAGGCAGCTAAGGATGAAACTGAGCATGTGCGGCCATCTCAGTGAGCAGGACAAACAAATAAGAAAAAAAAAACAGCAGGTGGCGCTATACAGATACAATTTATTGGCTATGCTAAATTTTTAATTACATGCAAATACAAAAGTATTCCGATCAAGGTGCTGGTTTGAAAACTATAGAATATTTTTAATGGGACAACCCTTTTAAGCAGTTACTCGATTTCTGATGTGGAATAACCACAAACGTAAACTGAAATATGATATACATAAAAAAAAAAAGAGGTTGTAAGAGCTATCCCCGAGAGCCTTATTATCTGCTATGCACAATCTTTCAAAGACAATTTGTGCCCTAGATAACACTTCTATTAAGACACACCAAAGACCATAAGAAGATGATAAGTGTAACTGTAAGTGCACTATTGTGGCATCAGCAAGAAGACAAAATCAAACATACATATATGGTATATTCTGGATACATGTACTTAAAGGGGCTGTCCCATGACAAACTCTTACTCCCCTATGCACAGGATAGCGCATAAGTGTCTGGCGGGGATCAGACTGCTGGGACCCACACTAATCAGGAGAATTACGGGTTTCATTTTGAAAAGAGCGGCGGTGACTCTATTTATCTCTGTAGAAATACTAGGGATAGCAGGGGCAGCGTTGCGCATGCTTGACTGCTGGTCCAGTCCAAATAAGGGAACACCTAGCCCCTGTTCTCATGTACATTGGAAGCCCCAGTAATTAGACCCCCACAATCAGACACTTACCCCCTTATTGTGTGGGTGGGCGATACTTGTTTGTCATGGGACAACCCCTTTAACTGGTATGTTATTACAGTTTTATACTGCTTTATGAGAAACTTCTGCTCTTTTTATTTTGTAGCGACTAATAATACTAGAGTGTTGTGATATCAGACATCTGGCCTGGAGTATTAATATGCATGTACATGGTATAAATACTGGTATCTAGGCAACCAGAAGCGTTAAAATCCGCTCACGTCAAGTTCTTACCATTTCTTTAATTAGCCTAAAATCTCTATCATAAGGGCTTCAAGATGGTATTACTTTTGGCAGGGATATGTATGAAAATGCAAGATCAGCTTATGGCTCATAATGTAATATGTCATATCCCCTCTGACCTCCATGGATAACACTTACCTTCCTTCCTCCATGCCCAGGCAAATTGTGGGCACATCTGGTGGTCGGGTAGAATCACACTCGGTATCTGGGGCATCACTTGATAGTTTGTGTCTTTCCTCCTCAGGGACGTACGCCATGCAGAGTATGCGGGACTCTACATTAAAACATTCGATCACCTTCGGGCTACGGTTGTGAAGTGAAACAACGGCGATCTGCCCCATCTGATTAGTGCAGCTGCCAATCTAAAAGGGAACACACAAAAAGCCAGGGCGTGATGTCCACAGCATAGGAGGGTGATAAATCATTCATTATTAGCTGTTACGTGTCTGTACATACAGCAAGAGTCCCAGTGGACTAACACAAAGCGGCGCCTACTGATCCTTCTAATGTGATGCTTTCAAGTTTGGTTCTCTCCAGTGTCACCTCCATGCTGCGCAGTAGAAGCTCAGGGAAAAGCTGTTCCCGACTCCCTGAGCTCTGCCTTTTCACATGGGCATAGTGACGACATAGTATATTGATACGTGCTCAGTGGTACATAAATGCAGCAGTCGTCATATGGGGATGAATGATCGTACCTACAAAGTTCACATATTTTCAGCAGCACATCTCCTGTTTTGCCCACATAAAAGATGCAATCAATGATCAAAGTGTTAGCTCGGTTGATCACTGGGCAATGATTGTCCTATCGTAGGTCCATAAAAAAGTCCCTTTAATAATTCAGCAGAACAACAATGAATTGTTCTACCCGATCATAGAGAAAGCTGTACAATAATACAGTTACAGCTGTGCCATCCTCTCTATCTTCACTACAAGGTATATGGACATTAACCTCCTTCACTAGCCTAGACTAATAGCAATCTTTACAGTAACCCTTTCACTGCTCTAGACCACCAGTGATACTGGAATTAACCCCCTCACTACCCTAGGCCACAATTTATACTGACATTAAGACTCCTTCACTGTCCTAGACTACTAGAAAATGTCACAATAACCCATTCCACGACCAAGACTACCAGGGATAATAAACCCTCTAGATTACAAACTTTAGGGCCCTTTCACACGACTGTATGCCCTCCGAGACATACGGTCCGTGAGTGGGCCATATGTCCCGGAGCGGCATCGATCGTGCCGAAGGTTGCTGATCTCTGTCTTAGAGACTAGCAGAAACATTGCATGTGGGTGACCAATACAGATACATTTTATCTTCAAATTTGGATTTTGCAGCTTCTCCTTTACGGTAAATACTGTATATTGTAGGGGGCTCTATGGCTGACATGGTTTGCTGTTTCCCAAAACCTTTAGGGGAAGGGGGCTGCGGCCACTGCTGTGAATCGGGGTGCACTGTAAAACTGCATACTGATTAGTTTCTATGACACAGTGTTTAACCATGGGACTATTCTTCTGTTTAACAAGACCAGACAGTGAGGAATTTAAAATATCTGTAAAAGGTAAACCAGTTTTCAATATCTTACTTCTGTTCTCTGATATGATAGTCTCAATCTACATGCACAGAGTTTGAGGCTGCACCACTGAGACTGATGACATCTCCTGCTCTGATTTCAGGTTCAGTGTCGCCATGTGGACACGGTGTCGATCCAAATGCCCAAATACATCAGTACAGTGTGTACATCCTGACTAGCTAACACGGTGTAAGTAGCAGCGTATACTTATGGAGACCAGATCCAAGGTCTCTGTGACAAGAAAACATCTGACATCTGCAAGCAGAACAGCAGCGCAGACATATTTTTCTCTTAAGTCTCCTTTAATCCTTTCAGTGGTAAGGACATATATAATACATCATGACTTTACAAGATTGGCGCAACTAAAACCTAAAGGATAGAGATTGAGTTCAGAGAGCAGCACTCGTTTGAAGTCAAGACGAGGTTCAGTGTCAATGTAGGGGAGGGAGGAAGCTGCTTGTGACTTAAAGGGAATGTGACAGCAGAAAATGACCTATTCTTTACATCATGTTTTTATGTTAAACAGATTTTTTTTTTTAGTTTTTGTCGCTATCTATATTTAAAAAAAATATCTAAAACCATTCAGTTGTCGCACTGGCCGCTGGGCATAATAATATGCTGAGACTTCCTGTTCACATCACTGTTTAGATTTCCATTCCTCTGATCCATCAAAAAGAAGAGAGAGAGGAAAAAAAAAACGAATCCTGTTGCATCAGTTGTCATCCGTTTGAGCCATTTCCGTCTGAGATCTATTTTTTTAGACAGGGAAAAAAAGTCCTGTATGTGGTACTTTATTTGTGGTAAATTATCTCAAACGGAAATGGCTCAAATGCATGACAACTGATGCAACAGGATCCTGTAAAAAAAGAAATCCTATGCAATCCCATGCATTAGGGTCCATTCAGACGTCTTCTGTTCTGGGTTCGCATCTGTTCCGTGGCCCCAACAAAAAAGATAGAACATGTCCTATTCTTTCCCGGACAAGGATAGGCATTTCTATCATAGGGCCGACCATGTGCGGTCTGCAAAATGTGGAACACACATGGCTGGCATCCCTGTTTTGTGGATCCGCAATTTGCGTACCGCAAAGCACTTACGGACGTGTGAATGGACACTAACTGATGCAACAGGATCCTGTTTTTTTCCGCTCTCTTTTTTCTTCTGACGGATCAGAAGAACGGAAAGATAAACGGTGATGTGAACTCCGCCTATTTAACATAAAAAATTGATGTAAACAATAGGACATTTTGTGATGATACTTTCCCTTTAAGGAAGAAAGATGACAGCCTGATACGATCATCTCTACTCCTGTACAGATGTACAGAGAAAGCAGTATCAGAAGTATCGGAGATAACAGTCTCCAGTGACCCTGGGATGGTGGTGGAATTGGTTGATTTTCATGCTGTAGTTGTTTTTTATAACTTTCTTTTTAACTTCTTACTCCAGATTTTTGATCTTCTATAGGTTTGGACAAACTAGGGGTATGCATGAAGTCTGCAAATCTTAAACTTTCATTTTTAGGAGGTGTTATGTGTTCAAGGCTCTGCTTGGGTCAGACATTTAGCTATTTTTATACACCACTGTTCAACGGCGCCCAGGAGTGTAACGTGGTACTCTCACTATGTATTTTATCAATCAGATTTTTACGTCCGAAATGTGTCCTTGTAGGGCTAGTTTCCCACTAGCGTTATTGCTGGATCCGGCAGGGTTCAGCAATAACGGTTCCGTTACTGATAATACAACCATGTGGATCCTTAATGAACGGATCCGGTTGTATTATTTTTAACATCGCTGGGACAGATGAACTCCATTGAAAGTCAATGGGGGACGGATCAGTTTACTAGTTTGTCACACCGAATGGATCCGTCCCCATTGACTTGCATTGGGGGTCATTCCAGATCTGTCTTGGTGCGGATGCCTGCACCAGAGAGCAAACCGCAGCATGTTGCGGTTTGCTCTCCGGTCTGAAGACAGAATGGAATGCTTCTAGGAGCATTCAGTTGTCTTCAGTTCAGTTTTGTCCCCATTGACAATGAATGAGGACAAAACTGAAGCGTTTTTTTTTCGGTATTGAGACCCTATGACGGAACTCAATACCGGAATAAAACAACGCAAGTGTGAAAGTAGTCTTACTCTTGCAGCAAAAGGGTTAATTTTTGCAGTGGCAAAAAGTTTCAGCACCAGTTATAAATCAGAACCTTTAAGAGGTGTCACTTACCCACAGAAATCCATGATGCACTGAAAGAGTATCAGGATCGTTTTCACTACTGAGATAAGGTTCAGGATTATAGACAGCACATTCAATCTGAAAATAAATCAGGGAAATGCTAATTGGGTCAGAGAACATTACGTCCATACCTGGCTCTATAAATACACTTAAATCATATACAGTAGGTAACATTAATCATGTGGAAGGTAAGCTACAGCTATTAATAAGGTCATGCCTGGTGTTATAAATATGCACGGCTGAGACCCGACCGTCTGTACGTGGCGTATTTACTGACAAGACCAGATGGGTCTGCCGTCTATGTTCTCTGAATGCCAAGTCAAGATGGAGAGTTACTGAATTTCAAAATATGTTCTGAAAAAAAAGATCTCAGCAGCTCTGTAGATACCAAGGACAACGCAGAACGGCTACACCTAAGACCCAGTCACCTTAAATTCCTGCTGCTTAGACATGATAACGGGAAGGTGCTTGACAAGCAAGGGGTGCTTTTCCTTTTTGATCTGGTTTCCCTCATCTTCTAGGCAGAACCAACCCAGCTGGTTCTCCTCTCCTGTGGAAGAAACAATATATTCACTATTTCTAACGAGGTAAATGGGGCAGATTTACAAAAGCCTTTTTGCCAATATTATGGTGTTAAAAAGTTGCATATTATGGAGCCCTCAATATTTGCGTCTTTTTGTGCTTCTCATTTTTCAAAAGTGCTGAAAAAAGGGGGGGTAGGGTTTAGTGGGAGGGGCTTGGCCTCTACGGACCACCGGATTTACTATAATTTACAAAGGAATATGAGGTAAAGTATAGCTGAAATCTACACCAGATCATAGCTGGTGTATGTTTCATAGTCTGGCGCACAACTGTCAGACTATGCACCAAATTTCTGGCAGTGCATTGTACATCAATTGGGGATTACATTGGTGGGGGTCCAAGATCAACTCCATGGAGCTGCTGGTGTAGCATGCACCGTTCCACTTCACTCATTCTCTATGGGACTGCTGGAAATAGACACATTGCATGATTAGCCCCCTGTGTTATTCATTTCAGTGTATGTGACCCCCATTATTGGTGAGGGTCCCACCAATGTAATAGTTATCCTTTATTCTATAACAGGATAGGCGATATCATAACCAGAATAGCTCTAATTCCTGCCTGTCCACAATTCTACTACCTAGTTAGCTGTTAGGAGACATGGGGTGCTCACTGCACATCTGTTGCTTACAGGCTGAGGTAATGACTGGCAACGTCAATAGGCATCTGTCAGCAGATTTGTATCTATGAAACTGGCTGACCTGTGTTGGTCCCATGTTCATATGTGTCCACATTGCTGAGAAAAATGATGTTTAAATACATGCAAATGAGCATCTAGGAGCAACGGGGGCGTTGTCATTACACCTAGAGGCTCTGCTCTCTCTGCAACTGCCGAGCCCTCTGCACTTTCATTGACAGGACCAGGCAACGCCTCAGTTGCTCCTAGAGGCTCATTTGCATATATTAAAATTTTTCTCAGCAACGCATGTACATATGAACATGGGACAAACACAGATGACTTCAGCTGCCAAGTGCACATGTAACAAGTCAGCCAGTTCCATAGGTAAAAAAATCTGCTGACAGATGCCCTTTAATGGGCACTGTGGCTGGCATAATGGCACATAGGATTCTACTTCATTTTACATTCTACCTGAGACAATATTGCACAAAAGACACGAACAGTAAACTGCTCTTTTTTAAACTTCTAATCATCAGAATTTCTTATCGTTTGGAAGATCCTACAGCGCAAAGAATATTCTAAATTCAGGCATTATATATACAGCTATATTAAATCTATCTATAGAATAATAATATATGTTAAAAGGGTTTTCCCAGACTTTACTACTGATGACCTATCCTCTATCTAGGTCATCAGTATCTGATCGGTGGGGCTCTGACACCTGGGAACCCCGCCGATCAGCTGTTTGAGAAGGTACCGGCGCTCCTTTGAACACGGCAGCCTTCTCTATACCCACCAAGCACATCACCGTACATTGTATAGCGGCTGTACTTGGTATCACGCTCAGCCTCATTCACTTCTATAGGGCTGAGCTGTGTCTAGGCCACGTGATTGATGAAGGTCGCTGGCCTAGGAAAAATTTACGAGTAGGTCACGGCTGTATTGCCTTCTCAAACAGCTGATCGGCAGGGGTTCCACTGTTCAGATACTGATGACCTATCCTGAGGATAAACTGACAGGTGCAACCAACACAATCCATACATCCCAACTTTTCATGTAGGAAACTGTCCACAGCTCAAGAATTACTTTCAGCTACTTGAAAGAGACTTCTTCCACCATTACTGTATGACTTACCAAGAGCTAGTTTCGCCATCTGTAAATTATTGATCCAGGACTGCTTTGCAGCAGGAGTAAAAGTATTAAAGACCGCAGTAAAGCAAGTGGGTCGTCCAGATCTGAAACACATTTCACATAGAAGATAAAAGGAATACGCATGAGTGAAATAGTTACAGTTTATCAAAATGTATGCTGTGTATGAACACCATGGCCAGAAAATCATCAAAAACAAATGCCACTGACTTGTCGTGCTTGCCAGGAAGCTGGAGCTGAATTCTGCAGCGGTCTGCAGCTCGAATTTCATTCTCTTTCTTCAAGATCAGTCTTTGTAAGCCTGAAGACCAGTCCTGAGCAACTGTAGGGTTCAAGTTCTAAAAAATAAATAAATAAATAATAATAATAATAAATAATAAAGGATCAAAAAGCTACATCTCAGTTCACCGAATGGGCCGTGTCCCCTCCTGGACCCATTATTCCATGTATGTACAGACACTGACACAACTCTGATTTACATCTGTCTGCAGAGGACCATTAGTTGACTGGCTTACAACTATTCAGCAAAACACATGGGACACATTTACTCTGAATGGAAACAACGTCAATGAGGCCTGCATTAATAATAAAAATATGTTAAATATCAATTCAACCGCAAAATGACCATTTATTAATGTTTTTCATTTACTTTTTCACTCTGTAGGCATTTCATTAAAGACATATTACATTAGAAATATAGGCTCAACGTCAAATAGGTTTTTGCTATGTGATATTAATGCGTGCCTGAACATCCAGGTAACACAACCCCATTAATATTGCTGTCTATTCCCCCTGATGACATGACCTATAATGATATATGGATGTTATAGATGGGTCTCCAACTCAGGAACCCCTTCCATGAGAATTATGAGGACATAGCGATGCCTGCCCTGCGTCTTCCCTGCATAGCGGTACCCTGGACCCCTACCGCGCAGTACAGTGCCAGGAGCACCGCTGTGCAAGGAAAACTAGGATGCA
Source organism: Rhinella marina (assembly GCA_900303285.1). Lineage (NCBI taxonomy): Eukaryota > Metazoa > Chordata > Amphibia > Anura > Bufonidae > Rhinella > Rhinella marina. The sequence goes on from ONZH01029112.1 coordinate 205,885, forward strand.
GAACTAAACCAGAATTGCAGCACTTCTGTTCTCAGGATTGGTGGGGTCCCAGAGGTTGGATGACATCACTTTATAATACTGGAATGTCCCTGTAGGATGTGAGAACGAATATTCCAAGAGCACACGGCTTAGACCACATTCACATCACTGCTAATTAATTTCATTATTCTGCTCCGTCAGCAGAACGAAAGTAACATACGTGCTGGATTCAGCATCATAACTAGACCTTATTGAGTATAATGGAGTTTGTTCCGTTCTTATTCAGGTGTCTGCTTATTTGTACATGCAGGACTTTTGTCCACTCTTTGTGATGGAATCTGCGATGGAGACCCCCAATGAAGCATACAACACAAATGTGAACATTGCCTTAGAGCAGTGTTCCTCAACTCCAGTCCTCAGGGCCCACCTACCGGTCATGTGTTCAGACTTTCCTTAGTATTGAACAGGTAATATAATTAGTGTCAGTGCATCCGGACTTACCTCAGGTGTTCATTCTGTGGGATATTCTCAAATCATGACCGGTAGCTGGGCCTTGAGGACTGGAGTAGGGGAACACTGCCTTAGAGGAAGCAGCTATATAATAATTACTGTACGTGGTCACTCTGCAGCACAGTTTGTTGGTGAACATGCAGGACAGCAATGGGGAAATGTACATGGACCCCAAGATTTCTATAAATTGGCATGGTCTGAGGAGCTTGCAGAAGGTCTGACTCTGAGTGAGGAAAAGCTGAGCCCAGCCCCGGGAAAAAAGTTTATTTTGTGAAAAGGAGAAGATGTAAAGTGATAGGAGGCTTGGCTCAGACGTTGCATGACATTTATACTGTCACACAGTGTACCTCCTCAGATATAGTCACAGTCTGGTAACCAAGACACACACTTTTCATAGGTGTCTATGACAGCCTGTCTGTAAGCAGCATTCTAGATTACTCAGTCAATCTTGGTGCAGGAAGTCTCCATGAGATGTCAACCATCACAAATGATTTTGGTTCTTCATTTTGGTCAATTTGTTCTACTGAAAGCTATTCTAACACCAACTACTGGGCTGATTTCACCCCCGCTAACAATTCTTATTCAACTTCTCTTTAAAGCAATCTTTTTAGTAAGGACCTGAAAATGTCACTTGTCTCATAAAAGAGAACATGCCAAGGGTCAGTTTTTGCATTGATCAGTATATAACAATAAAAATTATAATAAAAAGTTTGGACCAACGATATATATATATATATTTTTTCATAAGTGCATATCCATAAAGCAAAACTATGGGTATATAAAGGTATGGTTGCACAACATATAATAAACAATAAGAGTAGAAATAAATTTAAATATATGTGGCGCTATGCCGACTAAAGATAAAAAAGGAAGTCCTTAGTTACACAGATTTGCAAATGCGTGATCATGCCCACTCACCATACGTCACGATAACTTCCTGTGGAGTGGGTCCCTACACTCGTCTATGCCTCTGTTCAGACTTCAGGACTTCCTGGTAGGATACCTATTTAGCTGGTCTCACACGCCCTGAACAATGGAGACTTGGATGTAGTCTGAACAGAGGCATAGACGAGTGTAGGGACCCACTCCACAGGAAGTTACCGTGACGTATGGTGAGTGGGCATGATGACGCATTTGCAAATCTGTGTAACTAAGGACTTCCTTTTTTATCTTTAGTCGGCATAGCGCCACATATATTTAAATTTATTTCTACTCTTATTGTTTATTATATGTTGTGCAACCATACCTTTATATACCCATAGTTTTTGCATTGAGACTGTACCAACAAATGTTTCCCCTTGTATATATAAAGGGCCCATTACACAGATTATGTACCGCTGATTATTCGATGAACGAGAAAAACAACTGACTCATTGTTTGGCGGCAAGAGATCATATTTACACAGCAAGATCTCAAGCGGTAAATGATCATTTTGCTTGTTCATCAGGTAATCTGATCGTTTGTGCGCGCGCAAAAATGATCATTTACGGGAAGCAGATTGTGCTGTGTAAACAGGATCTCCTACCGGCAAACAACAAGTCAGTTTGGGGAAGAGCAATGGCATTAGCGATCACTCCTCCCCATACTCTGGAGGAGATCACCGGTCTTCTCCACTAAAGAACAGCAGACTATCGCGAAGGAAAGCATCCTTCCTGACTATCTGCTGTAACATCATCCTGTGTAAAGGGACCATAAGATATATCCATGTCCTCTTCAGTAAGGTGCTATACTGGTATTTCTAAATAGAAGTTCTTAGCTTCTTATCATTCTAGAACATCTCTAAGTACAAGTGTTCTGCTATGTGAATACAGAGGCAAACTAATTTCTAAAGCAGAGCCTGTACTTAAAGGGAGTCTGTCAGCAGTTTTGACTGTGCTAAACTGCTGACAGCAGTAGGGAAGGGGAGAGCACTACAAGCATATCTTTTGTGGAACAATTATTATCAGGAGTATTGTGAACATGAGCTTTTATTCTGCCAGACACTGCTCCTGCCAGTGCCCAGGAGGTGGAGCTCCTCTGCCTGACAGCTGTGACAAATCTCCTGGTTGACTGCTAAAGCTGTTAGTTGGAGCAGAGGAAAGGAGTTGCGCAGCAGCTCAATCCAGAAAGCACGTGCATGAGCAATACCTGACTGAATACAAGTTCATATTCACACTACTCCTCATAATACTTAGTGAGGTCAGCAGTTTTGCAAAGTCAAAACTGTTGACCGATTCCCTTTAAGATCGATATTGGATATCTGCAGCATGTAAATACAATAAAGGCTGTTAATCACTAGCAGAGGAAACGGGGAAGTCAGGTTTCCACACTCAAGACTCCTTTTTCCCTAGCCTTTTAAAAATGGTGTGTTCCTCTATCTTCTCATAGTATCACACATTGCTCTCAGATAAGGTAATAAAAAAAAATCAGCCGCACTTACCTGATAGTTTCCTCTTAGTTGTGATACTAATTGAGAGATTTGGTTTACAACATCTAAATCATGCAGCAGATTCTGTAAATCTTGATAAAGTTGCCCAGGCCCCATGTATAATTTATCTGTAGATGTACAGATGGAATAATGTTAAATAAATACACAGTATACTGAAAGAAGAAACATGTAAAAGCACATAAATCCCATGGCAACCAATTATATCACTTCCTGTCCTAGAGCGTGAGCAGGACTGGTTGCCTCCGCTTGCAGAGCTGCCTATGGTGGAGAGTGAAATTCAAAATGGACGACACACGTGACACCTTTTAATATGTGCGATTAATATCGTATTAAATGGACTCTCATTTTCACAACCCTTTTTATATTGGAACTGGCCCAGCAATCAGGTGGATTCAGAAACCCTCACCAATCCGCTCTTATCACCAGGGAGAATTGCAGCCTTCCATTATTGTGCATTATCTGCAGGCCATTAGAATAAATGGTTGAACATGTAATAATATGTGGATGAGCTGGGACCACCATAGTGAGAGCTGTATTTTGGAGTGACTCTTTGCTCTGGCTTATATAGGGAGTTCTGGAGAGGACATCTACCCTATAATAGCAGAAAGCCTTATAGTACATATGGACTGGGGAGACAACTGCTTGAATTTTTTTGTGGGATCATCTAAAAAAATGTTTTTTAAAGGGGTAGTCTGGGATTTTTCATATTGATGGCCTATCGTATCAATATCAGATCAGATGAGGTACAACTACTGCCACCCAAACTGAACAGCACTCAGTAACATCACATGACATCGGTCACATGGCCTCAGCACAGCTCAGCCCCACTCAAGTGAATGGGGCTGAGCTGTAATACCAAGTACAACTGTTACCAAATGGATGGCACTGATATTGATGACCTATCCAGAGGATGGGTCATCAATATTAAACATCAGAACAATGTCAGAAGATGCTAAAAGGAACATAATGTATACCTTTTAAGATAAAAAATGTAAGGAGATGGATGGCAAAATGGAAACTCTGTAACAAAACAGATTAAAAAATATGTTCTTATCATCTATAATAAGATGATAAGCCTATGTTCATGACTGAGCTGAAATATGCACTTGTATGAAACAGAAGTCATTGGGGGCAGTCAAGTATAAATGTTTGCCAATCCAACCAAGTAAAAAAAAAAAAAAAATTATATATATATATATATATATATATATATATATATACACATACATACATACATACATACACACACACACACACACATATATATATATACAGTGGAGGAAATAAGTATTTGATCCCCCATAAATGTAAACGTCTCAATTTTATGCCAGCCTTATTTTAACATTGCCACATAGAATATCAAAAGAAAAACGGAGAAAATTACATGAAATGAGAAATAAAAAATAATTTGCATTTCTTTGAGGGAAATAAGTATTTGATCCCCTAGTAAAACCATGACTAATGTTGGCTCCCACAGACCACTGACACACCCTAATCACAGTGAAGTCGTTACCTGGATGAGAGACACCTGTCCCAAATTGTCACCTGTATAAAAGGCCACCTGCCAACAGTCTCAGTGACACTCCAACATCTCCACCATGGGCAAGACTAAAGAGCTGTCTAAAGATGTCAGGGACAAAATTGTTGACCTACACAAGGCTGGAATGGGCTACAAAGCCATAAGTAAGAAGCTGGATGAGAAGGTGACAACTGTTGGTGCAATTATTCGGAAGTGGAAGAAGTACAACATTACTGTCAATCGACCCAGGTCTGGAGCTCCATGCAAGATATCACCTCGTGGAGTCTCATTGATCATGAGAAAGGCTAAAGATCAGCCAAGAACTACACAGGAGGAGCTGAGTAATGATCTCAAGGCAGCTGGGACCACAGTCTCCAAAAAAAACATTGGTAATACATTGAGACCTAATGGTTTAAAATCCTGCAGTGCACGCAAGGTTCCTCTGCTCAAGAAGGCTCACGTCCGGGCCTGCCTCAAGTTTACCAATGAACATATTAATGACTCAGAGAGAGACTGGGAGAAGGTGCTGTGGTCAGATGAGACCAAAATTGAGCTCTTTGGCCCCAACTCAACTCGACGTGTTTGGAGGAAGAAAAATACAGAATATGACCCTAAGAATACCATCCCCACCGTCAAGAATGGTGGTGGAAGTATTATGTTTTGGGGGTGTTTTTCTTCTAAGGGCACAGGCCAACTTCACTGCATTGACGGGAAGATGAACGGCGCCATGTATCGCAAAATCCTGGGTGACAACCTCCTTGCCTCCGCCAGGGCACTGGGTCGTGGATGGGTCTTTCAGCACGACAACGACCCAAAACATACAGCCAAGGAAACAAAGGAGTGGCTCCATAAGAAGCATATCAAGGTCATGGAATGGCCTAGCCAGTCTCCTGACCTCAATCCCATCGAAAATCTATGGAGAGAGCTGAAGCTTCGCGTTTCCAAATGCATGCCTAAAAACCTTAAAGGGGTTGTCCGGGTTCAGAGAAGAACCCGGACATACCTGCAATTTCACCCAGGCAGCCCGCCTGAAGAGGGCATCGGAGCATCCTATGCTCCGATGCCCTCCTTTGCCCTGCGCTAATTAGCGCAGGGCAAAGGAATTTCGCCGGGTTCCGGTGACGTACCGGTCCCTGCCGGGCAGAGGCTTCCGCCCGGCAGTGAGTCGGTGACGTCATCGGCGCTGATGGACAGGCTTCAGCGCTGCCCTAGCCAGTAAAACGGCTAGGGCAGCGCTAAAGCCGGCCCATTAAGGCCGGTGACGTCACCGAACTCACTGCCGGGCGGAAGTACCCGCCCGGCAGCGAGTATTTTCAAAACAAGAGACCTTGCCCTGCGCGATCTAGCGCAGGGCAAGGGGGGGGCATCGGAGCATGAGATGCTCCGATGTCCTCTTCAGGCAGGCTGCCTGGGTGAAATTGCAGGTATGTCCGGGTTCTTCTCTGAACCCGGACAACCCCTTTAAGGATATGGAGATGATTTGCAGAGAGGAGTGGGCCAAAATTACTCCTGAAGTGTGTGCAAACCTTATAAAAAACTATAAGAAACGTCTGACTGCTGTGCTTGCCAACAAGGGTTTTGCCACCAAGTATTAAATGATGTTTTCCTAGGGTATCAAATACTTATTTCCCTCAAAGAAATGAAAATTATTTTTTATTTCTCATTTCATGTAATTTTCTTTGTTTTTCTTTTGATATTCTATGTGGCACTGTTAAAATAAAGCTGGCATAAAATTATGAGACGTTTCATTTATTTTTTAGTATTAAAACTTTAAAAGTCAGTGGGTGATCAAATACTTATTTCCTCCACTGTATATATATTCTTTATTAATTAAATAAAAGTGGATCTGTAATTTGCATTCTTAGGTATACTGTTGGACGTTCTGGAAGCATGTGGAGGTCCTAAGCAGTTAATTGGTATTCAGAAATGCTAATGAGAGTAATGAATGGTCTTTTTGTGTGAAGAAACATTTCCGAATGATGCCAATGCAATCAGAACAGATCAGTAGCTTTAATCATGTCGCTTATAGTGACAAGACCAAACTCTCAGGACAAGGAGGGCTGTGTTGACCATATAGATGTGGAGCAGAACACATCAAGTACAGCATTCTTCACAGGAATGTAATGAAAGGAAGCTTTGCATCTATGTAAAAGAAGTACAACTTCATTTCCTTCCCACTGGTTAGTTATAGTCAGTCCATGAGATAAATCAGGGCGCTGAGGACTCCAGGCTTTTTTACACTGTAATCTGTACACAGGACTGGAGGATGAACTTTCAGAAATCCTTCTCTAGATTACTCCTACTCCTACATGGAGGCCATATAGATCAAGGATTTAATGCAGCCAGGAGGACTCCAAATATCAGCAGAAGTGTTTTAGCCTCACCCACAGAAGCTACAAAATGTCATGGGGTGTACATTACAATATAAGGGGTGCGTTGTGGCCGCAGTGCTGTTCTTACTGCAATTTTGGAAAACCATGGCAGAAACCGAACTGTGGATGCAATATGTGAACACAGCCTAAAGTAGATCTGTATCTTTTAAAGGACCACATAGTATGCAGACAGTTCTGTTCTACTCTTAGCTCAAACAGTACAAAAATATAGATCCGTCTGGCTAATACCTACTGACAAAGACTACAGCTGACTTGGTGGTGGTGGGAGGTGTCTGCTCAGCTCTGTTCTTTGTTAGTTGCTATTGGCCAAATAACAAAACATTTTCTGTGCCTTTTGGACTAATAATAAAATGTCCTTTGTGTGCAGTGACCCGAAGGTTCACTGCTAAATGGGGTTATGCGACTTTACTATGTATATTATGTTCCACAGGCTCCGTATAGAAGAAATAGTTAATACCTTTCCCTAGACTCAGTTGCTAGGGTGGGCTGGCCCCATCCCTATGAGCTGGGAACTGTAGGACAGTGTGGCGTGCAACCAGCAGCTAAAGTGGCTAGCTGGTGCCAGAGAGAAGCACCCTGCAAGCTGAGAGTGACCATAAAAGTGACTGGAAACCTGGGTCAGTCTCTGAGAGAAAGAGGTATTGAACTCTGCAGAAGGTTGGGGGCCATTACAAAGGGACAGTGCATGGACAAATTGTCAGTAAAAGATAACACACATATTGAGGCTGTGGACTTCACTGCATTCAGTTATGGAGAAGCTTTAGGCGCCCTGCCATACTTCAGAGAGACAGACTGGCCATCTGTTAAAAAACTACATGCCACACTTAGACACTGCAGCTCTATACTGAGAGTAACAATTTCCTGTGATAGACTGTACTCTACAAGTGCACGTATCATCTGCCCGAATTGTTTCAGTAAAGTACAGTGAAGTGGTTACCCCCAAATCTAGCCTTGTCGTGCCTTGCACCACCTCTCTGCACCGTTGCATCATCACTCCTTCCTAGCACTCCAAGGAAGCCCTGCCTGCAACACAATACCCACCTACACCGAAGACAACCCACCTAACATCAGACAGGAGCCCTAAAATCAAGGTGTACCAGGGAAAGCGCCAGAGTGAGGACAACTACTGGGACTAATACTACTCATATCCTCACACCACCACTGCTGTCCTCCCTCTGGTCACTGCATATGTATCATAAAATGACAGATTGCCTATGTGGATTGTTTTCCCCTGATTGCCACAACACCTCATTTCTTACAAATCAGAAATAAATATGCTGTCATCAGAATCTATCAGCAGTGCAGCCTCAGGGTTTGGGCCTGTAACTTCACATTTGGAGACATGATCGCCTGACATTCACATTTTTATGTACATTAAAGGGCCTTTTATAATTTATTTTCTTAGCTGGACCTCAATATGCAATCATCAGACTGCAATTTGTATAGAGTAAAGGAATTTTCTCCATTATCCTGTACAGCTCTGGCTCATTACTTACAAGGAACACCTTCCTGGGAGAGGCGGAGATCAGGGACCATGGCATCTGAGGGGTTAAATGTCAATACCAATAGCCACAGCCAACAGCCGGTTCCTATGGTGCCCCCTCCATTCCAGAGCGGGCGCCATCTTTTTAAAGACCTGACATCCACCATACATGTACATCGGATGTCAGGAAGGGGTTAGGACTCTTTTATATGGATTGTAAAAAAAAATAAATCAATTCATAAAAATTACTCATTCCCTAACAAAATACAAATTTATACGTCAGAAGTCAGACCAGTTGTAAGAATTTTATAATTAAACCTTAGTTACTCAAAGAGATTTTAAAGGTTTTTTTAAAAAAAAAGATTTTTTTTCCAGAAACGGTCACCTCAGTCCATGGGCTAGTCTCTGGCATTGCAGTAAATAGAATTGGGATCTCCTACGATGCCAGACACAGCACATGAACAGGCGTGGTGCAATGAAAAACCGATATTAACACCAGACACAGATGAGCGAGTTTAATGCGAGGAACACTCTGCGCATGAGTTCCCGTTCTGAACTCTACTCCTCTGACAGGACCGCACAGCATTATAATGATTTATAATGCTGTGTGTCCTATTTAATTACACTGACATAAAGCAGTCAGGGTAATTCAGTAGATTCCAGGTCTCTCAGGGTCACACCAACTTATAAGTCATTATAATGCTGTGCGATCCTGTCAGAGGAGCGAAGGGCAGAACAGGAACTTGTGGTTCCACACGTGAGTTTCTCGCATTGAACTCGCTCATCTGTGTCTGGCCTAACCATATATAAAACAAAGCTTAAAAGAAAGCTCCAAGAATTAGAACGCCATTACAAGTATATAGACATTTCTACCACTGATCTCTATGTCTCATAGGTTCATCAGGCACTTACTTGGTTTGACGCAAACAACCTTCTCAGCGGCATGCAAAGAAGAAAACCGAGTCTGATTTCCTTGCTCTTCACTTTCCCCATATTCAATAACGTCAACATGACCCAGGGGTACACTCCATTTCAGTAAGTATTTCTGACTTGTTACCATATTGCTGCCTTCATTAGACGATCTAAGATAGAAAGAAAGCAGCTTCTAAACAACATGTGCTACATCATACAGAATATTCAGATGGATGTATAATGACTGTCTTTACCAGCATTAGATCTGCACATATTTAGTACGCTGTTGAGCAGATCGTTCACTTTTATAAGCACGGTTTCTTATACTTACTAGACAATAAAGACCATTCATAGTTTAAAACCTGATTCATATGGATATAAGGAAGCAGATAATGTAGTCACATATAAAAACACAGCTTTTCTTTCCATTTTCGCACTGGTAAAACCTCTTGCTCCCAGACTAGGCTCTGGCTGCTTTCGATAAGTGCATGCTACTGCCATCTGCTGGCTCAGTTGCACCATGCAGCATCCCCTTCCAGCGTATAAGTGCTTGTAATTAAATCACAATAACTTGTATTATAAGTAAAAATCAATGTAACATTACTCAAACCTGTATTAATAGAGCAGACATTTAAAGTGGGACCTTTGTATCTTATTATATTCTGATTTTCCGCTACTACATTAATACTATTTCTCACAGAATACTCATTTTTATAGACAAGAAACATGTCATTTCCATAACCAACCTTGCATTGGCTGTGGCACACATCAGTACGTCATTCAGCATGAAGAGACGCCTCTGCTTAGTTTTCAGTATCTCGCCCTTCTCGTTGTACACGGTTTCTACCATGTCATCTGATCGGATAAGATATCGGCTTCCATTACTGAGGAGCTACATTTCAGGGGAAATAGACAAAATGACAACGGTCAACCATGATACATCACAAACCTGATCTTACAATAACCTTCCCTCATTAACCATCAGCCATTTGCCAGCTTATATTTTCTGCACCGCAATTCTTCATCGTCCCATGTTATATTATCAGATTTTAGAGATTTTACTACCAACTGATTTTATTTAACGGGTTTGGAAAATTGAGAAACTCAGTTAATATATGAAACGTGAAACACTTACCATGGAAACACTTTTCAACACCCACATTACTCCTGTCAGAGGCCTGGCAAAGTGTCAGCTACATTTATAGCACGGTGCGTATGGTATGTGAAAGCTGTTCTATGTAATAAGCTCTGGAAAGCTTGTCAAATTACTGACGTGAATAGACATGGAGATCCCACAGGTTACACATCAGGCCCCATCTATTTCACCAAAACCGACCCAGGAGCACCTTGTTGGCCATAGCTGTAGAAGGAAGTGTGGGTGCCGCCTATAATAAATGCATATACCTATATGTATATGCATATATGGATGGCCCCAAATTGAGGGTCTGTGGCCCCACAGCCACGAAGGCCTGAAGCCCTGGTGGATGTGGTTATCCACCAGGGGCTCTAACTGTAGGTATATATATATATATATATATATATATAGATATATAGATATGTGTGCATGAGCCCCATTTGCATGCACCTATATTTATATATTAATGCCCCTTTATATATATATATTAATGCCCCCTTTCTTATATAATGCCCCTTAATATATATATATATATATATATATATATATATATATATATATATATATATATATATATATATATATATATATGGCCCCATACATCCTCCAAAAGTATATAGATTCATGTACATGATCCCCAGTTATGTACATCTATCTATATACATGTTATAACCAGGATGCCCCCCCCATAGCCCCCAGCAGATGGACAATGGCCCATCTGCTGGGGATAGCTGGAGACATGGGACTGGACTGATTAGTCCAGTCCCAGGTACTTCAAAGGGACAGAAGATCGATATGATCTTCTGTCCCTTCTGTTAATTACCCTCAGCGCTGCTGGGGGCAATTAACAGGACAGGGAAACAATAGGTTTCCCTGTCTCTGTCTGGCGCGTACCTCCGGCGCTTGTAATTACAAGCGCCGGAGATACAAAGCGCTCCCCAGGCGGAGGATCAAAGAGATCCTCCGCCCGGGAAACAGCGGGCGCCGGCGCGGTGACGTCATAGCACCGCGCCGGCGCTCGTGCACACGGCTGCCGGCGCGCTCGCTCGCTGGCAGCACGGGAGCGAGCGCGACCGGGTTTAAATAACCCGATCGCGCTGCGCTCTTCAGTTGAGCCGTGCCTCCCCACCTACAAGCATCCCCTGGACAACGAGCAACAGAATCTCCCCCTTGGACGACGAGCAACCCCTTAGACAACGAGCAGCAACATCCCTGGAGACCCCTGGAAGGCTGAGTAACTCCTGTATCCCCTGCAGCACCAACGACCCCTGTTAACCCCTGCTGCCCTGCATTAACCCCTGGTACCCCTAACCCTGAACCACCAATGCCATTTACCCTTCCCTGCTATTCCCTGCATTAATCCCTGGTTAACCCCTGCTCCATACCCCAGCTGCCCTATTTTCCCTGCCTTTAACCCTTGCCAGCCCTGCCAACCCCCTACTGTTAACCCCTGCACCCCTGCCCTATTATCCCTGTATTAACCCCTGCTGCCCTGTCCACCAACTACCCTGCTAAACCCTGCCCTGCATTCCTGCCACTACCCCTGATTGCCCCTTGAATTAACCCCTACTCTACTGCAACCCCTGTACCTCCCTGTTACAATTAACCCCTTCCCTGCCAATACCCCTTGTTCTTGTTGTACTGTGATTTAACCCCTTTGTTCCCAGGGACAGTAATTAGATTAGGCTGGGGAGGGCTGCTATAAGTGTGAGTGTGTATTGTTTAGTTAGTATTGCGGTTGGATTTAACGGGATTGTGTAGTGTAGTTAGGGATTATTACTGTATTGTTAATAATTAATAAATATTGTTATTATTTATAATACAGTGTACAGTGTTTATTGCAGTGTTAACGTGTATTTTGAGTCCCTTCTAGGTCGTGTGAAAGGCAGTAAGGCGATTTACATAGGCATAAATAGGCGGAACTAGCGGAAGCGGGTTTGCCTATTTATGTATATTAATTATTGGTACATCCCAAAATACCAATAATTAATATCTCCTTTTACATTGGCGAGCCAGGGCCCCTTGCGTGGATTTTGTATCCGTGTTTTGCAACGACCAGGGAATTCGCTTATTCTGTGAATTAGCCAGGCAATAGAGACGCGGACAGTGGTTTCTGTGCGTCCAAGGACCTGGTAATTCGGACAGGTAACGCGATTTCTCAGGTCAAAGCTAAATACGGTGCAAGATCTTTCGCAAAAAGAACCTAGATTAATATTTTGTCTTTTGCATTTACACGACCCGAGACGAGTCAGCGTACACGGGACCAGAGGAGGAAGACCCATACAATCACCAAAAGAGGACCATCGCCGGGGGTGCTGAGCCAAAGAAGTCCAGCTGGTCGGGAGAAGGCGTTCCGGAGACTACAGGACCTCCTCCAAGCAGGTAAGGAAGGACAACTCAAGGCAGCACCACAGAAGATGGCGACCTCCAAAAAAGTAAGTATGGACTTCTCCACACTGCAACATCTAGCCAAACACAGCACATTTAACCCTATCATTCCTACTACATACAAATCTACAGAGATGCTATGGTCCAGTTTATTGGACCAAGCATACGCTCATGATAAGGTTTGTATTAGTAGGAGTGTGTTTAACAAAACTAACAAACGCTTCCAAATGTTAGCTAAATTGGTTCACACCTTTGAGGATAACATTTGGAAGCCAGAACACGTAGAAACACTTAACAGTGCGGCAAAGGCAGAGGAAGTTTGCAACAAGGCAAATTTCCACTGCAATTGTTGCATGGAAAACTACAAACACGTGCACACACTAGAGACTCAACTCCAAGAAAAGGCCCAGTGTACAGTTGAAAGGGGCAGGGAAATCTGCGTGTTGGAGTCAAGACTCTCGGAAAAAGAGAGTTTCTACTCTGACATGGACAGGGAACTCCTCGGACTGTACACTGAGATAAATCAGTACAGGAACAATGCTGCATCCATGGATGCAATCATTGTTCAACTCAGAGAGGACCTGGCTGCAAAAACACAAACCATTGTGGATTTGCAACAGGCCATCTCAAATCTGTCACGGTCTGGTACTAGTAGCATGGTGCCCACGAAACAAGTATGCGTTTCGGGAACGGCACAGGGGGAGACAGCGGCGGCTGCGCCGGCGTCTCCCACGGACCAAACGTCCGAGGCTGCAGATACTAGGGGACAGGTGGAACGGACGCTTATGTTCTCCCCAACCCCCGGGGAGAACAGACAAAGCAGCCGTATCCAGGAGCAGGACAGCATTTGGCAAGGGGGAGGTGGTTGGCAAACAGTGCATACCACTTCCAACCCCCCAACTCGTCCGGTGAGACAAGAGGAATTTTGTCCCAGCCATACTAGTATGGAAAGGATAAATTTCCTGTTACGGATCTGCAAGGAGATCCCCAAGTATGATCCCAACGTAGATCCGTTCACTTCATGCGATATCTTCGAGGGTCACTGTAACAAATACTCTGTGGCCCCCGAATATCGCATGGAGTTGTTCAAACTCTGGTTGCCCACTCACCTGAACCAGAGGTATGAGGTAACGGGGAGAACGCAACCCAAGAATGGACAGTATCATGACAAGGAGGAACGCCTCTCCATACTCATGAGACTGGCAACGGGTCATTGGGACGTTACTCCAGACATCCTTACAAAATTCAAACCCACTATACATGATGAGCCCTTATCTATGTGTAGTCGGTTTGAGGCAATGTACAGGAAGGTCACAAAAGATCAGGGTATCGGAATTCCACAGGGCATGATCCGTATGTTCGTGGAAAAATTCCCATACCTTGACACTGCAATCCGGCTCAGTGCAGCTAGGGAACCTTCCCTTACGGACGCGGCAATGATTATTGAGCAGTGTAGACAAGATATACTGCACAATAAGAAATCCGTGAAAGTAAGGGAGCGTGTGCCTGTAACCGTTAGATCTCATGATGAACGGATACAGCACACAAAATGGAACACAACTGTTCGCCCCACAGCCCCACCATTGGAAAGGACAGGAAGCATTCGATGCTTCCTGTGTTTACAATATGGGCACATAAAAAGGAATTGTCCACAATGGCCTCGGAACAAAGGAAATTCGAAAAATGCGGGAATAATAACGGTTTCAGGATGAAACCTAATTATTCTAAAACTGTGGGGGAACAGATGGAAAAACAGATGGGGCCTTCACAAGGGCAGGCACCTAAACGTGTGGCCGTTGTGAACACCCCAGCTCATATTGCAAATGGTGTGGAATCCAAGGAATCCACACCAAAGGTTCAGCGGGAAAACCCACAAGTGGCAGTATGTACCTCACAGGTACCTACTGGGAGTCTGGTGGAAATCGACTGAAGGAAAGGGATCCCTAAAGATCTGGCACCAGTATGTCCAATCAAACTGGATGCTTCAGGGAGACCCCACATAAAGGCCAGAATAAAAGACATGGACACGAAAATCATGCTTGACACTGGTGCGGAGATTTCTATTACCAATGTTAAACATGATTTACACCCCAACAACCCTCAGTGTGTGGTGATCGGATTTGATCACCAACAAGGGGGGGTGAGGGCCCACAGAATTGATGAGGTCATCATACAGATAGCCAAATATATGACCCTGACAATCCCAATGTGGTTTTACCCCGGTTCCGATAACATCATCGGAACCGATGTAATGACCCAACATGGGTGGATCATAGATCTGGCAAACTGTATTGTGTGGAAAGGTCCCAGACAAGCAAAGGTGTTGGTCATACAACGCCAATGTCTGAGTCCACCTTTACCACCAATTGAAAATTCAGCGGACATACTGGAACACAAGTGGCCAGAGGTCTCACACAACCTAGACCTTGAGCCTATTGTGTACAAGTATCCAGATCTGTGGGCCCAGAGCAAGAATGATTGTGGCAGGCTGATTGGTGTACAGGTGGACATACAGGGACCAGATCCCCCACCTCAACGCCAATACCGATTTCCACCGGAAGCCACCGAATCAATTATGGACACTGTCCAGGAATTGATTACGAGGGGTGTGGTCATTGAGGACAATTCAAAATGCAACAATGCCCTCTGGCCAGTTAAGAAAAAGGACACCAATGCGTGGCGTCTTACCATAGACCTACGTGTCCTTAACAAATACACCCCAATGTCCGCTCCGGTGGTGGCCCAGACTCCCGACATCATGGCCAGAATAAGCGGCAAAAGTCGCGTATTCTCGACCATAGATGTAGCCAACGGGTTCTTCTCGATCGAACTGACCGAGAACTGCAGGTACAAATTTGCCTTCACGGTGGGGAACAAACAGTACATGTTTGGTGTGCTTCCCCAAGGGTTCCACAGCAGTCCCACGTATTTCCATCAGGCATTAGCGGCCGTACTGAGTGTGTTTTCACGGCCGGAATGTCTTCTGCAATATGTGGATGACTTACTCTTACACACAGAGACCATGGAGGAGCACTTGGTTCTGTTGAAAGAGTTGTTGGGACTCCTGGCCAGGTCCGGACTCAAGTTGAGTCCCCACAAGGCAAATTTGGCTAGAGCAGAGGTGACTTTCCTTGGGGTCCAAATATCTTTTGGAGCCAAAGGGATCATGGCGGCCAGAGTGGAAGCCATGGTAAAGTTACCAAGGCCTGGCACTCTACAGGATTTGAGAAAATTCCTGGGAGTAGCCAACTTCATGAGAGAGTTCATAGAAGATTTTGCGGCCAAAGCGAAACCTCTCTATGAACTCCTCAGAGGAGAAGAGCCTTCACTTAAGGATTGGTCTGATGGACAGGAAGAGGCCTTTTCTCGCCTGAAAAGGGATCTCTCCTCTGCCCCTGTACTGGCCACTCCTCATCCTGATGGGGAAATGGCCATACAGGCGCATGCAGGGATGGAGTCGATCTCAGCGGTCCTTCTCCAACAGACCGGACACGAGTCTAGACCGCTGGGGTACTTCTCCAGGCTACTTTCGCCCATCGAACGAGGGTTCGATGAGTGTGCCCAGCAGCTGGCAGCCATACATTATGCCGTCAAGACCACAGAGCATATTGTAGGCTTCAAGCCCCTCACCTTGCAGACTCCACATTCTCCCTTGGCCCTGTTGCTCCGTGATACACTACCCGGAGTCTCTCAACAGAGATTTGGGAGGTGGATCATGGATCTCAGTGGGAGGAATTTGCAGGTGACCCACAAAGGCAAATATGTTCTGTCCCAGTTATTGAACATGACTGGAACCGAACATGACTGTGGACAACCGACGCAGGTCGATAGGCCACAGTTGTTCAGGACTGACACACATCCAGAAGACAGAGTCATCTTTGTGGATGGCTCTCGATTCCACATGGATGGGACATATGTCACAGGTTTTGCGGTGCTGGATGAGACCACAGGCACTCAGAGTCTGGTCAAGTTGCCGGGTCACATGTCAGCACAGCGGGCTGAACTGGAGGCGGTCAAGGAGGCCTTGCTCCTTGAGCCCCCAGGGAAACGAACTATATATAGCGACAGTTCATATGTAGTTCGTTCCCTCACCCTGCACCTGGACATATGGAAAAGACGAGGATTTGTAGACAGCCAAAACAAACCTCTCGCCCATGTGTCAGTTCTGAAGGAGCTGTGGGAATGGGGCATGGCACACCAGGCGGAAGCGGCCATCATAAAGATCCCCGCTCATCAGAAAGGTGACGAACCCTTGACGTCGGGCAACAACAAAGCCGACGAAATGGCCAAACTGGCAGCAGTATCTGGATCCTTTCGGGAACCAGGCACTGAGCCATTACCCAAACACCGGATTGCAGTACGGAGTAACGACCTGAGAGAGGGCCCGGTGTCATTTGAGGAGGAACAAACCAAGGATCCTCTTCTAGTGACACACTTCACTTCACCACAGCATCCCTGGTCAATACGACAGGGGATACTGTGCCATGATGCCGGTACGCAGAAACTTCCTCTTACCGTGGTCCCGCAGCATCTGCAGGCAGAGCTGACGAGACTAAACCATCAACTGTTTGGACATCTTGGCCGGGATAAACTATTGTCCCTTTTAAAGGACAAATTATACTGGCCAGGAATGTCCAACACAGTGGAGGAAGTCACGCAACAGTGCCTGGTATGTGCTCAGGTAAACCCAAGGGCGGCTGCCCTGAAGCCAGTGCTGCAGAGAGTTCCTCCTGCAGATGGTCCGTGGTCCGCGATCCAAATTGATTTTATTGGACCCTTACCGACCGGTAGTCGTAACTGTCGTTACGCACTGGTAGTAGTGGATGTCTTCTCTAAATGGGTAGAAGCCATCCCTACGGTCAACGATTCGGCTACGACCACTGCCCGTGTTCTGTGGGAACAGGTTCTGTCACGATGGGGCATCCCCAGAGTGATAGAGTCAGACCGAGGAACCCATTTCACGGGTAAGGTGATGAAAGCCCTTTGTAGTCTTTTAGACATCAAACAAAGGTTTCATGTCCCGTACCATCCTCAGTCTGCGGGCATTGTCGAGCGGATGAACCGGACTATTAAAACACGGCTTTCCAAGGCGCTACTGGAGAAAGGTTCCTCATGGGTAACCTCTCTTCCAGCAGTGCTAATGGGTATCCGAGCTACCGAATCAACAAGTACCGGCATCACCCCGTTTGAACTCATGACTGGACGAAAAATGCCCCTATGCTTACCAAACGAACCCCTAGTATCAGAGCCTTTGAAGAATGCCATTGCTAGGGACATGTTTCTCCAACAGGTTCAACAGAACCTGAAGGAGTTACTGCCCTACGCTGCAATACGGTTGCACAAACCGTATCTACAGGGGGAGACACCAATGCCCTCTGTAGGAGACCTGGTAATGGTAAAGGTCTTCCGTCGTGCCGGTCCTTGGGACGCAAACTGGGAAGGTCCTTACCAGGTACTTGAAGTAATGGGCGACACCATGCTCAAGGTACAAAGGCCGTTGACATCAAAAAAGAAATCGCGTAGGAGGCAGGAGGTCTTTTGGATCCACATCGACCAGGCCAAGGCCACCCGAGCCTCCCCAGCTCAATAACGTACATACGTTTTGAGTGGGGTGAGGGGGGGAAATTGGTGGGTCGATGGTGGATACAATACTCGTACTAATAATTTCACTTAACAGTACACATGAGAGAGACCCGCCATGAAGCCCAGTAACAAGACACATTGGGATCCTTTGAACAGGGCACGTCTCCAGCTTGTGACACTGGTGGTAAGCATGATGATGGCAGGCTCAGCCTCTGCTGGGGAGGGTCGGGAAACTAATTATGGTATGGCGGACATATCAATTAGTAAACCCGGTCTGTTAATGGTGGAATGTCTGGGAGGCAAAATCCTGGAACCATACGAGAATGTCACCTTTACACCGGGACAATGGTATCTGTATGGTTTCCAGAGGGAGGGTTTTGCCAGTGGTGTAATTCAGCATTATACCCCAGTAGAGAATGTGTCTGCCATACCACATGACTTACATGCCCTCTGCCTCAAGGAATTTAGGCATTTTCAGGAGGTAGACCCAACACCTATCAAATCTTAAAGATGGGTGTCTAGAGACCCCCACTTGCATCCTTACAGACAAGTGGAAGCCAACACTACTACGGTGTTGTGCACTAGTACTAGTAGTAGATGGTCATGTTAGACACTAACCCCTGGAGGTGGGATTTAGTGTGCAATGGGGTGGACACCCCTACAGTGGATGTATGGATGGACTGAGGAATACCGGAATAGGTATGTGTCTTCCGATTGGAAAGACCCCCGAGGCAGAGATATTAAATTTGATATCAATATAGATGGTTCGTTTAAGTGGCCTTTTTGTGAGGCAGTAGATGAAGGGTGCTGGACTTTTACTCAGTGGGTCTATCTGTCCAATTCCAAACCTATAGGAAAACTAGTGTTACAGGCTGGAGAGAGTGATCAATGGTACTCGTTCAAAGGTAGGGGACAAGTGTGTGTAACGGTGGTAAGGGTCCCCTATGAAACGGAAGGTCTCCAACCAGTGAAACCCCATTTGGACTCTTGCATCGCCCCCATCCATCAATTGGCAGATCCCATAGCTCCTCAACTGTCATCCCCTTGGAAAATCATTACTAACACGAAGTTCGTCCTTTTCACCTGGAGAATTTCTGTGGATGATTTCCGAGTTGATCATTGGGATCACAGATGTAAGGAGTTTGTGAGGAACCAAATTGATATGATAAGAGGATGGATAGAGGCGGGGCAAGAGGTAAGAAAAGATGACCCTAGAAATAGGAAACACAGGGGGAGACGAGATCTGATTGCCATGGGACTAGGCGGAGGTGCATTGGGAGTGGGTGTAATCAGAGGTAAATTTATGTCTCATTTTAGTGTAAGACCATATACTGTATAATAGATATATGGTATATGTGTATATATATTAATTCATGTAGTAGGTTCGCTGGGAATAGCTGGCTACCGCCATCTGGGAATGTTCAGCTGCTGACTAACCTAAACATTCTCCTATTTCCCGAGAAATATAATTGGTTTAGCCATCTGGTACTCGGGAGTAAGTAGGTTAGCCTGGCAGACTCTGCAACCGGGTGGGAGACAGGTGACCTGAGTGACCCCTGGATTGGAAATATTTAGATTAATGGTCTGTCTACCACCATCTGGGAATGTTCAGCTTCTAGGAATTAGCATAAACAGTCTCTTATTTCCCGAGGAACTAATTGGTTTAGCTATCGGGGACTCGGGAGTAATTAGGTTGTATTGTCAAACTCTTTTCCCAGAGGGGGGACATTAATATTCTCCAGGATATTGGGAAAAATATGATGTAATCTAAATCCATTTTTATAGCTAACAGCTGGGGACCATGACACCAGTAGTTATTTACACGCTGGTCACTCCCCCCCCTCCCTCTTCCACAAGGGGGTGGGGGAGTGAGGGTCTACCATGGATAAAAGGTTGTAGTCAAACCACTTAGAATCAGCCTCATCTGGAACAACAACTGTAGTTCGTTCGTGTCCAGAAAGAAATTGCTGGTTCATCTTTACCTAGGCTGTATTTGAAAACAGACGGGGCTCACTAGGTTTCATCATCATTTCCATATTTACACGAAGCTAAGTATAATAAACTTTACTACTTTATTTTTAATCAATTTGTTTGTGTTTGGGTCATCAGTATACTGTAATTATCATTAAGTAATAACTCATTTGCATACATTTGCATACATTTGGTGGCAGCGGTGGGATTAATTACTGTATACTGACCCTTGCATAATTATTATTGTAAAGTATTATTGTTAAGGCCTAGTTACTAATATTGAGAAAGTTGTGTATGTTTGTGCCTAGTACCTGAGAATCTGTTGGAGGGTGGGCTATAACATAGGTTCAGATAGAAGGTTAGATATTGTGACTAGGGTAGAATGGCATGTTCATTGTTTAAAAGGGGAAAGAATCAGCGCATGGGTCCGTTACCTTCTTGGGTGCTTAGTTCCGGACACTGGGCCCCAATCACCCATGAGTGCAACAGATATGTTGCTCCCCAGTGCTTGGCTGACCCCTGTCAAGCAGCTGTGGGTTTGGAGTTGTCCCGGTATAACCCTTCTGAGCAAAAAGCGGCAGCAAGTGAGGGATGGATTTGCGTGCAGGCTCTTCAGGAGGAGACAGTGAAGCAAGAGGCAATTGAAGAGGAGCTGCTGCAGGCAGCTACTGAGCAATTGGCGCTTTTGCGGACCTGTATGAGGGACATTGAGAAGCATAATGGGGAATTGAGTAATCAGGTTTCCCATTATGTAGTCCGTACTGTGCAAAAACGCAGACGGAAAAAACAGGGACCACTCCCAGGTGATAGAAGTGCGTTTAGAGGAAGAACTTTAATTCAGCAAGATAAATGGGATGCTGTGGGTGAGTGGTCAGGATTGTCATTATCAGATGAGATAGAAATAGAAGAGGAAGAAGTGCGTCCCATTGTAACAACAAACTCAAAAAAGAGAGGTTACACAGAGAGCTTCAGCTTCTGGGGATCAGAATTATGTAGAGGAGACCTGTACAAAAATATACAGGAAATGAGAGAATTAAAATTAAACAAAGGCAAATGTTTTTAGATCTTTTGAACAGTGGAGTCAGCAAGGAGGAGATAGATGGCATTCCTACTCCTGACTTGCTAGAGCGTTGGAAAGATCTAAAACAGCAGGGTAAATTACACACAGTAAGATCCAAAGAGAAGGAAAAAGATGTGAAAAATGCAAAGGAGTTGTTTCAAGAGATAAAAGAGCCCAAGTGTCTACCATCAGAAAGACACTTGTGTTTAGAAATAGACTGTTTAAGTTTTGTTGAACCTAATGCTATGTGGGTGTTCAAGTAGGAAAGATCTGTGACCATAGCATTAGAGGTTGGAACCGTAATGAAAGAATAAGCATTGTAACCTAGTGTGGGCCAATATGGCTACACTAAGAAGATATGTGGGCCATAAAGTATTGTCTGGTTGATGTGAAAGGGGGAAACTGAAGAAGGTTTGAAGTAGGTTGAGGAAAATGGACAATATTTCTATTTCAAGATGGAGGATTTCCTGAGAGAACAAAGGAAAAAAACCCATGTGGCACCCATCCCCCTTCTGTTTCAATTTCTGTTACAACCCCTTTTGTGTTTTCTGTAACTTTTAGTTCTACAAGAACCCCTCCTGTCCTCTGGAATGTGCTCCAACAGGAACACCTCCCATCGTGTGGGGTGTGGGGGCTGGTAATGGATCTGCAGACACAAAAATTTAGTAGCACATGTATTATCTGTAAACTGTCTGCTAATAACTTTTCTAAATTGAATATCCCCCAACTAGTCTGCTGTTTGTTGAAGTTTCAGGAAAGCTGGATGAATCCTTGCGAGATAAGAGTCAGGAAGGGGGGGGCGGATAGCTGTGGTGGGCTGAGGCAAGAATTTGTAAGTGACTTAAGGTTTAGAAATGTTCCTTTGTTGTTGCTGCAGATTGGTTATATATCTGACACAGAAGAGTAAAGATCAATTAATAACTTTTCTTTTTCTCTTCCTAGCAGCTTATAAATGTGCAAGAGCCAAGACAATAGTTATGTGCCCACTGTGGTGTGCTTGTGTGTCTTTCCAATAACAATGTCTTGTAGTAGTGAACAAAGACAATGGTATTACTTACCAGCAATTGATTCACTTAATGTATGTTTCTTTGTTATTCCCCCAACAGGATGGTTTTCTGTGAGTGTATCTGTATTCAGGAAAGCTGTGTGGATGGGAGTCGATTCACTCAGTGGAATGTGAATGCATGCAGCTTGAAGTTGTAGTTGTGTTGAATGGGCTTGAAGGTGTGAAGACTGATGGATGCTCAGCAGAACTGTGTGTGAACTGTGTGTGGATATGTAGGAAATGGAAATGAAAATGTGTATGGAGTATAATGCGCATTGGGGATTTTTATTTTCTTTCTTGGGATATTTTTTGGTACCAAATGTTTTTGATTGAGCTCCACATTTTTTCCTTATTGAATTCAATGGAACGTTTCCAATGGGCCCTTTATGTGTTCATGTCTGTATTGTCAGATCTGTTTGTGTCAATGTTTGTGGTTACTTGTTATATGTTAACTGTACTCCTAACATCAGAGATCTGTCCTCATGGACAGTTGAGACCAGACTAATAGAAAGAGGGAGGATCACACAGTCCGACTGGAAGGGGTGGACTTACATGATTTAGGGGGGAGAACAGGGTGGACGTCCCAGACACAAAGACATCCTTTGTGCCCATCCCCTAGTTAGAAGACACCCCCAGGACAGACAAGTCCTGTGTTGATTCAAGGGAAACAAAACAGTCCATTCATTTCCACATCCAGGAAAGCTGGGTACTTCTACAAAGTGTGCAAAATACACAGAACAACACATTAAGTTAACACCCAACAGCATTGGGTATCTCAAGAAGGGTCATGAATAAACTGATATTGATGAGGTTGTGTTTTATTTGGTTTAAAAGGTTTTACACTGAAAAAACTAATACCCATGCATTGCTATTGTTTAATGTGCAGTACTGTGTGTACTTAAGATCAAGTTTAGAATTTCAGAAAAGTTTATTTTCTTTGGCAGAGGACTACTGTGGTATCATTGGTAAGAGTTATTTACATACAGTGTTGGACTGACAAAAGTTCTAAGGACATTTGTTTTATTTGATCCATTTGATGCAGAGATGGAGAGGAAATCACCTCATCAACGGCTTTTTCTAATATGAACTGAGTTTTTGAATTGACATTTCCTTGATTGTGTGGAACTGTTCAGTACATCTTTCCTGTGTGCAGCTAAAAAGAGCCAGGACTGGCAACCTCAGAAAGTCCAAGGGCTGCTACGTCAAGTCAACAAGGTGTGGTAAGAGACAGTATTCAGTGACCTGACTGTCACCCAGCAAGAGAATGCTTCAACCACTGGTCTGCTATGCTGATGCAATGATCTGCAGACCAGTGAGGGGGGGAGGTCCTTGTGTCAAAGCTCCTCCCACAGACAAGGTAATGGACTGTCTATCACCTACTGATAAGAGGCTCTAAGATCTGCACTGACATCTACACATGCTACCCCTTCACATACATAAGGAGGGGTCATAAACTGAACTTTGTAACAACAAACTTCAAGAAATGGACATTTGACTTTATACCAGAGACTTTGTTATCCAAGAAGATCAGAAGTGAAGAAGACCTCAGTGAGATACTTCTTGTTAGTCCAACACACAGTTTTTATTTTTGTTTTTTTTTGTTTCCAATGGTCCTGTAGTGTTCTGTCAAATGATTAGGCTATACATATAGAATGAGTTCTGTACGAAGTAATTGTGAGCATTGTAATATGTTGCTGTGTACGTATTATTTTTGTAGGTATGTAGTAGTAATACTGTACTAGCTTTTTCTTTGAGAATTGTTTACACTAAAATGAGCCAGGGGTGGAGTGTAATCAGAGGTAAATTTATGTCTCATTTTAGTGTAAGACCATATACTGTATAATAGATATATGGTATATGTGTATATATATTAATTCATGTAGTAGGTTCGCTGGGAATAGCTGGCTACCGCCATCTGGGAATGTTCAGCTGCTGACTAACCTAAACATTCTCCTATTTCCCGAGAAATATAATTGGTTTAGCCATCTGGTACTCGGGAGTAAGTAGGTTAGCCTGGCAGACTCTGCAACCGGGTGGGAGACAGGTGACCTGAGTGACCCCTGGATTGGAAATATTTAGATTAATGGTCTGTCTACCACCATCTGGGAATGTTCAGCTTCTAGGAATTAGCATAAACAGTCTCTTATTTCCCGAGGAACTAATTGGTTTAGCTATCGGGGACTCGGGAGTAATTAGGTTGTATTGTCAAACTCTTTTCCCAGAGGGGGGACATTAATATTCTCCAGGATATTGGGAAAAATATGATGTAATCTAAATCCATTTTTATAGCTAACAGCTGGGGACCATGACACCAGTAGTTATTTACACGCTGGTCACTCCCCCCCCTCCCTCTTCCACAAGGGGGTGGGGGAGTGAGGGTCTACCATGGATAAAAGGTTGTAGTCAAACCACTTAGAATCAGCCTCATCTGGAACAACAACTGTAGTTCGTTCGTGTCCAGAAAGAAATTGCTGGTTCATCTTTACCTAGGCTGTATTTGAAAACAGACGGGGCTCACTAGGTTTCATCATCATTTCCATATTTACACGAAGCTAAGTATAATAAACTTTACTACTTTATTTTTAATCAATTTGTTTGTGTTTGGGTCATCAGTATACTGTAATTATCATTAAGTAATAACTCATTTGCATATATTTGCATACAGTGGGGGCTCTGAACACTATGGATATGGAAGTCCTGAGAAGTAAACTCGGGGACGTTGCGAAACACACCGGGGAAGGATTCAAGACCCAGCTTGATGTAAACCACGTCTTAGAGGGTTTACAGCATTCGCACATAGATGCCACTACCTCTCTATCTTCTGCTCTACGAGAGAAGTTTAGAAGGTTAGTTGTGGGTCTCTTGGAGGAGCAGGACAGAACTCAGCTTGCCCTGGCGTGTACGCAGGTCCAGAGTGAACTCTCGGATAACCTTAAACATATTGTGTCGGCCCTACATAACGGACACTTCCCATTCAACCTCCGCCAACGGATCAGTCCTCTGATCTCTCCCTTTGCGGCCAATCACACCAACTGGTGGGTGGTCCAGTGGCACGGTTGTAATAATCTGATCTGTACCGCGTCATCGTTGGCACCTATATCCGGCATCCTTAGGGAGGGGTACAGTGCCATCAACCTAGGAATTGTGGTGAGCAACCGGATGGTACTCCATCCACAGCTCCCCTCGGATGTCCTGACCTATGAGAGAGGCCATCCTTATCTGTTGGATACAGAAGGATGTTGGAGGAAAGAGGACGCTATCCTCTGCCAAGGTAGTCAGGAACGGGTGCTTAGACACCAGTGTTGGGACACCGAGGGGTCCTGTGAGATGAAGACCAGCCCAATGCCTTCCTCCCGTCTGATTTACATGGGACAAGGGTATTGGTGCTGGTACCAGGGAAACAATGTGTCTTATACCATCTACAGCACTAACTGCACCGAAAGAGGAGTACTCCTCCCAGGGGCATATTGCACCCTCAGTCCGGTCCTAGGTATAGATGTCGCGGAAGTACAAGGAAGAACCCCGATTACCCCAGAGAAGAGATTGGACATCCGCCCAGACACTCCCGTGAGGCTCCAGAAGATACCACTTGGGTTCGGGAAGGAACTCAAGCATCTTCTTCTGGACTTCAGCCGTGAAGAAGAGATCCTGAAGAATCTTCGAGAAACGGAACATCAAGCCACAATCCAGTTGGCCCATGACAGAATCAAGATCACCGACATTATTACAGCATTGGAAAAGGACTCCAAGGTTTCGTGGTGGGAGAGCCTTTTTGGATACAGTCCTAAAGCCACGTCCTTCTTCAACCTATTAATCCATCCAGCGATAGTCCTGGTTCTGGTCGTCGCAATGTACTTGGGACTATTCCTTATTTACAGGAGAGTCAAGAGACTGGCGGACCAATTGGAACAGAACCAGACGGATCTTCACGAGAAGAAGAAGAGAAGAAGGCTCAGGATGTAACCCTTGTGAAATCCTGAGGTCATGGACTTTATTTGATTCTTTTTCTTTTTTGCATGGACTTTTTATGATTTTGATTAGTCATGGACTTTATTGGATTTTTCATGGACTTTATTTGATTTTTCTTTCATGGGAGTTTTTGGGGGTGTAGACCATAGACTACCTTCGGTTTCGCTTTGCGGGGGTAGGTCTGCCACCATCCAAAAACTCCATATTGTATTGTTTACAATTGTATATATTTTAGAACTATAGGGGGGATGGGTTTACAAGTGGTTTTCCGTGTGTGTGTGTGGGGAAAAGAATAGGGCTCGTTAGGGACAGGTCCCTTCGGTAAAATATTTGCCACTCCAACCCTATGAATGGTACAGTTCATAAGGGATGGACTGAATGACAGTTAGTGCGGTGTTTATTCCCGCAGTTAGAATTTAGGTGCTATGACATCACCTCACCCTCCAGAAAGTCTGACCTGCCTTGTAAAGACCTGCGTTTCTGTCCATGAAAGAACTTCCTCAAAGACAGAATCTACAAGCAAGATGGAAAGAGGTGTCGGGAGAAAAGTGATAAAGGAGGCCGTCCACCTGTGCTACGTGGATCGGCCTAGAGACTGAAGAGTGAAGCTGTCCCCGAGTCTAATCGACAAAGAGAAGGCAGTGGGAGCAGCTGATACTGGAAGACCGACACCACCTGAAGATCGCGAGTAGAGCCATCCCAGAGTCCAATCAACAAAAGACGACAGTGGGAAGAGCTGGGGCTTAAAGACCATCACTACCCAGATGTGAGGGTGAAGCCATCCCCGAAGTCCGACCACTTTAAGAAGACTGGGGGAGTAGCGGAAGCTTAGAGACAATGGTGTGCCATCCCAGAAGTCCGAACAACTAAAGACGACTGAGGGAGACGCTGATGCATGATACCGAGAGAAGACGAGGATAGTTTGATCGGTGGACGGAGACGTCGGGTTACGGTGAAGGGCAGGGAAGAGGTCGCGCAACCACGAGGGGTGATGTCTCAGTACCTAAGGACCGGATCATTCTTCAGTCTGTCCTGAACTGTTATCCATTATGGGCGGGGTTGAGGAGGCAAATGTATCCCCACACTTCCGTCCCATTTTAATATGTCGTGTTCCCGACAACAGGGGGATTGTAGAAGGAAGTGTGGGTGCCGCCTATAATAAATGCATATACCTATATGTATATGCATATATGGGTGGCCCCAAATTGAGGGTCTGTGGCCCCACGGCCACGAAGGCCTGAAGCCCTGGTGGATGTGGTTATCCACCAGGGGCTCTAACTGTAGGTGTATATATATATATATATATATATATATATATATATATATATATATATATATATATATATAGATATATGTGTGCATGAGCCCCATTTGCATGCACCTATATTTATATATTAATGCCCCCTTTCTTATATAATGCCCCTTAATATATATAATATATATATATATATATATATATACATATACACTCACCGGCCACTTTATTAGGTACACCATGCTAGTAACGGGTTGGACCCCCTTTTGCCTTCAGAACTGCCTCAATTCTTCGTGGCATAGATTCAACAAGGTGCTGGAAGCATTCCTCAGAGATTTTGGTCCATATTGACATGATGGCATCACACAGTTGCCGCAGATTTGTCGGCTGCACATCCATGATGCGAATCTCCCGTTCCACCACATCCCAAAGATGCTCTATTGGATTGAGATCTGGTGATTGTGGAGGCCATTTGAGTACAGTGAACTCATTGTCATGTTCAAGAAACCAGTCTGAGATGATTCCAGCTTTATGACATGGCGCATTATCCTGCTGAAAGTAGCCATCAGATGTTGGGTACATTGTGGTCATAAAGGGATGGACATGGTCAGCAACAATACTCAGGTAGGCTGTGGCGTTGCAACGATGCTCAATTGGTACCAAGGGGCCCAAAGAGTGCCAAGAAAATATTCCCCACACCATGACACCACCACCACCAGCTTGAACCGTTGATACAAGGCAGGATGGATCCATGCTTTCATGTTGTTGACGCCAAATTCTGACCCTACCATCCGAATGTCGCAGCAGAAATCGAGACTCATCAGACCAGGCAACGTTTTTCCAATCTTCTACTGTCCAATTTCGATGAGCTTGTGCAAATTGTAGCCTCAGTTTCCTGTTCTTAGCTGAAAGGAGTGGCACCCGATGTGGTCTTCTGCTGCTGTAGCCCATCTGCCTCAAAGTTCGACGTACTGTGCGTTCAGAGATGCTCTTCTGCCTACCTTGGTTGTAACGGGTGGCAATTTGAGTCACTGTTGCCTTTCTATCAGCTCGAACCAGTCTGCCCATTCTCCTCTGACCTCTGGCATCAACAAGGCATTTCCGCCCACAGAACTGCCGCTCACTGGATGTTTTTTCTTTTTCGGACCATTCTCTGTAAACCCTAGAGATGGTTGTGCGTGAAAATCCCAGTAGATCAGCAGTTTCTGAAATACTCAGACCAGCCCTTCTGGCACCAACAACCATGCCACGTTCAAAGGCACTCAAATCACCTTTCTTCCCCATACTGATGCTCGGTTTGAACTGCAGGAGATTGTCTTGACCATGTCTACATGCCTAAATGCACTGAGTTGCCGCCATGTGATTGGCTGATTAGAAATTAAGTGTTAACGAGCAGTTGGACAGGTGTACCTAATAAAGTGGCCGGTGAGTGTATATATATATATATATATATATATATGGCCCCATACATCCTCCAAAAGTATATAGATTCATGTACATGATCCCCAGTTATGTACATGTATCTATATACATGTTATAACCAGGATGCCCCCCCCCCCCCCATAGACCCCAGCAGATGGACAATGGCCCATCTGCTGGGGATAGCTGGAGACATGGGAC
This sequence comes from Rhinella marina, assembly GCA_900303285.1. Taxonomy (NCBI): domain Eukaryota; kingdom Metazoa; phylum Chordata; class Amphibia; order Anura; family Bufonidae; genus Rhinella; species Rhinella marina. The sequence continues at coordinate 235,135 of ONZH01029112.1, forward strand.
TGGACTGATTAGTCCAGTCCCAGGTACTTCAAAGGGACAGAAGATCGATATGATCTTCTGTCCCTTCTGTTAATTACCCTCAGCGCTGCTGGGGGCAATTAACAGGACAGGGAAACAATAGGTTTCCCTGTCTCTGTCCGGCGCGTACCTCCGGCGCTTGTAATTACAAGCGCCGGAGATACAAAGCGCTCCCCAGGCGGAGGATCAAAGGAGGATCCTGCTCGCCGGCAGCGCAGGAGCACGGGAGCGAGCGCGACCGGGTTTAAATAACCCGATCGCGCTGCGCTCTTCAGTTGAGCCGTGCCTCCCCACCTACAAGCATCCCCTGGACAACGAGCAACAGAATCTCCCCCTTGGACGACGAGCAACCCCTTAGACAACGAGCAGCAACATCCCTGGAGACCCCTGGAAGGCTGAGTAACTCCTGTATCCCCTGCAGCACCAACGACCCCTGTTAACCCCTGAACCCCTGCATTAACCCCTGGTACCCCTAACCCTGAACCACCAATGCCATTTACCCTTCCCTGCTATTCCCTGCATTAACCCCTGGTTAACCCCTGCTCCAGACCCCAGCTGCCCTATTTTCCCTGCCTTTAACCCTTGCCAGCCCTGCCAACCCCCTACTGTTAACCCCTGCACCCCTGCCCTATTATCCCTGTATTAACCCCTGCTGCCCTGTCCACCAACTACCCTGCTAAACCCTGCCCTGCATTCCATATCCCTGCCCTGCATTCCTGCCACTACCCCTGATTGCTCCTTGAACCCCTACTCTACTGCAACCCCTGTACCTCCCTGTTACAATTAACCCCTTCCCTGCCAATACCCCTTGTTCTTGTTGTACTGTGATTTAACCCCTTTGTTCCCAGGGACAGTAATTAGATTAGGCTGGGGAGGGCTGCTATAAGTGTGAGTGTGTATTGTTTAGTTAGTATTGCGGTTGGATTTAACGGGATTGTGTAGTGTAGTTAGGGATTATTACTGTATTGTTAATAATTAATAAATATTGTTATTATTTATAATACAGTGTAAGTGTTTATTGCAGTGTTAACGTGTATTTTGAGTCCTTCTAGGTCGTGTGAAAGGCAGTAAGGCGATTTACATAGGCATAAATAGGCGGAACTAGCGGAAGCGGGTTTGCCTATTTATGTATATTAATTATTGGTACATCCCAAAATACCAATAATTAATATCTCCTTTTACAATAGCAAACCGCATTTCATTTTTTCAATCTGGTTTAGAAAATAAAAGCTGAACTTAGATTGGATTCCATCAGCACGGAGAACCTTTTTCTAGGACAATTCTGCTACAAGAGGCCCGTGGCAATAATTAGAAAATGGAAGACATACAAGACCACTGATAATCTCCCTCGATCAGGGGCTCCACGCAAGATCTCACCCCGTGGGGTCAAAATGATTACAAGAACTGTGAGCAAAAATCCCAGAACCACACGGGGGGGCCTAGTGAATGACCTGCAGAAAGCTGGGACCAACGTAACAAAGGCTACCGTCAGTAACACACTACACCGCCAGGGACTCAGATCCTGCAGTGCCAGACGTGTCCCCCTGCTTAAGCCAGTACATATCCGGGCCCGTCAGAAGTTTGCTAGAGAGCATTTGGATGTTCCAGAAGAGTATATTCCAACTCGTCGTGTTTGGAGGAGAGTGAATGCTGAGTTGCATCCAAAGAACACCATACCTACTGTGAAGCAGGGGGGTGGCAACATCATGCTTTTGGGCTGTTTCTCTGCAAAGGGACCAGGACGACTGATCCCTGTACATGAAAGAATGAATGGGGCCATGTATTGTGAGATTTTGAGTGCAAATCTCCTTCCATCAGCAAGGGCATTGAAGATGAAACGTGGTTGGGTGTTTCAGCATGACAATGATCCCAAGCACACCGCCAGGGCAATGAAGGAGTGGCTTTGTAAGAAGCATTTCAAGGTCCTGGAATGGCCTAGACAGTCTCCAGATCTCAACCCATAGAAAACCTTTGGAGGGAGGTGAAAGTCTGTGTTGCTCAGCGACAGCCCCAAAACATCACTGCTCTAGAGGAGATCCGCATGGTGGAATGGGCCAACATACCAACAACAGTGTGTGCCAACCTTGTGAAGACTTACAGAAAACGTTTGACCTCTGTCATTGCCAACAAAGGATATATAACAAAGTATTGAGATGAACTTTTGTTATTGACCGCATACTTATTTTCCACCATAATTTGCAAATAAATTCTTTAAAAATCAGACAATGTGATTTTCTGGATTTGTTTTCTCATTTTGTCTCTCATAGTTGAGGTCTACCTATGATGTCAATTACAGGCATCTCTCATCTTTTTAAGTGGGAGAACTTGCACTTTTTCCCCACTGTATGTTCAAACAAGGGATTTTGGAGAGGTTTTCAGCTTCCAGTTTTTGTTTTTTTTTTTCAATGGGAGAATTAGCGCAGATTCTGCTCCACTATTGAGCATGCCGCTTATTTTTTCCACGCTGTTTTTTCATACTCCCATTGAAATGGATGGGAGGCTTTTTAGGGCCTGTTCACAAGACATTGTTTGGCTCCGTGTTTCACACATTTCAGCATCCAAAAAACACCTCTAAACAGGTTCCAATTCATTTGAATGGGAGGCAGAACTTGGGCAGAGTCCCAGGGGTTATGGCCACCACTGCAGCACCAGGACGGGTGCTGCTGTGCATGCCTGTGCCGCTTTCCTATTATTTATTTATTTTACGCACTTGTATAACGCTGACATATTCCGCAGCGCTTTACAGATATTAGCATCAAGCTGTCCCCAAAGGGGCTTACAATCTAAATTTCCTATCAAATTGAAGTGTGGGAGGAAACTGGAGGAAACCCACACAAACACAGGGAAAACATACAAACTCCATGCAGATGTTGTCCTTGGATTCGAACCTTGGACCCCAGTGCTTCAAGACACTAGTGCTAAGGATATGCCCCCATTGTCTTATAGGTACAGGTCCCACCGCTGGGACCCGCACCTATATCCAGAACGGAGCCCCCAAACTGAATGAGGGCGCACTGCGCATGCGCAGCCGCCCTCCATTCATTTCTATGGGGCCGCCGAAAATAGCCGAGCGCTGGCTCGGCTACTTCCGTCGGCTCCATAGAAATGAATGGGAGTGGCGGCCTCGCTTGCGCGCTGCGCTCCCATTCATTCTATGAGCACAGCGGGGAGCTGCGCCTAGTGGTGGCCGGACCTCCGGAAAGCCGGGGTCCCCCAGGCGCAGCGCTCCCCGCTCCGTTCTGGATATAGGTGCGGGTCCCAGCGGTGGGACCTGCACCTATAAGACAATGGGGGCATATCCTAGCGATATGCCCCCATTGTCTAAGATGAGACAACCCCTTTAAGTGTATAGAAACTGGTGGAAACACGCAGTGTATAATGTGATGAAAAAATGAATCCAGCAAGCTAAGGAGGTAATATGGACAATCACAATACATTAGTAAGTGGTTTATATTAACTTTCTCTACATGATCCAAACCCTGTAAGCAGAAGTCTTATTGTGTTATCAGAAAATGACCTATTGTTTAAATCATGTTTTTATGTTTAACATATTTTTAAAAAGTTTTTGATGATGTTATTTTTAATTTTCCATGTCACTGTCTGTCTAAAATGCTGCAGTTTTTGAACTGGCCACTAAGCCTAATTATAGGCGCCACTTCTTGGTCTGTACAGTTCCCTGCTTATCTATACACAGAGAGGTGATATCATTACAGGCAGGGTTAGGGGCCGTTCAGACGGCCGTGATATTGCGGGTCCGCAATTTGCGGAACACACATCGCCGGCACCCCAAAGATGATGCCTATTCTTGTCCGCTGTATTTTCTTGCGGAGCCGCGGTTCGGCAAGATCGCAGCCGCCCATTGAAGTGAATGGGACCGCATCTATTCAGCAAAATTGCGGAATAGATGCGGACCCATTCATACGGTCGTGTGAATGGGCCCTTAGAATTAGAGATAAGACAGGATCCGCCATTAAAGATCTGTCAGGAGGACGGTGCAGACGCTTCGTGGTCACATGACACAAACGAATCCTTGATGCAAAAACTTTTTTTTTGTCGAATTGAGTACTTATTAGCCCTAATCTAATCCATTCTTTCTTTGTACAATAACAAAGGTCACAGTGTCATGCCGTAAAGCTAATTTTTTAATGCTGTTCAAATGCTGTAAAGAACAGCTCAGGCAAGATGGCCGCTCCCATAATAATTTTCAGGAAATAGAATAAAAAAAGAGATGTGTCAGTCATCTGGTTTTAACTGGCAGATAGCATTTCTGGTGACATATTTCCTTTAAATGAGTGTTCATAATCTGTTTGACAACTACAGATAAGCTGACACCTCAGAGAAGAGCAGAAAGAACAGCCTGTGGAGGCAGTGAAACCATAAGGCTGCAGAGGAGAAACTGGGCAAAAATTTTGATTAATTGAAAAATGATTTTCAGCCCAAAAAAGTAGAAAGCAGTAATAAAAATAATTGTCCCAAAGTGGTCCATAGCCCGTATGATAACTGATCGACTTTATTGCAAATATCTTAATATTTTACATGTTTGTGTGCACCCCGTTCACACCCTATTACCATAGTGACTAACCTTGTTGAGGTACCTTTCATTCATTGCCTTGGCGATTTGCTTAATTTCACAGCGTTGATCTGCGTCTCGCTTCCTCTCGTTGAGTTTGTCTGCTAATGTTTCCAGCTCTGTCAGAGCCATCTGTAGGGGAAGTCTATCAGGATGACCCTTCATTGTGTTTTTCAACATATCCTGCAAAGAAAAAAAAAAAAGTTAAAAAAAAAATATAAAGGTTGTAAACTCTATGGGTTCTGGTCCAAGAATATAAATAGACGCTGGGGCAGATTTATCATGGCAACCAATCACAGCTCAGCTTTTATATGGCCATGGAGACACACAGTCCCATCATCAGATTGTGTCGCCGCTGTGAACTGAAATGAGGCCTGAGCCAGAAAAAAAAACTACAGTAAGTAAGGGGTCACAGAATTTGTTTTCATTATTTCATTTCTACTACAGCACAGATTGTTTATAGATTACTCTACTCATTTTCTGCACAACCCCTTTAAGCCAGCACTATGACATGCATTAAACTGGATAGAATCTGGTTACTGGAATCTAGAATCTGTATACTGGAAAAAAACACTGACCTGTAACAAGAGGATAAACTGTGGGAAGCGCTGGATTGGCTTCATCATCAAACCATACAGAGTGATGCGATCAGGGCTGCAGTCTTGACTCTGCTGTAACACAAATGCTGATCAGCGGCAATAGAAAAAAACACTGGGGGAGGTTTATCATAAGAGTCAGTTTTACAGGGGTCAGTGTTCTCATAATTTACAGCAAATTTCTCAAATGTTGCATGATGTCTGATGAAAGGGTCCTGACACTCATCTGAGCACTGTGTCCTGCCGTCTAGATTGTAGCGGTAGTGCAGTGTAACTACAAGTGGTCAGGCAGTTCACTTCAATGGGTCGAGCAGATGGAATTACACAGCACCGCAGCTCCAAGTGACACCGCGCGCAGAGCGAGGAGGACGCGATACCTGTGTGAGCGCAGAAACCTCTTTAAACAGCGGATAGGCAGGGGTGCTGGGAGTTGGACCCCAGCTATTCAGGAACTGATGACTAGGCCCCATTCACACGTCTGTATTTTGCGGATCCGCAAAACATGGACACCGGCAATGAGCATTCCGCAATTTGCGGAACTCACATGATAGAAATGCCTTTTACATAGAATACACGGACAAGAATAGGACATGTTCTATTTTTTTCGGGAGCCGCGGAACGGAAGAGCCGTCCGCATCTTTTGCGGCCCCATTGAAATGAATGGATCCGCATCCTATCCGCATAATTGTGCGCAAATGCGGAAATGGATGCGGAGAGGATGTGGATAAAAAAAACGGACGTGTGAATGGGGCCTTATCCTGAGAATAGGTTAGCAGTTTCACCGCTGCACAACTTCTTTAAATCAACCCGACAGGCGAACCATGCCCACTTTCCAAAACTGGAGTGGAGTAATAATGCAAAATATAACACATTGTTGGCCAGATAATCCCAAAAAGTTGCAAAACCCTATTATGGGACTTTTTGGGAGTAAATGCAGCAGTCATTTACACACCAGTACACCATTTCTCAGATAACTTAAAGGGGATCTTTGAACAGTTTAGAGAGCAAGACAATCATACCTTACAGCTTACAGTCTCCTATTAATCATCACAGCAAAAGTGGCTTCAACACAGAGGTAAAACAATCACATATTCATGATTATGCGGTATGCCAAAATGCGGGTACTGACGGCAGAATCATGGATCTACGGTACACATATGCACCATGTGAGACCAAAAATACAATAAAAGGTGGCTTGTGGCAACAGTCAGATTACAAGGAGTCCAGACAATGAACAAGCTGCCTGTCTACCTGTAGGCAGAAGACACCTAAACGAGACCAAATGTGTGATATACTGTACTAGACACTGTTCTATTCCCTTCACCACCTTTCGACAGCCGTACTTTACACTAGTGTTTTGCACCAAAATGAAGGTGCATGCCAAAAAATCTGGTACATTTTAGAAATAAACTACACAACATGTACGTTGCTTTGGGACATTTTTCTTAGTAAATCTGCCCCAAGGTATTTTTGATGTAAGATTATGTATCACTACTAGAGTTCCTCAAGCTGGACAGAGACGATCACTGTGCACAGAACATTAAAAATGGCCAGTTTAATCTGATGTTATAGGTGAGCCCGGCCCTACCGGTAATAGTGTAATTCCTGGATGTGTAAAACACAAAGACAATAAAAGGCACCATGCAAAGAATAGCCTCTACATGATACATGATTATACTATTAATTGCACTCGATATAATGAGGGTGCTTCCACCACCAACACCTGTGGTTGGGTCCCTGAAGGGGAAATTCACAGTGCTCACAGAGCCCATTCACAATTCAGGGAATGTAGAGGCACTGAAAAGATACAAGCAGATATATGTATGCTGTATATATGTGTCCGACAGTGTAAGTAGGAAAGTCAATTTTCCTAAAACAAGAATATTCAGCATACATTTTAAGAGGACCTGTCACCTCTCCGGATATGTCTGTTTAGTAACTGCTGAATTTCCCTTTTAATAATTCTGGGGCATCAGATGTTTTCTAGTAATGCTCTACAACATGAAGTTTAGGAATGAATTGCAGGAGTCTGCAATAAGGGTCCAACTGGGTGTTATCAGCCAACTGGCAGCACAGACAGGATAGTGTCAGACTGTGCAGGGACACACCCCCAACTGGTAACACCCCTCTGTACCCTTACTGCAGACTGCTGGAAATTCATTCATAACTTCTAATGGGATTAATAAAGGAATGGTACAGCATAAAGCCATAAGAATAGATGCTCCAGAATCGTTATTACATGGGGGATGCAAGTAGTAGAGGTGACAGGTTCTCTTTCACACAAACGTAACAAACATGCAATACTGTTATATAAGCACGTCACAGCTGAACACAGCACCATCTATTACAGATTTCAGAAATTCAAAGCACACACCGTACATCACCTTTTGTGATCTAGAATACTCAAAAATAATGACAATTAGTCTCCACGACATGCTGTAGGAATGACAGAAAAGAGGTCAATGAGGATGTGCACATGTAAGAGCTATGAAGCTTCTATAGGTTCTGAAGCAGGAGGTTCTCCATAGACCGTCATTACTGAACTGGATTCTCAGACATGTCACAATACAAACCGGAAGATGAAATCGCACAGAAGAAACTTCAGTATCCAATCCCATCAGGATAAAGGTTTCACGCTATATTGGATCGAAATATGCAAGAAGCAGGAAATATGGAATTTGAAAAAAAGTTTTTTGTTTTTTTTTTTTGTCTAGCAAGAAGGTCACACTAGGTCCAAGGATTGTGTTATTTACTGCAAATGAATTCACTTATGAAAATCCAATTTTTCAGTTGATCTCGTGTATTTATACAGTATGTGGTGCTAATAGCAATTCCCATATGATCATTAAAGAAGAACTCCCGGAACTTTTTTTATTCTCTGACCTGTTAGAAAGGTGCATGATGTAATCTGTAGTGATTGTCATTTTCTTATCAGAGGCTGAAATTGAGAGTTTCCACTCTTCTTATTGTAGCTGGGTCATGTGACCAACTCCCTGACCTCCAACTGACCCAGGACAGGAAGCCAGTCACTGCTCTAATCATTCCTATGAGACTGAAAGTGAGGCTCCCATAGAAAATTAGACTTCCTGTCCACACATAAGTCTCTGTGGGAGTTGGTAGGTCTAATTTCTAGTCACATGACACAGATGAGAAGCATCAGGGAGATATAACTCAAAAATTCAGCTACTGGTAAGAAAATGACATTCACTACAGATTACATCATGTACATTTCTAGCAGGACATGGAATAAAAATTTTTGCGGGAGTTCTTCTTTAAATGGGTTGTGCCAAGTTTTTAAGACAGGATAGAAGGTAAGGGACTGATCATTGCTATGACGCTCACCATTCACAAAAACGGGGTCAGGTTATCAAAGCGGAGGGGGCCCTCATATGAATGTCAGTGCATGGTTGCTCCATTCACGTTTATGGGACTGCCAGAGAAGGCCAATCACTGTACTCCGCTACTCTTCAGCAGTCCCATGAGTGGAGTAGCGGAGTGTATGCTTGACCATTGCTCCATACATATTGGGAGGGGGGACACAGGTTGACTGTGATCAAACATTTACCAACTATACTATAGATAGATCATAAGTTTACATTTTAGGACAACCCATTTGATGATTATTTTTATATTATTCATGAGAACTTGTTAAAGTCCAAAGTTTTCCCAACCGTAACAGTCAACCAAATAATGCACGATAAAATACACTTCCGATACATTCCAGTGACTGCAGATATTGAACTCCCCTTTGATGAGATTTTCCTAATAGAGAGAACCAGCTCTTTTCATCTGTAGCAAACCAGCACTGTATAGCCTGCAGAGAAGAAGTTCTCCTACATGGACATGGGGTGTCGCTATTCCTGCCTCCTTGTAGTAGATGGAGCAAAGGGCAGCTGATCACTCTGATCTAAACAGACATAAAGTGAAGGGTGCTTTACACTGCCCGATGGACGCTCATTAGCGATTATCTGCCACTGATTATCCGAAACACTTGTTCATCGTGTAATAGGATCGTTGGCACGGTCACCTGTATTATTGTTTGTGGGCAGCAAGTCATAGTGTCTAAACAGCCTCTGCTGCCCATAAAGAATGATTCTGTATGGGGGCAAGTGATGGCACTACCAATTATTGATGCAGCAGTCACTCCCACTGACGAGCAGGTGTTTGCCAGGAAGGAAAGCATCACACTAGATCCAAGGAGGTTGTCCTGAAGAATTTCCCACTTTATGTACACAGGAAGAAGAAAGCAGTTTAAGCTTATCCATATGCACACATAATGAATAGTAGTAAAGCTGAGGCAAAGGAATACAAAGATGCACTTACTTTCAAAAATTCCAAAAATGCTGGTTTGGTGACACACGTTTTCCTGAGGACCCCAACTGCAGTGCTGAAATTGTTGACATATTCACTATAGGCATCGAGCACCATGGATTTTGAAAACTGCAGAGGTAAGAATTGAGAGACGTACAAGTATCATAAGAAACCTTGTGGTAAGGTAACAAAGACATTCAAACAAATTAAACTCTGCCCTCATGTAAACGATTGTGTCCAATTTTCATTCAGCATTTCCATTTTTCTCACTAAGATCAATAAGAAGGGCTATTCTCATCAAAACATGCACCTCAGAACCTGTGGTGAGATTCTCGGATCGGGCGTGAAAACAACTGATGTCTGGTGCGAGTCCATAGAGGGCATATTGAAATAAAATATGGGCGGTGTGTATGAGTCTTAAAGGGAACCTGTCATCTCCGAAACGCCCCCTGAACTAGAGTAAGCGTTGTATAGTGTAAATGATGCTGAATCCGATTATGTAATTTTTATCTTCATACTCACTTCCATTCCGACGCTGTGCTCCCACAAACCGGCAGTAAAATACATTGAGAGGACTCTTCTTTGAGTCCTGTCCATTATATGAGTGAGCACTGGAGTCCAGTGAGTGAGTTTTACTGCAGGTTTGTGGGAGCACAACATCAGAATGGAAGTGAGTATGAAGATAAAAATTACATAACCAGACTCGATGTCACTTACACTATACAACGCTTACTGTAGTTCAGGGGGGTGTTTCGGAGATGACAGGTTCCCTTTAAGGCGGAGTTCACATCTGCTCAAACCTTTCTGTTAGAATACATTCACACAATGGTATGTATTTTGCGGTCCGGATCATGCCTGTGCTTTCCGCTTCCATATTTCTGTTCCGCAGAAAGATAAAACATGTCCTATACTTGGCTGCAAACTACGGGTCACAGTCCCACTGAAATCAATGGGTCTGCAAAAAAATGGATGCAACACAGATATCATCTGTATTTGGTGGATCTGTGTTCTGCGGACCACAACATCCATATGGTCGTGTGAATGTACCCTTATTCTGTTCTGTCAGAGGAACAGATAATCAGGAAAAAAAACTGATCCGTTTTAATCCCAATTTGTTTGAATGGGTTACTATAAGCATCAGTTGTGCTCAGTTTGCATCAGTAAGTGTCAATTCCGCCAGGGTTCATTTATGCCAGGTGACAGGCCTATCTGCTGTACTTTTATTTCTGCCAAAAATAACAAATACTTCACTGAAAGGAACTAGCTTTCAGGGTTTTTTTAACATTTAAAGGGAACCTGTCATCTCCGAAACACCCCCTGAACTAGAGTAAGCGTTGTATAGTGTAAGTGATGCTGAATCCGAATATGTAAGTTTTATCTTCATACTCACTTCCATTCCGACGCTGTGCTCCCACAAACCAGCAGTAAAATGCATTGAGAGGACTCTTCTTTGAGTCCTCTCCATTATGTGAGTGAGAACTGGAGTCCACTGAGTGCATTTTACTGCAGGTTTGTCAGAGCACAGCGTCAGAATGGAAGCGAGTATGAAGATAAAACTTACATAACCGGACTCAACGGCACCTACACTATACACCTCTTACTGTAGTTTGGAGGGTGTTTCGGAGATGACAGGTTCCCTTTAAGTCAATAAAAGATGGATAGGAACGGAAAGTGCTCCCATTTGTATTCGTTAGTCAATCCTTTGATGCAGCAGAATAATGGAAAAGTCAATGCACATATGAACTCCGCTTTAGTGCTTTCATTTCACTTCCTTCTGGGACGATGGCCATGCAGACCAATTTGATGCAGTGTGCGGCGTATGGTCTGAGCACTGACAGGCTGAACCCCCACCCCTTTAACCGCTGCAGCAATGCTGGCACCACTCATATGTCTATTATGAAAAGACAACCTCTGGATACGATGCTGAGCAAGGGCACTCAGCTTCTTAGGTCAACCATAAGGAGGCCTGTTCTAAATGGAACTTGTCTTGTTAAAATGCTGTATGGTCTTGGCCACCGTGCTGCAGCTCAATTTCAGGGTGTTGGCAATCTTCTTATAGACCAGGCCAGGGGTGGCAAACCTATAGCAGTGGTGCCAGAGGCGGCACTCAGAGCCCTCTCTGTGGGAACGTGCACCCTGGAAGAAGTATATGGTGTACCAATATGCCTTAGACTTCTCCTGCCATTCATCAGGCCGCACTATGAACAGCACAGGCAGCGAACTAAATGTAGGCAGGATATAATAGCTACATCATAAAGTATACGGAAGATATACTGTATTGTTATTCAGGTTAAATTGTCATGTTGGCACTTTTCGATAAATAAGTGGATTTTGGGTTGCAATTTGGGCACTCAGTGTTTAAAAAATTCACCATCACTGCCCTTGAAAAATTGAAAAATTGACTGAAAAATTCACCATCACTCATCTTTATGTAGAGCAATAATTCGATTTTTCAGAACCTCAGAGAGTTCTTTGCCATGAGGTGCCATGTTGAACTTCCAGTGACCAGTATGAGAGAGTGTGAGAGTGATAACACCAAATTTATCACACCTGCTCCCCATTCACACCTGAGACCTTGTCACACTAACGAGTCACATGACATTGAGTGGGGGAAACAGCTAATTGGGCACAATTTGGCCATTGTCACTTAGGGGTTGCTCACTTTTGTTACTGGCGGTTTAGATAATGGCAGATTAGATTATTAATAGCTGTGTGTTGAGTTATTTTGAGGGCACACCCAATTTACACTGTTATACAAGCTGTACACTGACTACTTTTTATTGTATCACAGTGTCATATCTTCAGTGTTGTCCCATGAAAGGATATAATAAAATATTTAGAAAAATGTGAGGGGTGTACTCACTTTTGTGAGATACTGTAGTTTTATGGGAAAAGAGTCAGAATAAGGCCTCATACACACAGTGTTTGATTTTTGCCGATAGCACACAGACCCATTCTTTTCTATGGGTCGCAAAAAAATAAAAAACAGCACACAGATGTCATCCGTCAGTATGTTTGTACTGCAAATTTTAGAACAGGGATTATCTTGGTCCATATTGCGGACTAGAATAGTCATTTCTAGTGATGGGAGTGAAAAAACAATAGATGCACCTCTTCTGAGATGTCTTAACGTCTATGATCTCTAACTCCAGGACCAGCTTAAAAATAAACATTTAACCAGATCCACCCTTCACTGCTGCAATATTATTTCAAAAGCGTAAAAAGAATATTCAAGAATTTCAAGTATATTGAATTTCACTTACTGATGCCACAAACACATCTCCAATCATCTCTGTCGAGTCCCATTCAGACACCCGGCTGGCAAGAGCAATCTGGAACAGCGAGTGGCACTGGAGAATTTCCTTTATCCGATAGAACACTATTTTCAGCTTCCTTTCACTTAACAGCTTGGGCTCCATTTCACACAATGGCTTCTCGTAATTCTGGAATTGGAGGGAAAACATTGAAAATGTAAAATAAATTAATATAATTAAAAACGTACCGTACATAATTGGAAACATAGCTATTAAATGTAACTGGCCACAAGCTAGGACTGAGTACCGTTATTTCAACTAATTATTATTAAAATTTAATAATATTATAATTTATATAATATAATAATATTTAAAATTATTTCTTCGGGCAAACAAGTTCCAGTTTAACAGCCAAGTGAGGTGTGAAAACATGATACTTGGAGTCATGTGGGCGGTCACGAGGCCTTGCAGGGCCACAAACACCCCTGTAAGAACACCTCCTGACCGCCCCCCCCGTTGCATGATGTAATCTGTAGTGATTGTCATTTTCTTATCAGAGGCTGTAATTGAGAGTTTCCACTCTCTTTGTATTGTAGCTGGGTCATGTGACCAACACCCTGACCTCCAACTGACCCAGGACAGGAAGCCAGTCACTGTTCTATTCATTCCTATGAAACTGAAAGTGAGGCTACCATAGGAATGCATAGAAAATTAGACTTCCTGTCCACACATAAGTCTCTGTGTGAGTTGGTGGATCTAATTCCTGGTCACATGACACAGATAAGAAACTTCAGGATGATATAAGTCAAAAATACAGACACTGGTAAGAAAATGACATTCACTACAGATTACATCATGTACATTTCTAGCAGGACATGGAATAAAAATTTTTGCAGGAGTTCTTTGATAAAGTAAGTTCTAATGAAAGTTACACAGGCATGATGCACAGTACTAGCCTGCAGTCCATTCAGTTCACTAGCTGAAAAGCTGATGACAGTTTCCCTTTAAACCACTTTTATTCTCTCTCTCTTTTTTTAAATCAGCAAAGTAATTACAAGACTTTGGCTTTTTCCCCCAGAAAATGACTATGTTCCTCTGTGTACTCCTAATTAGTACAGTACACGCTCCCCAATGGTTTGCTGATAATAAAAATGATTACAAGCAATAGCAGCTTTGTCAAATGGGACTCTATAGGGATAGACTAAATAAAGGTGACATCTGCACAGAAATGGCCTTGGCACAGAATACACTTACTAAACATCTGTTAGCAGAAGAAAACTCTCCCGCATGGCATAGCCGGAGTCCCGGCATTCCAGCTGTAATACCAGGAAGAGGAAACACATGTACTATTACTTTACTGCCACCTGCTTCCAATCTTTTTTATTCCCACCATGTAATATAGGCTTTTTCTTCATTGTTTCATGTCCTTTCATATCACAACCGTGTACACAGAGCGTTTTGTGTCCTGTGTGCAGTGGCTACATCCGGGTCACATATATAGGTATATACAATATATCTACAATAATACTACAATATATGTGCTGCGGTTAAATAATAATAGGCCATAATAATAAAGCATAGGCCATTATTTTCATGATATGCTGCCAATCAGAAGAGATTTATGACAAGTCACTGAAAATAACTTGTCAAATAATAACATACATACAGCACAAGATTAAAAATGTCAAATTTTTATCACTTGGAGTCTGGGCAGACAAATATTACTGAACACAGTGCAAAGTGGCGCACGGTCTTATACAAAGCCCGATATACAGTTAACCCCAGCTATCCCTATAAAAGGCAGAAAACTCTGAAGAGCTGAATGGGGCACAGCATTGCAGGAGCGGCGCAGGGAGCAGACTAAGTATATTCCCACGGAGTGGGGGGGGGGCTGTTGTAGATACTGATAACCCCTTTAAAGATGGCACACGCTTACGAGCGCAGCGGGCGCCACGGCTGCCAGGTTAGCATTGTCTGTGATCAGCCATAAGAAAGTACAACGTACAGCTATGTGAACAGAAAATTAAAAAAAAAAAATAAAAGTTATGGCTCTGGTAAGGCTGGGAGTGAAAAACAAAAACTCAAAAAGGGAAAACCACCAGGGGCCTCTAAGGTTTAAAGGGGTATTCCCATCTCACAAATGTGGTTTGTATAGTTAGATATAGCCATACCAATATTATTACTAATAGAATGTATTTATAGAAAATGTACCGTTTAGAAGATTTCCCTATTTGTATAGCCATTGCCCCACACACATCAGTCAGGCTGTTGCCCCTAGTTACGACCACCGCGGCCATGTAGTAGTGGTGGCCGGCTTGCTCTTGTTCAAACCCGCTCTGAGGTAACTGTTGTATTGTGAACGCACATTGCATGAGTATGCGCAGACACACCTTAGGGTACTTTCACATCTGCGTTTTGGAAGCTACCAGTCCAAAACCCAATGTTCAGGATCCGTCCAAAACACAGACTTTATAAACGGATCCTGCTCCATAGAGATGAATTGATCTTGGAACAGGATCCATTTCTCTGCATTTTGGAAGCGCAGACAAAAATGCTACAACCCTAAGATGTGTCTCCGCATGCAATGTATACGTTCACAATACAGCAGTTACCTCAGAGCAGGTTTGAACAAGAGAAAGCTGGCCACCACTACTACATGGCCGCGGTGGCCGTAACCAGGGGCAACGGCCTGACTGACGTGTGTGGGACAATGGATATACAAATAGGAAAATCTTCTAAATGGTACATTTTATATAAATACATTCTATTAGTAATAATTTTGGTATGGCTATATCTAACTATACAAACTACATTTGTGAGATGGAAATACCCCTTTAAAGGTAACATATTGTCAGAAAATGACATATTACATCAGTTTGTCGCTTTCTGACAAAAACATATTGTTTAAAGACTGGTGCTGTGATGACCCATATAACAAGATTGTGAAATATTGCAATTTTCATGCTGGCCACTAGAGCATCACAATAAACAGATCATATTAAGAAAAGTCCAAACCTTATTTATCATCTATAGAAATCTAATTAATACAACTAAAAATTAAACACATTGCAGAACACATTCCCTTTAAAATGTGACCCGCATCCAACTTTACAGCTTGAAATTTGCCGTTTTATGTGTATAGTTTATGCCCAGACACATTACTTTGTAATGGTTATAAAAACCTTATAGTACCTCAAGAATTCGCTTCAATGAGTCGACATAGTTCTTCTCGCTTTCCACAATCGATCCGAGAATGTATCTTCTAACAACCTATAAAAAATAATTCACAATTTCATTACAGATAATAGAAATACTATTCTGGGATCTGTGGTATGGAATATTATCTTCTTTCCCCATCAACAGGAGAAAATACTATTCAAATACAATCCATTCAATATTGCAGCATGTCACACCAGGTCTACACACATCAAATATAAGAGGTAATACTCCTGCTACCCTGTTCTCGGGATGAGGCTCTTACAACTATGGCTCTGTTCACACTGTCATTAGGGTACATCCTGTCAAGCTTCTGTTGTTTTTTAATAGCCACAATGTTGCAGATCCTTCATAACGCCAAAATGGCTTCAAATTGTACCATAGGTCATCTTGTGCTCCTTTACTTTGGAAATAGGAGCTCACAGTCTCCCATCAATAACATCATCTGATGGATGGGTGGTTTACCCTTAAAGATTTTTATATATTTTTTTTTTTAATAATTGTTATAATTATTTGATTTAGTGGGGTTATATAAAATCTTGCTTAAAGCGGATCTGTTACTAGAATATGCTACCCTATTTAGGAGACGCATAGTATAGGGTCAGGTCCACTGTATTATTGACCCAACTGGTTTGATTTTGGGCTACCCCCAAGGGTGTTATCCTGGCAGTCCCCCGGTATTCACCCTTTAACCCTATACAGGTATCTGGACTTCACTGCAGGGGAACCACCAGGCTGCTACCTCCTGGAATAGCTCCGGTGAGACTGACATCTGACACAAGAGGTCAGAGACAGCGAATAGCACAGAGGGATCAGGCAAAACTCATAGTCAGGGACAGGCCAAGGTCAGGGCAGCAGTTTGTGCAAATCCGAGAAACACTTCAAAGGTCAGGTCAAGCATAGTGATCCGGCATGGGTCAGGTGGCGGAGGGTTGAAATCCGTGAATCCGACAGAAGTTAGTACAAGGACAAACAACAGATAATGCAGAGGGACTGGCAAGCTAGACAAACTATTGCTGCCTAGGGAAAGGTGTCTTAAGTACCCCAGGGCTGCCAGCCATTGGCTGGTGAAGATTAGCACATGCACACACTGGCCCTTTAAGAGCTGGGGAGCACACGCACCCTACAGGCAGGGATATGAGGCCTGCCCAGCAAGTACAGGGTGCGGCCTACAGTGGGCCGGAATACTGGTGGCCAGACACAACAATGGCGGGTAGAGCAGGGCCAGCAGGTCTGGTGGGACACAATCAGCAGCAGTATGCTAAGTGGACCATTGAATTCATAAAGAGGGTGCTTCCACCTGCCTGCTTCCTCCCACCTCCCTCACCTATGACCGACAACTGCCGCTCATACAGGCAGATACACAACACGTTTCTAAGATTCTGCTTCGGTCTTGAGACTTTTAGCCATAAACATGAATTTCCATGTATTTTTTTTTTTTAAATGTTAGTCTGATGCAAAATTGCAGGATTTTAAAACGCTGTGTGGCATTTTAACAATTTGCAGAAAATATAATGGTTTTGGGGGGTGGATAATATCAGGTTTTATTTTATACTTCAAAATGGGGAAAATTATCCTGGAATGAAAAGGGTTAATATGGCACCTCTCCACTAATGCTGGGGAAAAAATCTAATAAATGCCATAGTGGTTGTGAATCTACCAGGAGAGTACCAAGACATAAACACGTGTGCACCCGGTTATGGAGCACATATTTCTACTCAACAATCAGTCTTTTACCAAGTGTTTGCCTTTCAGCTCTACAGGAGTAAAATGCCTCTGAACAATATTGCCGATTTCTTTTCACAGTAAAGTGTAGGGGGAGCCCAGTCTGAACTCAGACAGCTTTGTAGGAGGAAATGTGCTGTCACGTTGCCACCTCCCACTGCCCTCATTCTCCATTCACTGCTGGAGGGGCACAGACAGCACTACGGCCAGCAGACCAGGGGGAGACAGAGGAAAAATGCATGGCAAGCTGGACACTGGTCTTAAGGAATGTGATGTATTCAGTAAGGGAAATTATACCCTCACAGCGGGCAGCACGTTAATACTGAATATAGGAAAAACAGAAGGGCCTCATAGGCCGGTCTAGTGCTATAACTTCCTAATGTATATTATAATATTATAAGGGAGCTGGATAAAAACAATAATCTTTATTCATATTGTGCCAACATATGCTGTGGCACGTTCAAATTTGAAAGGTCTCTGCCTGTAAGAGCCTACAATCTTTATCTTTGAAAGTCTCCCACTCCTTATTGAATGCAGGTCAATTCATTTCAATGGGGCCACTGAAAATGCGGACAGCACACTGTGTGCTCTGTATGTTCATTCCCCAGTCCCTTAAAAAAGTTACAACATGTCCTATTTTTCCCATTTGGTGGACAAGAATAAGTATTGTTACAATGGGTCCGCAAAAAAATGGATGCAACACGGATGTCATATTATTGCAGATCTGTGTTTTGCGGACCACAGAGCACATACAGTCGTGTGAATGCACCCTACCTCAGAGTGTACACATATAACTCCAACCTTTTATATATAACAAAATGAAGAAGCATTCCTAGATACGGCATCACCAGGCT
The DNA here is from genome assembly GCA_900303285.1 of Rhinella marina. Taxonomy (NCBI): domain Eukaryota; kingdom Metazoa; phylum Chordata; class Amphibia; order Anura; family Bufonidae; genus Rhinella; species Rhinella marina. The sequence continues at coordinate 253,679 of ONZH01029112.1, forward strand.
AGCTAAGGGCAGGTTCATATCGCTACTACACCTCTGACATCATTTCCGTTGTTCTGCTCCATCATAGAAACAGAACGATGAATGTGACGGAGGTGCTGGATCCAGGGACGTGTTTCAAGAATAAAATGTATTTAAAGCAGAACGACTTATGTCTTCTAGTTCAATAAGTCAGATGCTTCTAAACTGTGGAGCACTGGCAGGAATATCTCCCAGCCCACAGCATACGCTGACCTGCCCACTGACTTTAGTGGTATCATCCTGCTGCCCCCTTTCTAACAGTCCCACCGAACAAAACATTGGATATAGAGTGAATGTAACCGTACTCCTAATCCTCGTAATGATGGACTGCTTGGGCCAAGTCACATTAAGAGCATGCCTCAGGAGGTAGGAGGCTGAAAATACCCCATGGTATATGGTGTAAAAAATCACTAAGAGGCTCCTACTGTAAATACAAGGCAAACTGTATGCTATACTTTTTTGCTTCACTCCTTTGTATGACAATCTGCAGCCTACTACACCAATCTGAAAAAATAAAAAAAAAAAAGGTATACCAACCTACACAAGCTTGATAGAGGCTGAAACCAGACCGTTACCCTCCACTGGGCGAATTAAATCCTATGGATAAGTTTGGGCAAACGTAAGGCTGAACATGAGGCATTAATAGCCTGAGCCTGCGTCTCTAGATCATTGACTAGATTGTCCACTAGATGGCAGCCTCAACAAAACAATGCAAAGTCAGCACTGTATGGAAGAGCTACGTGCTACATATACTAGACATGCTGTATAATTCAGGCACACTACTGAAGGACGTACGCCATTATATAAGTATTCAGAGAATGGTGTACCTGCTGCTGGGTCAGTCCTTCTGGCATTGGGGACATGATGGCCTCGGTATGCACACAGTCCACATCAATGAATAAATTTAACTCTTCATCCTCAATGCAGGCAGATTTACGGTCTAAAATCCAAAGAAAACATATGATCTTTATCCAGTATAGCTTTACAAATACATTCTGATGTGAACAAGTAGAACCATAAAATGCACACGTCTAAAGGCTCAAAAACAGACTGCGACTAATAACAGGGAGCAGATCTACTACATGCTGGAACACATACGTTACAACACGAGAAAAGGACAATAAAAAGAAATATGTGTAATGGACGCCATGTGGCTGCCTTCTGCACGTATGACGCCTAGAGCATACTTACTTTACCTTGTATGAATACATTCAGCAGAGGGAACACCACTATTGCTGGATACTGAATGCTGACTTTTTATGTCTTTTCAGTATTCAGACGTGGTCGACATTACGTCATTCTCTTCCATGCTTACAGGGGGTGTCCAGCGTGTAAGACATTTTTAGGAATTTAAGATCACAGTGGGTTTGGAAAAAAAAAATAAAAAATGATGCTCCCCTCACCAACCCTCCGCAACTCTGGTTCCCAACTTACAGGGTCCCCACTGGTCTCATCTCAGCACACAGGAAATGCAAGCTCAGGCAAACAGAGACCACGGCGGTCACCTGCCTCTGCCCGTGATTGGCTCAGCAGGCAATTTTTTGCCATTTTGAGAATGTTGAGACAGGACTAGGAAGCAGAGACCAGTGGGGGTCTGGTAAGTGTTGGAAGCAGAGTGGCAGGGGGTCGGTGAGGTAAGTATGACTTTATTGTTTTAACCCACTTTGCGCCATTTCCTAAAAAAATACTCTTATTCGCTTATCTCTGTCCTGAAGCAGATTAAAGAGAGTCTTTCACCTGTTTTTCACCTATATAACTAACAGCACTGCCCCACAGAAGATTGCAGACACATCCCAGACATAAATGTGTGCACTGTGTGTCTGTATTACATGTCCAGGAAAAGCACTTTTATTCTGCAGGAAAACAGATCCCAAGTGCCCAGCTGAAAGTGAAAGTAAAAACAGCTTTCTCTCCCGACTCGATTTCTAACAGCTATATCTTTTGTGATTTTGGAGTCATTGGAAAGCCTGGAATCCAGCTTTCAAAGAAGGTCAGAACCATTTTTCTATCTGCTACCAATCCCAAGATATGAGCAGCTAAAGCAGCCCTCCCCTCTTCAGTCTGGCTTGCTTTGGGCACTTGCAGCAGCAGAGCTGGGCACTTGAGAGCTGTTTTCCTGCAGAATAAAAGTGCTTTTCCTGGACATGTAATACAGACACAAAGTGCACACAGGTATGTCTGGGATGTGTATGCAATCTTCTGTGGGGCAGTGTTCTTAGTTATATAGGTGAAAAACAGGTGAAAGACTCCCTTTAAAGCCTTTTCTACACATCAGTGTTTGGTCAGTGATTGTGAGCCAAAATAACAGGGGCAAATCTTTCCATGATACCTCATCTCTTTGGAGGCTCCATTCCTGGTTTTGCCTCACAATCACTGATGGAAATCACTGACCAAACACTGACGTGTGAAAGAAACCTAAGGAAGCTTAGGAAGGCAGTAAGACAGTCCTCCCAGGATGAAATGGAACATTAACAGCACATCCATGGCAGAGTGTCAGCCTCAGATTTCTACTGCAGATCACATGTGTGAACATACCTGTTACAGCTTGCACATGGCGCTAGAAATCAACTTGTCATAACTTCAGAAGGGAATTACTGTTATGCAAATCATTTATCACTTCATAACTAAACAGAAAAAGGGGTTGTCTCACTTCAAAAAATGGCATTCACCATGTAGAGAAAGTTAATACAAGACGCTAACGTATTGTCATTGTCCATATTGTTTCCTTTGCTGGCTTCATTCATTTCTCCATCACATTATACACTGCTCGGTTCCAGGGCTTATGACCACCCTGCAATCCATCAGCGGTGGCCGTGCTTGCACAGTAAAGGAAATAGCACTGGTCTATGCACACTCCCATTGTCCCGACCACCAGAGAGGCTGGTGCTTTTTCCTTTAGTGTGCAAGCATGACCACTGCTGGTTTGTAGGGTGGTCGCAACTCCTGGATATGAACAGTGTATAATATGACAGAAAAATAAATGAAGCCAGCAAAGCAGGCAATATGGATAATCACAATACGTTAATAAGTGCCTTGTATTAACTTTCTCTTCACGATACATGCCATTTGCTGAAGTGAGACAAGCTCCTTTAAGGGGTCTGAAGAAGCTAGGTGCTAATGACCACATTGGCATACATGTCCTCTTCACAGGAAGCACCCAGGTGCAGCTTCTCCGAGCTGTGTCATGTGACTCTCAACATAAAATCCAACGAGTTAATAGACTGTACCATGCAAAACAAAAGACTTTGTCCTGATGTAGGAGCGACCCTTCTTCACAGCAGCCTTCGTTTTCTCAAGCCCGTCTTTTGTGCCTTCCTTTGCAGCCTTCATCAGTCTCTGCACCTAAATCACAGAGCACAGCACAGGTAGGTAAAGAACGGAGTAACACGAGGGATCCAGGAGGACGTACTGTTCATGCACTAAATGAGGACCTAGAAACTCGGCTACATCACCTTGAGTTCATGTTTTTGTTTTAACTGTTGGATCTCTACTCCTCCCACTTTGTTTGCCACCAAATCTTTCATCTTTTGCTCGTAGTGCTGTTTTATACGTGTAAGGTCCTGAGAAAGCTAAATGGAGAAATATGGCATAATCTGTGTGAATTGAAATGTAACACTTTTAGCATTTTTTTTTTTTTAATTTTCCATCCTTTTGAAATAGTCAGAATGGTTGTATCATATAAAGTGTGTGTGTCCATCCTGGATTAAAAGAAAGATCTGGGCACCTGAATCTCGGACACTACCAGCACTGTAGTAGTTTAGGCACTCTATAGAGCAAGGCCATGCTCAGGAACCCAAGCATGCACAACACATCAGAAGATCACTGTAAGTAAAACCAGCTGCATGTGGTTCAGACATGCACCTGTTAAGAAAGTGTAATCCTTTTAATTTCATAATTAGCCTTAGAATGCACCCTGGGTGGCGCTGTTACATCTCATCGTACCAGAGGCTCCGCTCACTTCCCCTGATGTCCACGCCCACAACAATTTGACTGTCAGGGCGAGGCAGTGAAGACATAAAGAGCACACACTGTACATGGCTGGAGATTGCTGGGACAAGGCAGAATCCACACCAAATTTCCGTAGACAAAAGACGCTGTTTGAACACACCCTAACACTCAATTTTAGCTGAAAACTCATGCACATATATAGAGAATCGATTTGCTCTCCTGACATGTCTATACTGCCTATAGTAAACAATTCCAAGGAATCTTCTCTTGATAATGTGAGCTCTTCCTCTGTTATTCCTCCAAGAAATCTATGAATACACTGAGGATGGTAAAACCCAGCATAAATATTCAGGAGGAATAACAGAGAAGCAGCACAAGACAGAGTTCTAAGAAATTGTTATTTCATGTGGAATACAAGTATTTACACTAAGACTTGTCAGGAGAGGCGACAGGTCCTCTTGAATGGCAGCCGCGCTGCACCTTGATCATATATACTGACATACTTGCTCAGAACTGCTGCTCTCAGTATACACAAAGTACTGAATAATAGCCCAGACGTGACAGCCCAATGAAATCAGGGGGTTGGTGACTATACCATGCTGCCCTCACCAAGGGGTGACAGGTTCCCTTTAAATTCTCATAGTAACACTAGTAGCAATAGCTGGCTATCTTTCCATTATCTCCACCAGTGATTTGAATTGGACCTCATGTACAATGCTGGTGTGCAATAAGACGCAATGACAGAGCTTCTTCCTAATTAGTCAGTATTTTATCATTCAAGTGAGGTTTCTGCAAATGAGACCTGAATGGAAAACTCCACTTTATTAACCTTTTCAGGACACATCATATTTTAATTTTTTCTTCTCTCATTCCAAGAGCCATAATTTCTCCACTTTTCCATTCATATAGCCGTATGAGGGCTTGTCTTTTACAGGACAGGTATATTCTTATGGTACTTTTTAATTTACCATACCTAAATGGGTAAAAATTATTTGTGGGGTGATCCGATCAGAGGGAGTCCCTTCCCTCTGTTTAACTACCCAGATGCCACGGTTGCTATTGACTGCGACAATCACCGATCCCGGTCATTGCGGCCGGGTGTCAAAGCCAGCACCCGCTACCTACACGTACACACATGCACATCCACAACGTATAGGACCTCACTCTTCACTCAACATTTTTTTGAAATTATATCCACAGGAACATGATCTGATATGTTACAATATCTTAATCCATCTGTCTGGAAGCGCTGCAGTGCCTTTACAATCTATTGGCACAACATAAGAAAGGTGCAGCCCAATAAGTACCTGAAATAATCCTTGGCAAACAACCCTCTTCAAGTGCACCTCTGAATCCTTCTGAATCCTTAGGCCTTGTAATCTATGCTGCTACTGAATTCTTCTAACTTTTGTTTTTCCAAAGGAAGCTACATCCTGTCAGCCATATAAGCTACCATAATGCCAATATTTCTGTCAGTCGGCCAAGCCCAGAGGACAAGTCTGCATTCTCTGGAACCCGCTTCATCATACTCTGTAGAAGCATGTCTGACCCCTGCAAACATCAGCTGGTCCACCACCGCTTCACATGAAAAAACTAGCATTTATAACCGATCCAGATAAAGCACTTAAAGAAGAACTTCCGCAAAAATCCTTATTCTCTGACCTGTTAGAAAAGTGCATGATATAATCTGTAGTAAATGTCATTTTCTTATCAGAGGCTGAAATTGAGAGTTTCCACTCTCTTTTTATTGTAACTGTGTCATGTGACCAACTCCCTGACCTCCAACTGACCCAGGACAGGAAGCCAGTCCCTGCTCTATTAATTCCCATGAGACTGAAAGTGAGGCTCCCATAGGAATGCATAGAAAATTAGACTTCCTGTCCACACATAAGGTGCTGTGTGAGTTGGTGGGTCTAATTCCTAGTCACATGACACAGATAAGAAACTTCAGGATGATATAACTCAATAATGCAGCTACTGGTAAGAAAATGACAGTCACTACAGATTACATCATGTACATAACTAGCAGGACATGGAATAAAATTTTTTGCAGGAGTTCTTCTTTAATATAAAGATCAGACACAAAGTTCAGAGTTTGCTTCTGTGTTTCAAGCCCTCTGGTCCTTAGCGTGCCACCATTAAGAAGCAGATGGTTAGAAACCGTCCATCTACAGTACCTACAGGCAAGGCTAATTATGTGGAATAATTACCTACGCTATTAGGTTAAGAAAAAAAAAAGTTTTCATTAAATGTAAATAAAAAGTTAAAAAAGGGACACTTCCAATTCTGTAGAGATAATTTCTCAGCAGTCATCTCATTATCATGACAGGCAGATCTGATCAAATGATCAAAACATTTCGCTGTGTTCCCTGCCTGACTGAGACCATTGTGGCGCTGGGTAGGAGGGCTTACTCCATATATTATGTTTGCATCTATTGCTATAGGGCATTATTTTCCGTGACTTTATAAATGTAGCCATGCACATCCGCATATTTACTACAATATCGTGAAGGATGTTTTGTATTTTTTTTTTACATGATTTTTTAAAATTTTTCTTAAAGGAGTGACACCTTCTATCCTGGGAGTAGCATTCATGTGCACTTTTGCCCCACCTATCTAAGAGGCGACCTTGATTAAGGTGGTACATATAGGTGTGTGTGCTCCTCCTCTCATTGGTTACTGATGTACATAGAGGTAACTAGGAGCAGCACACTATAAGTGCAGGGTCTGTGCTCCTAACCATAGATGACCATACGGCATAGGTAGGTTTAGTGTAGAACCTGCCTGACTGAGCCCACCTTGGCGCTGGTAGACGGGCACAGAGAGTCTCAGATTTCATTATTAGAGTGAGGGCTTAGTCCATATATAATGCTTGCATCTATTGTTTTAGTGCATTATTTTCCATGATTTTATGTTTCAAGGGGTTAAACTAAATTGCAGCCTAATAAAACTGGATCGCTCATAAAATAGTTTTCCTTTTCCAGATAGAACATACAGTAACTCTCTAAGAACAGGATAATCACTCAAGATGTGTAAAGGAATTTGCTGAAACATTCCTAAACACATGCATCATTCCTTGGCCTAAAAAGGCTCAGCTCAGTAATCTTATCACATAGACAGCAATGACAGTACGGTATATAACGATATAGTATATATTCATTCCCAGTCACACACAGGAAAAACACAGTAATAAAATAAAGAGCATCTGTCAGCAGATTTGTACCTATGAAACTGGCTGACCTGTTACATGTGCACTTGGCAGCTGAAGGCATCTGTGTTGGTCTATGTGACTGCATTGTTTTAATATATGTAAATGAGCCTCTAGGAGCAATGGGCCCAGCTCTCCCTGCAATGGCAATGCCCCTAAATTGCTCCAAGAGACTCATTTGCATATATTAAAACTTCACGTTATGTTAAAATTGCTATTTTTTCTTTCTTCCAAAAGATAAAATAAAGAACATTATTTACTACACTACGAATCCCAAAATGGCTCCTAAAAAAAAAAAGACAACCAGTCCTAAATTGAAGAAAAAAAAATTTAAAAGAAATGTTATGACCGCTGGGACACAGAGGGGGAAAATATTACTGGTCCTAAAATTAGTTATGTCAGTTAGGGGTTAAAATGCATTTGTGTCCAACTAGATTTTCTTCAGACAAATTCAAAATCCTCAATAAAAAAGTGACTTTTCTCAGGAAAGTTTTTCCAATTTCAACGTTAAGGGGTTAATGGGTTGTGAAGTAGCTTAATATTAATAGGTCCCTAGCTCCCCCGCCAATCAGAAGGGGTACTGGTGCGGGAGCTGCTTCCTGTTAAATATTACATGTGCGCACTACTAAAGAGGTATTCCAGTTTTTATTTCATTTTTTGTTTATAAAAATAAAAAATTGTACAATTTTCTAATATAAATGTATTAAAAATTCTGCGTACATACCTTTCTTATATCAGGCAGTTGACCCCTATATGCAGAAAAATGGTATTGCCCATGTATAAGTCCTGTGTAATGCCTCCATGGCTTTAGTCACAAGTCACAATAACACCTGTACAAGTATCATAGACGCCTGTTCAGGCCATTTTATTCCCTAAAAAAAGTCTCACTGGTATCAATATGCCTTAGACGTTTACCTGCATTTATGAGCACAGGACGCCTTGAACGGCGAGGGCAGCGCAGCGATGCTGCTTGTGCCTGAAATATCCAATAACAATGCTCCATACAGCAAGTGTTGTTATTGGTCGGTTTGGGCGGGCTGCCGGACCAGTCACTTCATATATAACGACAGGATCTTCATATATAACGACATCTGCACATCATCTGCACCAGACAGCACCGAGAGCACCATGCACAGGAACTACAGCAGTGCCCACCCTCCAGTCCCATAACGGTGAACATGGCTGCTGCTGTGCCTTCAGCTGCTACTCTGGATGAGTTCAGTAAGTTAGCCACCGTTTTTGTGTGGTGAGGGGCACTGTGGTTAGAGGGGGCACCGGGTATCAGTGTAACATCTCTGCAGTATGTGTATTCATCCGTCATGTGGTGTATGGGCAGAGAATGAGCCTCTACTGTGTGTATGCTCTGAGAAGGAGGAGGGGGCATGCCCCTGGCACTACTACTCTGAAGTGGCCCTTTACATCTGAAGTGTGCTAGGGTTTGTGAGAGGCAGACAGTGGCAGGGAGGCCTATGCCCTGCTGTGCTTCCCAGGCCTCTCTGCAGTCCTTAGTCTGGAGCTAGTCCCTCTCTATAGCGCTGGTTCACTCCCATGTTACAGGTCAAATGTGTGTGACTTGAATGGGTCCGCAATCAGGAGGCTCGGTGCAGAACAGAGGCAAGGACCCATCCAAGTTGAATGGGTCTGGATCCGTCTTCGGCAGCCACATGGATGTTGCCCGTGTATTGGGGACCGCAAATTGCAAATCAATCAATGGCTGTGTGCATGAGGCCTTACTGCAACTTTCGTACTCCTCCTCGGCTAAAAATACTCCTTAAAAATGGTAAGAGGAGTATTTTTGCTCTTCCGGGAAAAAATGTAGTGTGACCTCTGGCATCAGTTATGTGACAGCCTACACATCATGTAACTATTCATATTCAGTAAGCAAAAGTGTTGCATGATGTACATGTGCTGGATCAGCATGTGATAATTAAATAGGACTAGTGCTGGAATAATGATTTTATTGTAGTTATTACAGTAACTACATTACTGCGTGTCTTTACATGGCCACCTACCTCTAGGTGATGTAAAATGACTGCTTGTCTCTAGGTGATGTTGTCAATAATTTTTTTTTCTTTAAGGAAAGGCTACTGTATGGATATAATAAGTGCATGCAAGCAACATTTTAAAGGAAATCTGTCACCAGGATAATCGCTATTGAAGTAAAGCCTTAGCCTAATAGCACTTAGGACCTGATTTCCAGATGTGCCTTTGTTTCACCAATAGATGTTTTCTATCTTCTGAAAATCCAGTTTATTTGGTATGCAAATGAGCCAGTAAGGTGCCCAGAGGGGCGTCACTCTTGCAGGAAGGAGCCCAGCCACGCCTCCTGCTAGTGCCCAAGCCCGCCCTCATGCTGGGAGCAGGGAAAAGGGGGCGGAGTTATGGCTTGAATGTGATGTAGGAGGCGTGCCCTGGCTCCTTCCTGCAGAGGTGACGGCCCTCTGGGCACCTTACTGGCTCATTTGCATACAAAATAACCTGGATTTTCAGAAGATAGAAAACATCTATTGCTGAAACAAAGGCACATCTGGAAATAAGGTACTAAGCGCCATGGCTTTATTTCAACAGCGATTATCCTGGTGACAGATTCCCTTTAAATAGATCTATATTAGAAAATTGTTCAACATCCTGATCTCTAAACAAATAAATATAATCATTATAACCGGATAAATATGGTTTTAATTTGGGCGCGTTCAAGAGATCAGTTCTTGGCACACACATTTTTTGGCCAGGCATACTAACCGCACTGACAAGCCGATTACAAACTCCATGCTGACACAAAAGTGACCTAAACCCAACTATTCCAGCGATGGAGAGAGGTGGTCTCTAAGGCAGTACAGAAGCACACATCCTAAGGTCTACAGGAATGCATCACTTGCTGGCTGCTCATGACATTGTTACTGTAATGATCAAACGTACCCTCTTGTAATAATACATCAGAAGCATAAGTGTTATGTAAAGTTATAACGTTATAAAGAAACAAACAGTAATAGACATATTCTTCTGAAGAGCGAGCGTGACATGTGTAAAGAGCTCCTAGGTGGTAAGTTTACCGTCCTCAGGACTGAAATCCATTACAAAGGCACAGCTTGTTAGCTTGTGTTATGCGGAGAAGAATGAATATACGATTATTAACTGCCTTATAACATAAATAAGCGCAGATCACAATAACAGAACATGAAATAAATGTAAACCAGTCGTTGAATGTTTGGGTGAAACGCACCAAGATGGCCTTATACAAAGACTTGCCAAGCCCATAAAATGTTCATTAGTAACTATCATCTAACCAGGCATATGAGGTAGGCAAATTGCCTCTGAACAAAAAAAGCTTTCTTCTCCATGAGCAGCAGTCAGGACTGGACTTCTTATTAGGCCAGGCTCATATAAGGCAGTTTTTTTTAGGCAAACCCAGGAGTGGAGGCTATCAAGAAGAAACATTTAAAGGGAGAACTTGCTGTATAATCATTGCAGCCTGTAGCCAGAAAAGAGTCATGGGTGCTTGAGAGGAGTCACAGTTATTCATGAGCATCTCCTTCCCACCCACCTGCTTATGATTAAGGGTACAGCCATATGTCCATATGATCATAAGAGGAGAGAAAGTATTAAGGGCAGAAACTACGTCTCTTTTTTGAATCCACACCTGGTTTTGGTTTCAAACATTGTATTTAAAAAATCTGAACGTGTGGCTGTACTATCTGTCAATCATGGGCAGGTGGGAGTGAGACAGAGCTCATGAATAACCATGACTCCTCATGCATTGTGTGACTTTTTTTTTGGCAAGGGATGCAATGATTATACAGTAAGTTCTTGGCAACCACCTAATATTAGCTTATGAATGACAGACCGCTGAAATCAGTGTCTCTAACCACTTTATGCTGTCCTCAAAGAGGCCGGCATTAAGTTGAGACTTACAATATCATATTTTTTAGAGCAGACCCCCCCCCATCAGGCCTCAGAGCAGACCCCCCCCATCAGGCCTCAGAGCAGACCCCTCCATCAGGGCTCAGAGCAGACCCCCCCCCATCAGGGCTCAGAGCAGACCCCCCCCCATCAGGGCTCAGAGCAGACCCCCCCCCCCATCAGGGCTCAGAGCAGACCCCCCCCCCATCAGGGCTCAGAGCAGACCCCCCCCCCATCAGGGCTCAGAGCAGACCCCCCCCCCATCAGGGCTCAGAGCAGACCCCCCCCCCATCAGGGCTCAGAGCAGACCCCCCCCCCCATCAGGGCTCAGAGCAGACCCCCCCCCCATCAGGGCTCAGAGCAGACCCCCCCCCCATCAGGGCTCAGAGCAGACCCCCCCCCATCAGGGCTCAGAGCAGACCCCCCCCCCATCAGGGCTCAGAGCAGACCCCCCCCATCAGGGCTCAGAGCAGAACCCCCCCCATCAGGGCTCAGAGCAGACCCCCCATCAGGGCTCAGAGCAGACCCCCCATCAGGGCTCAGAGCAGACCCCCCATCAGGGCTCAGAGCAGACCCCCCATCAGGGCTCAGAGCAGACCCCCCATCAGGGCTCAGAGCAGACCCCCCATCAGGGCTCAGAGCAGACCCCCATCAGGGCCTCAGAGCAGACCCCCATCAGGCCTCAGAGCAGACCCCCATCAGGCCTCAGAGCAGGACCCCCGTCAGGCCTCAGAGCAGACCCCCGTCAGGCCTCAGAGCAGACCCCTCAGCCCAACAGGACCCCATCAGCTAGCAGACCCCATCAGGCCTCAGAGCAGACCCCCATCAGGGCTCAGAGCAGACTCCATCAGGGCTCAGAGCAGGACCCCCATCAGACCTCAGAGCAGACCCCCATCAGACCTCAGAGCAGACCCCCATCAGGCCTCAGAGCAGACCCCCATCAGGCCTCAGAGCAGACCCCATCAGGGCTCAGAGCAGACCCCATCAGGGCTCAGAGCAGACCCCATCAGGGCTCAGAGCAGACCCCATCAGGGCTCAGAGCAGACTCCATCAGGGCTCAGAGCAGACCCCATCAGGCCTCAGAGCAGACTCCATCAGGGCTCAGAGCAGACCCCCATCAGGCCTCAGAGCAGACCCCATCAGGGCTCAGAGCAGACTCCATCAGGGCTCAGAGCAGACCCCATCAGGGCTCAGAGCAGACTCCATCAGGGCTCAGAGCAGACCCCATCAGGGCTCAGAGCAGACTCCATCAGGGCTCAGAGCAGACTCCATCAGGGCTCAGGGCAGACCCCATCAGGGCTCAGGACAGACCCCATGAAGCATCAGATGAAACAATAAAATAAAAAATAACCTTATATCAATTGCTCTGGACACTGCTGCCACTCACTGCTCACTGGTCTTCTCCTGGTTCAGACTGCACTGTGATCTGACGTCCCACAGCGTAATGTCATGGTGCATGCCAACGTACACTATGTTGTGACACTGTACGCTGTAAAGACACAGTGCACAGCAGGGCCCTGAAGAAGATCAGGGAGGGCGAGTACAGCCGAGCAGAGTTTCTATCACTGCTCCTCGTGCCTTCCACCCTCCCACATGCTGATGACCGCTACCATGATAGAATGTTAAGAGGCCAAATGTCACTTAACAACATTTTCTGTGCACACTACTAGATGTCAATCAAAACACACAAGGCAGGGTTAAGTGTTGCATACACCAACCAGATCGTTGAATTTTCTGTCAAAGACCAGCAAACATGTCTATAATGTATTTACACCGATATTGCAGGTTTAAAATCAGGGTCAGGTTCACTTTATTATAGAAGGATACAGTGCAGTATGACGTAAAGGGGGTGGAGGGGGAATAGCACACTTACATGTCTCTTGCTGCCTCCTCTGAGGAAAGAGTTTGGGACACCATGCTTAGATTCTGAGTCACTCTGCTCGTCATAGCTTTCAAATTCACTAGAACTCCATCCATAATCCAAAGAGCTGTTTCCAGCCTCCTCTCCATTCTCCACATCATCATAAATCATCTCCTCAGGATCTAAAATAACATAATGCATTGGTTTATGGGAAATGGAAAAGACAAATACTTATAGAGCATCTGTTACCATGATCAACCTTAGTAAACTGGGGGTCCTACCTGGCCGGGGTTGATCATGCTGAGTGCAAGCACCCTTTCTTGCAGCAATATGGTATGTCTTTAATTTAATATGTAATATGAATAATATGTCTATTATTTCTATGTTATTGAAGTGCACGGAGCACCAAGGGGCAGCCCTAGCCATTCAGAGCACCGCTTCACTTCTGCATTTCTGCCTTAGTCACCTCCTCTCTCTCCCAGTCAATAACAGGGCCAGCTATCATCACTGTGCCTGACCCACATGTGTCGGCCAGAGTTCAGTCAGTGCATGCGCATTAGAGCTCCTTCAGCTCTCTCCTCTCTGCCAACTGAATTCTTGCCAGCACACGTGACTGTACCTGAAATCTCAGATTTGCCAGAAAGGTTTTAGTTAACGCAGTCCAGATCTCAGGATATGGGACTGCCTAAAAGTAGTAGAGAAGTGGTGCTCCATGGGGCTAGACCCGCCTCTTGGTGTTCTGAGCACCTAATTAGCATAAAAAGGAATTTCCCCAATAAAGGCACAACAGATTGCTACAAGAGAGGGGTCCTTGCACTCAGCAAGATCAGCCCTATAGGGAATCTAAGGTAGTCCTGCCTCATCATTGATTCAGGCTGTAGTTCTCTCTCCCACAGGAGAGTCAAATTCCAATCATTATACCTAAATATTTCTTGACCAGTGACAAAAATATTATCAGCTGGTAATTACCATACATATACTGGGGTATGTGAGACTGGAGGGCTTCTTTCAATTAATCCTGACAAACAGATTTGATGCTAAATTTCCCTTTTTTTGCTGCTTTAAAGACCATAAAGAATACCTGTAGCTGAATCAGAGTTTTCCCTTGGAACATCATCATAAATCACTTCATCAGGATCTAGAAAGAACATAAAGCAAATCACATAAATAATTAAACAACAGGATATACGGTGTATTTTAGTAATAATAATGGTGTACACATTTCATATAAAATGTAAAACATGTGTGACCACGTAGCAGTTAGTATGTACAGCACTGTGAATCTGATGGAAGAAAAAGGAAAAGGAATCGATATTCGGGGTACACAAGGTACTGGCAGCCACCAATGGGGCACCATTTCATATTGCACCGAAAACGCTGTATAAATGCCAATAATATAGTAACTTGTGAATATTTTAACAACTGTATTTTTACCAGAAATGGCTAAATGGGACAACTCCTTTAACTCAACTGTGGCAGAGTACACAAAATGCCCCATCTAAACCCAATGAAATAAAGTAGGGACCTGCTCAAAGGACACCTTTACTCTAAAAGAAATACGTCACCAGGTTTATGTTTTCCTATGACGGCAGCATGACGTAGAGACAGACGCACTTCAGCGTGTGAGAGTAAGGAATCTGATGTATTCATGAGATGGTTAATCCCAGAATCCTCAAGCCAATGATTGACAGATCTCTCCTATTACAGTGCATAGGGAGAAAGCTGTCAATCAGCAGAAGGAGAAGAGGAGCCTGCATCTAATAGTACATCAGACTCCTTCCTCGGAGCACTCACCGCACACACTACTACAGTAACCAGGGTCTGTTACTATATCATGCTGCTCTTTAGCACTAATTGGAGAATGCCAGGCCCAATGACCCAGTGCTCAACTTATTTCTATATTTCCAAGAGGAATAACAGAGGGATGGCACAAGGCAAAATACTAAATGCACACTACTTATACTGCACCAGCATGTCGAGAGCTGATAGCTCCGTCCTGATGGTTCTAACTACATTAAATTCACTGAAAGAATATTTTTCAAAGAAGCAACAGAAGAGAATAAAGTTAGGCAATGATGTAAGATGGCAAAAGTTCAGGAAGCAAGTTAAAAAGAATAAATAGGTGTCAAGATAATAGAAGTCATTGTATTTACTCTCCATCCATTCTGTATTTGCAGGATCGGACACCCATTTTGCCAACACGTCCTCTTCTTTGAAGGCTTGGAAATCTTCACTGTAATGAGGAAGCGACACCACAATACTGACATAGTCTTTTCCAAGTACGACAACAAAAAATATGGTAAAAATATACCGCCCAAAAGCACATTAGGCGGGGCCTTCTTACACATTACCAGACAGACTGAATTTTAAAAAATAATTAAAGAAGAACTCCCGACAAAAATTTTATTCCATGTCCTGCTACAAATGTACATGATATAATCTGTAGTGAATGTCATTTTCTTACCAGTGTCTGAATTTTTGACTGCTATCATCCTGAAGTTTCTTATCTGTGTCATGTGACCAGCAATTAGACCCACCAACTCACACATAGACTTATGTGTGGACAGGAAGTCTAATTCTCTATGTATTCCTATGAGACTGAAAGTGAGGCTCCCATAGGAATGAATAGAGCAGTTACTGGCTTTCTATCCTGGGTCAGTTGGAGGTCAGGGAGTTGGTCACATGACCCAGCTACAATAAGAAGAGAGGTTTTTACTCACAGAAACAGTCACTGATAAGAAAATGACAATTACTACAGATTATATCATGCACCTTTCTAACAGGTCAGAGAATAAAAATTTTTGAGGGAGTTCTTCTTTAAATACATACACATGAACCATGGCCCATAACAGCAACGTAAAGCTTATCCCTGAGATACTATGTGAGTATGTTATACAGTACAGACACAGTAAAGTACCGGCTGGAACCTGCAGGATATCAGGGGCTGTGTTCACGTCCGGCTTTAGCTCCTTGATGAGCTTTCTGTCAGGAGGATACATCTGAATATCTGAGAAGCGTATTCACACATATCCTACATTGGATTCATTCAATTCAATGTGGCAAATATTACGCTTTGGACTCCATTTGACCTGCTTTCTGCTGCATTTTTTTTCAATGACACAATCGCATAGTCTACCACACTATTGTTTCCTGCAGAAAATGATGTGCACAGATGGAAAGCAGGCTCAAATGGAGTCCAAAGTCAGAGTTAAGGGCTTGGACAGTTTTCGGGTATTCAAACATATCCCCCCAGAGGAAAGATCAGCAGAGAACTAAAACAAGATGTGAACAGACACCGACTAAAGCCTCATTCACATGTCGTGTGCTGTACATGTTCCCCACGGACAGCACACGTCCCCATTCATTTTAATGTGTGTGTTCAGACATCAGTGTTTTAAGCACGGATGCATGCTCTATTTTGTCCATGTTCACGTCCATTATAGTCTATGGGTCCGTGAAAACCACGGATGCAACACGGACGGCATCTGTCTTGCATCCGTGTTTCACGGATCATTAGGAGGAGATGCTTTGAAAATTATTTTTCAGCTGTTCAGTGTCAGTACAACACGGACAGCAAAAAACGGACACACGGACCCAACACTGATGCCTCACTGACCACCTGCTTGCAGATTTGAGCACGGACATGGACGTGTGAATGAGGCTTAATATTGCTGTGCCCGCTTCCACCGTTACCCCGTGGCTGTATGTATACTATATGTATAGCGTCACCTACTGGCTTTAGTGCTGCAGACATACATAGAGCTCTACAGCCACTGAACATGGAGGCTCAAGTACATGCAGTTTAGATTACTTTACTATGTTTAAGTTCATATATCGGAGTTCCCTTCTTTGTTTTATCTATCCACCAATTCAAACATAAGATGTCCTAATAGGTCTTGAAATTTGGGATGGCGCTCCCCTCACATATAAAATATATGGATACAAAGAAAAAAGACACACACACTGTAATATGCGTTACATACCTTATGTGATTGCTGTCCGCTGCCACAAGATGCAAGTGAGGATTAGACACCTCCTCTTGAACTCCTGTAAATGGTGACCAGAACACCCCTTAATGTCTAGGTTCAGAAATAAAGACTGCCTTAAGAGTATACAGTAGGACGTCATGCCTGGCAAACACTCTTGGCTTGTACAATTGAATTTACTGATGCAGCAGGCGATGGGACCTTTCCTTCCTGATAATTGCCTGCTCATCAGTGGCGGTGAAGACATTTACACGCAGGGATCTTCCTCACTGTATGAGGACAGAGTGATGGCTACGGCCAGTGCTCATCCTCACAGATTCACACAGCACAATCTGCTGCCCAGAAACCATCATTTCATCTACTGTGTGAACAATCATTTCCCCCATGAATGAGTGTTTTGCTTGTTCGTCGGGAGATCGGCAGCACCTTTACATGGGGAGATTATTGGGAACGGGTGTTTGCAGTAACATTCATTCCTGATGAGTTGACAAACAACCGTGCGGTTATATCCGCCTTTAGACCTGACAGAAATGGATTATCTATTAATGTACATAAGAGGCGGATTTGTGACCTCATAGTCATAGTCCCATAATTACAGCCTGCAGCCATGGTAGGTGCCTGGATCAGGATAAGGCCATATTCACATTACCATGAGATCGCAAACTGCAAGTCCAGAAAACGCAGTTACTGGCATCACAGTGCAGACCTATTGACTTCAATGTGTCCATGCTCCACATGTTGCGGCAAAGTATAGGACAAGTCCTACCTTCTGAAGCACATGAAAGGGCTTCCGTATCCATGCGGCCGTACAATATAACACAAGTCCTATACTTCGCTGCAACATGCTGAGCATGGACCCATTAAGTCAATGGGTCCCCACCGTGATGCAGCGTGCAAACGGCCAGTAACTGTGTTTTGCAATAGACTTATTCACATGACAATAAGCATAAGATGAAGAGACGGAAAAGGAGGATTAACACACTTTTAAAGGGGTTTTCCAAATGTATAATATTGATGACCTATACCTATACTCGGATATTGATACTCATCAATATCAGATTGGCGGGGGTCCAACACCGAGCATCCCGAACGATCAGCTGTTTGAAGAAGCAATGGATCTCCGGTGAGCACCGCAGCCTCCTCACAGCTTACCATGCACAGCACCATCCCCTGATTAGTGGTTGTGTTTGGTACTGCAGCTCAGCCCCATTGACTTTAATATATTCGCCATGTTGTGCATCAGTATTATTGGTGTGACTTTAGATGACTGGCTGAATAAACAAGTCAATAAACCATGAAGCACATGGCTCTGAGTGTGAGAGCATTTGGACAAACTATGGCACTATTATTTGAACAGTATTTGACAGTACTATTTGTGTACACGATAAAATCTGTTATTTGCACACTGTATGTCACTATAATTTCTACTGTGTATACCATTTTGTGCAAACTGAGAAAATGTAACTACTGTAAGCAAATACTTCAAAATAAGGGTGTTCCCACACAAGAAAGTGGCATTACTGATAGGTGGGATCTGTCCTCTAGGACCCTCACCCCCTCTCCAAGGCTCCTTGTATTTTGTCCTGCAGAGTATTGCATGGGGCTCAGGCACAGTTCTCTGCATAGTGTTCTTGTTTTTGTGCTTAGCCAGTGACCTGTGGTTACTCATCAGCATTTCTTAAAGGGGTTTTCCAGGATTTTACTACTGATGACGTATCCTCAGGATAGGTCATCAGTATCTGATCAGTGGGGGTTCCGACACCCGGGACCCCTGCCGATCAGCTGTTTGAGAAAGTACAGGTTCTCATGTGAGCGCCGCTACCTTCTGGCAGTTCACCAAGTACAGTGCCATACATTGTACAGCAGCTGTGCTTGGTATCGTGCTCAGCCCCATTCACTTGAATGGGGCTGAGCTGCTCCTAGGCCACGTGACCGATGAACGTGACGTCACTGGGCTAGGAAAAGCTAAGAGAAGGCCGCGGTACTCACAGGAGCACCGGTGCCTTCTCAAACAGCTGATCGGCAGGGGTCCACCAATCAGATACTGATGACCTATCCTGAGAATAGGTCATCAGTAGTAAAATCCCGGAAAACCCCTTTAATGATATGTCACCACTAGTCAAGGTGGAGAAACCACTTTTAGGGTATGTTCGCATGTAGCATATTTAGGGGGACAGGGAATGAGGAGAAAACATCATGTGTACAGGGATATTTACCTAAAGGCTATGTACACCTTCGGGGGCAATTCTATTTAGTGCTGCATTTTACTCATTTTGTGCTAAAAATTAATTGGTCTTTATTAACAATACAGCTGTATAAGGGAGTCTGTCACCTAATCTGAGCCTTTTCGACCACTCAGATCAGGTTATAGACTCCTTTGTCCTCATTACAATAGTACCTTTATTTGTTCTGTCCCTCGCCGAGATCTTCAAAAAAAGACTTTTTAAACTTATGCTAATGAGGTTCAGCAAGTGCCTAGGGGCGGCGTTACTGCAGCAAGTGCCCAGGCCCCTCGGCGATGTGCCCAGATAACCACGCCTCTTTCACCCCTCTGACCCACTCTTGTTTCCTATTATTACATCTTCCTCTCCATCCATGATCTCGCGCCCTTGCCGCTCCACACCTGCACACTGCTGTGCCCATTATTTGCAGAGGAACAGGTAGTTGGACTGCGCTTGTGCCAGCGGCGCAGGCGCGAGACCATGGATGGAGGGGAGGATGTAATAATAGGAAACAAGGGCGGGCCAGCGGGGTGAAAGAGGCATGGCTATCCGGGCACATAGCCGAGGGGCCTGGGCACTTGCTGCAGCAACGCTGCCCCTAGCACTTGCCGAACATTATTAGAATAAGTTTAAAAAGTCTTTTTTTGAAGATCTCGGCGAGGGACAGAACAAATAAAGGTACTATTGTAATGAGGACAAAGGAGTCTATAACCTGATCTGAGTGGTCGAAAAGGCTCAGATTAGGTGACAGACTCAAAAACAACAACCTTAAAATGTTCAAAGAAATGTTCACAGTCTGACCTTGTTCATCAACAGATATGTTGCGGATTATAACCGGTGTGGAGTATGCTGGCAACAGCAAGGGCAAGTTGGAAGGGACGGCATAGCCACATGGCACAGGAACAGAATAACCACTTGGCACTCGAGGACTAGAGCTGTCTTCCGCAGACGGAGACTCTATAGAAGTAGGTTCTCCCTCTTGAAATGGTGCAATATCAATCACAGAATACGGGTTCACTTTCTTTGGTGCTGCACTCAGATCCGTTGGAGCTGGTGAATCTTGCAGTACGGCTCCACAATCATCTTCTAACAGCTGATCTAATTCACAGAAGCAGACAGTTAAAGAAGAACTCCCGACAAAAATTTTATTCCATGTCCTGCTAGAAATGTACATGATGTAATCTGTAGTGAATGTCATTTTCTTACCAGTGTCTGAATTTTTGACTGCTATCATCCTGAAGTTTCTTATCTGTGTCATGTGACCAGCAATTAGACCCACCAACTCACACATAGACTTATGTGTGGACAGGAAGTCTAATTCTCTATGTATTCCTATGAGACTGAAAGTGAGGCTCCCATAGGAATGAATAGAGCAGTTACTGGCTTTCTGTCCTGGGTCAGTTGGAGGTCAGGGAGTTGGTCACATGACCCAGCTACAATAAGAAGAGAGGTTTTTACTCACAGAAACAGTCACTGATAAGAAAATGACAATCACTACAGATTATATCATGCACCTTTCTAACAGGTCAGAGAATAAAAAAATTTGTGGGCGTTCCTCTTTAAATAAATACAAGTATTTCAAATATAGGTTTGCAGTTAATAAATGGAAAATGTTAGAAGTGAGTCATCAATGTATCCAAACTGTCCTCTTTTCCCAAGAGGGAGCGAGCCAATAATGAACCTGCAGGAATGTGGCGAGTTTTCAGTCCCCTGCATATGAAGACACTATATACGGCAGCGGATATTCACTCAGAGATTGTTCCCATCCGCTCATCACAGCAGTCTCTGTCAGCAGTGCACTGCGGAGTACAGGCTGCAATAAACAGCATCCACATTCAGCTAAAGCTATCAGCACTGAACCTGAATCCCCAATAAACCTGCAGGGCAAATATCAGGACAACCCTCTTATAAAGCTGTCTTCACATGGTCGTATGTTGTCCAGATGATGCCCATATTTCCCAGACTGCATGCGGCTCATGTGAGCCGATCTCGCAGCATTATAGATCACTGTGATGATGTGAGCTCAGCTCACACAAGCTGTGGTTTTTCTGGGAGATGCGACCATCACACGGACCGCATTTCATAAAACACACATGGCTGTGTGAAAAAAGCCTTAAATACAGTATTCTGTTAATAAATTTATACTAGGTAAGAGCAAGTTCTGTATCTCTCTAATATAATTAAAGTACCTTATAATAAATAAAAGAAGTTATAATACAAATAAAAAAAAAAAAAAAAAAAAAAAAAAATCATACCTGGAGGATCGGGGAGCCCCATGTCAATCAGATCATCCTCGGCCACTGGAAGTGGCTGCCTATCTGCTTCCGGAGCATCATCTCCACTATCAAAATCAAATTTCTCGCCTTCATCCTCATCCTCTTCAAGATCAGCATTTTCCAAGACTGAGGGACAAACAAAGATAATACATTTTACTACAGCGGTATCAAAGGAGAAACATGCTAACAAGCTACATGTCATCAGATAAAAGATATAACGCAGTGTGTGTCTATGATATACAGATGGCTACTGTCAGGACCTCGGACTATTAAAAGGTGCATTACAGTAACTAGACTGGATTTCCATTGGGGTGATGGTCACATAAATAAAATAAAATGGAATAGCTATTGCTGTTATGAGCATTTGCACAGGATGGGTGATTGAAAATTAAAACCACAAAATTAAAAACACAAGATCTGAGACCCCTGTTCCTCCTTAGGCAGGACTATGGCCAAGAATGTGTGAGACAGAGAGAGGCTGCCGCTCCAGTCAAACCCTATGGAGCTGATGGAGTCAGCAGAGTAAAGCACTTGGCTGTTTGCTCCAGCCCTAAAGACTGATACCTCACCTAACCTCAACAGTTTTGTCATCAAAATATTCATATTATTATTAATGCACACACCTTTGCTCTCACAATCTGGCTGGTTTCTACATTGTCAATGTATGTTTGTAAAAGACTGTTATATCATTAAAAGGGTTTTCCAACATATTTTTACTGATGCTGTGGATAGGTAATTAGTTTCTGATCGTGGGGGCTGACAAGCAGGGACCTCTACCGATCAGCTGTGCTAACTGTTCACCAAGCACAGTGCCGTACACTGTATAGCGGCTGTACTTGGTATCACAGCTCAGCCCCATTCACTTCAATGAGGTTAAAGAGGACCTTTCACCACTCCTGACATGCCTGTTTTAATATCTTCATGCATTCCCCACGTACTAACAATTCTGGAACATCTATTCTTATGTCTGTATGTTGTGCCATTCCTTTATTATTTGCACTAGAAGTTATGAATGAATTGCTATTTGTCTTCAGTAAGGGAACAGAGGGGAGGTGACCAGTTGGGGGTGTGTACCTGCACAGACTGACTGTAACCAATCAGTGCTGTCATGTTCAGTCTGTGCAGGTACACACCCCCAACTTGTTACCTCCCCTCTGTTCCCTTACTGAAGGCAAATAGCAATTCATTCATATCTTCTAGTGCAAATAATAAAGGAATGGCACAACATAGAACCATAAGAATAGATGTTCCAGAATTGTTATTACATGGGGAATGCATGGAGCTATTAAACAGGCATGTCAGGAGTGGTGAAAGGTCCTCTTTAAGCTGCACCGAGGCTATGTGACCAATGAATGTGACATCACATGGCCTAGTGAAAGATGAGAGAAGGCTGCTGTGCTACTGTGAGCTCTGGTGCCTTCTCAAACAGCTGATTGGTGGGGATCCTGGGTGTCGGAGCCCAAACTATCAGATACTGATGATCCAGAGGATAGGTCATCAGTGAAATATCTCAGAAAACCCCTTAGAAGATATATTAAGGGCACTGAATATACAACAATGTGAGTGTAAGAGGTTATATGGACATGTTCCACCAAGACAGAAGAGCAGGACAAACTCGTTCTTGGGATCGGTGAGGGTCCAATCTGCCAGACTTCAACAAATCACATCGTAATTGATCACACAGAACCCTTTGGCCCACATTTACTAACCCTACAAATGGCGTAAGCTTAGCCAGGACTTTATGCAGATCTATGACACCCCAATATGGCAGCCTACATGGCAAATATATATGAATATAAACGTCTTATCTCCTCAACATCATTACACACAACGTTTAGGAAAATTAGTAAATCTTTAGTTATAATTATACTATACATTGTGCATGCCATAATTATATGTCTGTATATAATAGACAAAGAGATGAATTGTGGAAGCACAGAGCTAAAAAATGGCCTGGTATAAAAAAAAGTATGTCCGTTTTCTCAATCTAGCTATTGTAGCAAACAAGTGATGTGCATTTCTGGTGGAGGAGCTGTGCGGCCTGCCATTTCAGATAATCTTCCCTTTTTATGAAGGCTTCAGAGTGTGTCAAGCACCAGTGACAAGAGAGCTTTGATGGGAACAATTCAGATTCTGTCCTCAGCTCTTTCCACCGCTCTGCCCCCTCATATCACCCAGTGCTCCAGCAATTTCCCTTCTGCTACTGCAAGCAAAAAAGATTACTTATGAGCAGAGAGCCACCAGGCCGTGCTTTACTGTCCCACACATGGTATGAAACACTACATATACTGTGCTATAAATGTTGTAAAGTTTACCTTCATTTATAAAAGGCATTATATGGTCTGTATACAGCGTATTAACCCTAATTGGGTGTAATTACCTTCAGGAGGTGGAGGAGGGAACTCCTCTAAATCTGTATTTTCCATACTTCCCATCCTCCCAATCTTGTCTTTTCAGCAGAAAATGTCATCCTGGAATCAACACATAAAAAGTGTTAAAAGTCTAATACAGCAATGACCAGATGCTAAGCAATGAATGAAGTGACAGGTCAAGACACGTGGAGGCTCCTACACAAATTACTAAAATGCAGGCCAATAAGTGGGCCCAAATGGTTCTGCCATACAGTGCCAAAACAGATATGTCTACACTGATAGTGCCCCAATGCAAGCAGATGGCAGACTTGTGAACGATGATGGACACATGCAGCAGGGCTGGAGCGGCGAGACATTTAAAAGGCGAGGTTTTTTCCTTTATTTTATACAGGCCCTGGAGATCTGCAGACACTCGCTGCATATTGCTGGACTTCGCCCGCAGCGGAAGTGAATTCTAGAAACAATTCTTCTTGGGAAGGAACTTACATGTTTATTTGAGACGAGCAGCAAGGCAGATAAAATAGGTCAAAAATAGGGATGAGCGAACTGTGTGTTATGGTCCGTGGTAGCGGAATCCATATATGAATTCTTAGATAATCCGAACCCAAACCTTGTCCGCCGAACTTGAAAACACAAGATCGCTCATCCCTAGTCAAAAAGGCAGGCAGACTACAGGATGCAAAGTGTAGAATGCTATGGCACAGCAGAAGTCAAAGTTTTTCTCAGGATGACAGAGGCAGATCATTAACATACCTTAAAGAAGAACTCCCGCAAAAAATGTATTCTATGTCCTGCTAGAAATGTACATGATGTAATCTGTAGTGAATGTCATTTTCTTACCAGTGTCTGTATTTTTGACTTATATCATTCTGAAGTTTCTTATCTGTGTCATGTGACTAGGAATTAGACCCACCAACTCACACAGCACCTTATGTGTGGACAGGAAGTCTAATTCTCTATGTATTCCTATGGGAGCCTCACTTTCAGTCTCATAGGAATGAATAGAGAAGTGACTGGCTTCCTGTCCTGGGTCAGTTGGAGGTCAGGGAGTTGGTCACATGACCCAGCTACAATAAGAAGAGAGTGGAAACTCTCAATTTCAGCCTCTGATAAGAAAATGACAATCACTACAGATTATATCATGCACCTTTCTAACAGGTCAGAGAATAAAAATTTTTGCGGCAGTTCTTCTTTAATGTCTCAGTCTGCTACAGTACATTCACATCAATGGCTTTCATACATGACATCAATACATTAATATTCATAAGCATGATAGTATATATATTTTGATAACACATTAATATGCATAAGGCAAGTTTCCCCTCTTGAAATACTATGTAACCCTGGATTTGGTAAAAGTATTACGTCCGCTATATACATGCAAAAAGTATTCTCTTAGGAGCCATACAACAATAACCTTTGATCTAAGGCTACTTTCACATTAACATTAGGCTGTTCTGGTAGGTGAACAGCCTGCCAGATCTGTGCTGCCGCTAGTGCAATGGGGCCAGTGCGGGCTTCCAGCGGCACGCGTGCACTAGCGGCAGCACGGATCCAGAAGGCTGTTCACCCACCGGAACAGCCTAATGCTAATGTGAAAGTAGCCTTACTTTCTTCTTTGTTTCAATCCTCTAAAAGAATTTATTGGTCATAAAACATGCAGAGTTATTACAGATTTTGTCACAGATTGTACAAATTCCGTACAACTGTAAATATATTAACACCCTATTGCGTACATCACTCTGTGCCATAGATGCTTTTCAGAGGTCAACATCACCACATAGCTACTTCCATTAGAAGACCTGCCCTTTAATTCGTTACCGAAGAATCCTATTTCCTACCAAGAACACAACAAATTAGAATTCGCAGCTAATGGACAAGTTGCTTCACATCAAGGGGGTTATTCACTAAAGGAAATAAGTCTATATTAGGCACATTGTTGGTGTAAGTGGTCTAAATCTACGCCAGCAAGGGAGCCGGCATAGATTTAGAAGCGGCAGTGGATCCACCGAAGTTATGCAGAGGCCGGTGCCTCTAGATAACTTCAGCAGATCCACCGCGAGTGCAGGGCCTTATTAAAACGCCGGTCTTAATAAAAGATCCCTCCAGTCCTGTGTTGAGGTACAGATGTAAGGTGGCTAATTCGAACAACATAGTTGATTATGCAATAAGACCTCATTTTCCTACACATCATTCATGGCAGAATTGTTACCTCCCCTCGAAATTTTTTAGGAGAAATGCTGTTGCTGTAATAGTAGAACAGCATTTACCCAAACTGTAAGCAATGTAAAAGAATGTACAAAAAGGGCATTAAAGAGTTAAAGGGGTTCTCTGGGCTTTTAATATTGAAGGATCAGCAATATCAGATCGTAGGCGGTCCGACACCCCCGCCGATCAGCTGTATGAAGGGAAAGTGTGCGCAGTGCTGTCTCCCTTCTCTCTCCCTGCTTGCCATAGACAGCAGTGAGTAGGAAGAGAGAAGGGAGACAGCACTGCGCACACCTTCCCTTCATACAGCTGATTGGCGGGGGTGCCGGACCGCCTACGATCTGATATTGCTGACCCTTCAATATTAAAAGCCCGGAGAACCCCTCCAACCCAGCATACTCTTCTGAAGGGCAAGTGTGATACTGGGGTTAACTTCACATAAAAATACACAAAAGACAAAGCATAGACATACATAGTAACATAGTTTGTAAGGCCGAAAAAAGACATCTGTCCATCCAGTTCAGCCTGTTTTCCTACAAGTTGATCCAGAGGAAGGCAAAAAAAAAACCCTGTGAGGTAGAAGCCAATTTTCCTCACTTTAGGGGGAAAAATTCCTTCCCGACTCCAGTCAGGCAATCAGAATAACTCCCTGGATCAACGACCCCTCTCTAGTAACTATAACCTGTAATATTATTACCCTCCAGAAATACATCCAGGCCCTTCTTGAACTCTCTTAGTGAACTTACCATCACCACCTCCTCAGGCAGAGAGTTCCATAGTCTCACTGCTCTTACCATAAAGAATCCTCTTCTATGTTTATGTACAAACCTTCTTTCCTCCAGACGCAGAGGATGTCCCCTCGTCACAGTCACAGTCCTCGGGATAAATAGATGATGGGAGAGATCTCTGTACTGACCTCTGATATATTTATACATAGTTATTAGATCTCCCCTCAGTCGTCTTTTTTCTAAAGTGAATAAGCCTAATTTTGATAATCTTTCTGGGTACTGTAGTCCACCCATTCCAGTTATTACTTTAGTTGCCCTCCTCTGAACCCTCTCCAGCTCTGCTATGTCTGCCTTGTTCACAGGAGCCCAGAACTGTACACAGTACTCCATGTGCGGTCTGACTAGTGATTTGTAAAGTGGCAGGACTATGTTCTCATCACGGGCATCTATGCCTCTTTTGATGCAACCCATTATCTTATTGGCCTTGGTAGCAGCTGTCTGACACTGGTTTCTGCAGCTTAGTTTGCTGTTCACTAAAATTCCTAGGTACTTTTCCATGTCAGAGTTACCCAATGCTTTACCATTTAGTATGTACTGGTGACTTGCATTATTCCTTCCCATATGCATAACCTTACATTTGTCAGTGTTAAACCTCATCTGCCACTTATCTGCCCAAGCCTCCAGTCTATCCAGATCCATCTGTAGCAGTGCACTGTCCTCCTCTGTGTTAATTACTTTACACAGTTTAGTGTCATCTGCAAAAATTGATATTTTACTGTGTAAGCTTTCTACAAGATCATTAATAAATATATTGAAGAGAATAGGACCCAATACAGACCCCTGTGGTACCCCACTAGTTACAGTGACCCAATCTGAGTATGTACCGTTAATAACCACCCTCTGTTTTCTATCACTAAGCCAGTTACTTACCCACATACAGACATTTTCTCCCAGGCCAAGCATTCTCATTTTGTATACTAACCTTTTATGTGGTACCGTGTCAAACGCTTTGGAGAAGTCCAAATATACGACATCCATTGAGTCGCCGCGGTCAAGTCTAGAACTTACCTCCTCATAGAAACTGATTAAATTGGTTTGACACGACCGATCCCTCATGAAGCCATGCTGATATGGAGTTATTTGCTTATTTTCATTGAGGTACTCCAAGATAGCATCTCTTAGAAAACCTTCAAACAGTTTACCCACAACAGAAGTTAAACTTACCGGCCTATAGTTTCCAGGCTCTGTTTTTGGACCCTTTTTGAATATTGGCACCACATTTGCTATGCGCCAATCCTGTGGAACACTCCCCTATCCTGTGGAACACTACATTAATGAAAGTACAGGCTCTTATATACCAGTTGTAGCTGACGTGTCATTTATGTGCTGTCTGCCATTCTTGATTCCTAATCCCCCTTTTTCCCCCTAAATGTCCCAGAGGGGGCAGTCTCATCACACAGCGGGCCGTTGAATGGGCACCATGTGATACTACATCTTCCCCGCAGAAAAAAATCGTCTGGCCATAACTTCCTCCACTGGATGAAGCGCGGCTGCCGAGTGCTGTACGCCGCTATCTCCTGCAGTCCCATACAGATGACTGGAGCGGCAGTACGCATGTCCAACCTACCACTCCGTTCATTTCAGGGGGTACTGCACCACTGTTACTGTCCTCATGATCTCTGAGGGTCCCAGTGATAGGACCCCACCCAATCTAACAGCTACCCCCCCCTATTCTGAGATCCATTTTTTTTTTTACAGAAAAAAAAAAAAAAAAAAAGTACTACATGCAGACCTTTTTTTTCTGTCTAAAAATGGATCTCCAAAAGAAATGGCTCAAACTGATGCACAGGATCCACCCAGGACAGACTATATAACAGCATGCAGGTATATGGGCCGGGCCTGTGTGTCTTGTCAGCATGGAAACACCACGAGCAGACCATTTTTACTGCACGTAGACACAAGTTTAAGCGTGTTTTACAAACCTTCCATATCTGTGGTTTATCCTCCTTATACTTCATAACTATGGAAGAAACAGATGTTTCCCAAAATGACACACACTCACCTCTCCCCACAGAGAAGAGCAGAGAAGACTGGAGGAGGCCTGTTTACAGGGAATGTGCTACACAGATGGCTGTGCCCCACCACAGACTGACGCAGGATCTTATAGATCATAGAAAATCCACTGAACCTGATCATTAAAGGGAACCCGGTGTCTGAGCTGCAGGCGCTGAGCAGGAGTCGGTCTCTCTGGTGGCCAGGACCACGGGAGCACACACAGGCTGGTACTTTTTTCTATAGAGTGCAGGCACGACCATCACTGATGGATTACAGGGTGGTCGTGACCATGGAAACGAGAAGTTTATAATGTGATGGAAAAATGAATCAAGCCAGCAAAGGAAGCAATATGGACAATCACAATCCATTAGTAAGTGCCTTGTATTAACTTTCTCTACATGATAAATGCCACTTGTTGAAGTGACACAACCCCTTTAAGGGGCCGGTCTCCAGTGGCCTCTTCTAACCTGGCTCAGCTTGATTAATAGGTGTAACTCTTGTAGAAAGGACAGACTTTATCTGCTATGCCAGGTTTGTGGAGTTAAAGAGGGACAAGTCATGCCTGTGTGTGAGATTGGCGTGCATTTTGGTGATATTTGGTCACACTTTAGTAGGTCAGGATTTCAGATTAGAACACATTTAAGTCTCATTTATGATGTGTGACTTTTAAGAAGTCACATCTCCATGCAGACAACCCCCTGCTGTACTTTCACACACATAGGCAGACACCACATTGCACGTGTGCCAAATATACTGTTACTGTGCGCCATTGAAAACATTTGGCACAGCCTCACAAAGCAGAGACAGACTTAAAAATGACACCAAAACCACCAAAAATGATAAATCTCTCCCACAATTGTTATCATTAATATTTCATGACATATGACATCATCTACTTCCAACCAGGCCCGTTTCTATAAGCGGGCGAGGGGTGCGACCGCACGGGGCGCAGGTGTCTGGGAAGAAGAGGGGGGCGCTGCGCTGCCTTATATCTTCATACAGGCTGAGCTGCGCTGGGTTACTTACCAACTCCGGCTCCTCCGGCTCACAGGTCTGCGCTGCTGTGTCCTGGCTGCCTGCAGCGTCAGGACGTACAGAGCGCTCTCTGACCTGACGCTGCAAAAGGTCAGGTGACTGTAGCGCGGGCCCTGTGAAGAGGAGACAACAGGAGACCACCGGAAGAGGAGAGGATCGGCTGAGAAGAAGAGGGAAGTTAATTTATTTTTTTTAAGTCTGATCTGAGGTCTGATAAGGGGGTCTGAATGGCTAATAAGGGGGTCTGAAGGTCTGATCTGAGGTCTGATAAGGGGGTCTGAATGGCTAATAAGGGGGTCTGAAGGTCTGATCTGAGGTCTGATAAGGGGGTCTGAATGGCTAATAAGGGGGTCTGAAGGTCTGATCTGAGGTCTGATAAGGGGGTCTGAAGGGCCGATGGGGGGTCTGAAGGTCTGATCTGAGGTCTGATAAGGGGGTCTGAAGGGCCGATGGGGGGGTCTGAAGGTCTGATCTGAGGTCTGATAAGGGGGTCTGAAAGGCCGATAAGGGGGGTCTGATAAGGGGGGTCTGATAAGGGGGGGGTCTGATAAGGGGGGGGTCTGATAAGGGGGGGGGTCTGAGGGCTGATAATGGGGTCTGAGGTGTGATAAGGGAATCTGAAAAGCTGATAAGGGGGGTCTGAGGTCTGATAAGGGGGTCTGAAGGGCTGATAAGGGGGTCTGAAGGGCTGATAAGGGGGTCTGAAGGGCTGATAAGGGGGTCTGAAGGGCTGATAAGGGGGTCTGAAGGGCTGATAAGGGAGGTCTGAAGGGCTGATAAGGGAGGTCTGAGGTCTGATAAAAGGGGTCTGAGGGCTAATAATGAGGTCTAAAGGGCTGATAAGGGTGTCTGAAGGGCTGATAAGGGTGTCTGAAGGGCTGATAAGGGGGTCTGAAGGGCTGATAAGGGGGTCTGAAGGGCTGATAAGGGGTCTGAAGGGC
This sequence comes from Rhinella marina, assembly GCA_900303285.1. NCBI lineage: Eukaryota > Metazoa > Chordata > Amphibia > Anura > Bufonidae > Rhinella > Rhinella marina. The sequence goes on from ONZH01029112.1 coordinate 284,437, forward strand.
TGATAAGGGGGTCTGAAGGGCTGATAAGGGGGTCTGAAGGGCTGATAAGGGGGTCTGAAGGGCTGATAAGGGGGTCTGAAGGGCTGATAAGGGGTCTGAAGGGCTGATAAGGGGGTCTGAAGGGCTGATAAGGGGGGTCTAAGGGCTGATAAGGGGGGTCTAAGGGCTGATAAGGGGGGTCTGAGGTCTGATAAAAGGGGTCTGAGGTCTGATAAAAGGGGTCTGAAGGGCTGATAAGGGGGGTCTGAAGGGCTGATAAGGGGGGTCTGAAGGGCTGATGGGGGTCTGGTCTGAGGTTTTATACAAGGGGGGGGGGTTGGTCTGAGATGGTGGGGGTTCTGACATGAAGGTCTAATAGGGGTCTGATCTGAGGTCTGATATGGGGTCTGACAGACGTCTAATGAAGGTCTGGTCTGAGATGGGGGTCTCATCTGAGGTTTGATATGGGTCTGATCTGAACAGTAAGGGAGTATTTTTTGTACTGGCACATTATCAGTGCGGCACCAGTATATTCCAGGGGACTGTTTCTACAGTATAGTTTTGGGGGGCACAGTGGGCACAGTATTAGAGGTGGCAAAATGGAATGTTCAGAAAGTGAGGAGGATGATTGAAAAGTAGGAAACTAAAATGTTTGTTTGTCAAACTCTGCAGAGAGAAGAGATGGCTGAAAGAAATCATCATGGCGGTCTGGTCTGACAGGAGAAGATGAGGAAAGAGAACATCTACATCACAGAAGACGTCACTAGATGTAAGAGGTACATATGTGGAGCTGTATGTCCCTGTACGAGCGCTGCTTTCTCTGCTCTGTTTACCTGATCACCACTGCAAATGAGCAGGTGAACAAAAAAGAGAAAACATCATTTCATTTTTCACCTCAGGCAGCAGAAAAGCTAGAATCGGCCCTGCTGGTAGTTATACCCCTGTAGCATAGTGTGCAGGGTGGCGGGGGGCTGTGCATAAGTCAGTGTTATTTGATTGGGGGGGGGGGGCGCTTTTTTAATGTTCGCCCTTTTGTTAAAATTCCCTAGAAACTGCCCTGCTTCCAACACTTAATGCTTTTCGAAGAGCATTTTAAATAAGGTAGCTGGGATATTACGGGTACACACATGCAGAATTTTGCCTCAGCGAGCTATAAACTTGCACATTCAGCCAACTTAGGGACGTAATGTGGAAAATACACCCTTTCCTTGGGGAACCTCGCCCTTGAAAATGTTTTTGCTTGCTTAAATATTGTAGAAGCATGGAACATGTTCACAAGATGGTTTCCTTATTCTTTGGGAAGAAGAGGAATTGGTAGGTGATACGTACTATGGAGAATGACGTCTACACTGGTACTGATAGGTGTAGTACCATAAACTATGCTTTTCCAAAGCTTATAATCCAAACACAGATATTGTCACATCCCAGATCTGGGACTCTCAGTTTTCAGATACGGCAAATGTTTTTCACTTTATGTATATACACCAGGCTTATAGGGTTTGAACCACAAAAATATTCTACAGTTTTCAAACCAGCACCAGGATCCGATTACTTTTATAATTGCATGTAATTAAATATTTTGCCTAGCCACTGAGTTATTAATTAAAATGTATTTGTATAGCGCCACCTGCAGTTTGTTCTTTTCCTTATTTCTTTGACCTGCTCACTAAGATGGCCGCACATGCTCAGTTTCATCCTTCAACTGCCTCCTGAGTTGTGATAGGTAGAGCATGGACACGCCCCCTTAGCTGCAGCAGAAAAGACACGCCCCTTGAGCTTTCAGCTTGATATAAATCTAACAGAACAATGAATGGGGAGATCTCTGGATCCATGTGAGGTACAGGGCTGGTTCTAGCTTTGTTAGAAAGAGATTGTCATGTACTAGTCATGAGATAGCCCCTTAATATGGACTGTCCCAAATGACTGCCTGGTGATCAGCTGAAACATTTTAAACACCAGGAAACCCATTATGACTGGGGGAATATTCCAGTAGCCACACAATGAGAGGTTATTTATTACCCCTATGCCAGTTTTTAGAGTAGAAAAGTCACAAAAGACCGCACTTTGCATCTTTTTAAATGTGTGCCTTAGTGATGATCGAGCACTAAGGTGCTCATACGCTCGGGTGCATAATTGAAGTCTATGGGAGTAAACCAGGCACCCCCTGCTTGGAAGAGCGGGGGGTGCCTGGTTTACACAAGTGCCCAAAATAAAATAAAAAAAACACACACAGACACAGCAGGAAGACGGCGCGCAGAGTGATAATTTTTACCACAGCGCCACCTGCTGGACGGGAGGAGGGAGCTGCAGGGAAAGGTAAGGACGGATCCATCCCCATTGACTTGCATTGGGGTCCTGCAGGGCAAGGGGGGCATCACAACTAGAAATGCTTCAATGTTCCACTCACACAGGCTAAACGAGTGAAGGGGAGCCACCCGGACAACCCCTTTAACAAGACTTGAGTTCTCTACACCAGTCTTAACCCTTTGCACTGGATCAACCAGCAGTATTTGTCCTGCCAAATCCCGGCACTAATGCTGGAAACGGGCTGGATCAACGCTGGGTCCCATTATAGTTTGACAGGGAAAGGTAGTGTCCGGGAACAACCTACCAGAAAAGTTTAGAACTAGTGTGAAACCAGCCTAAATCTAGTAATGTGTTTGCACACTATAGAAAAATGTGCCAGCCTATGCACACTTGCAAGGTCCTGGCCACCGGAGAGACCTGCACCTTTTTCTATATTGTGCAAGTACAACCCCCCCACTGCAGGATTACAGGGTAGTCGTAACCATGGAAACGAGCAGTCTATAATGTGATGAAAAAATGAATCCAGCCAGCAAAGGAGACAATATGGACAATCACAATACATTAGTAAGTGCCTTTTATTAACTTCATCTACATGATAAATGCTATTTACTGAAGTGAGACAATCCCTTTAAGTGCGATTGTTGATTATACAGAAAATAGTATGAAAATGGCACCAACATATGGTACATGGCTGCATACCAGTTCCTGCTGGGTATTCGGGCTAATTTCAGACACAAACATCATCTCTGGCACCTTTCCTAGAATACCACTTATCCTAAGTATGACATGAATTATCTGGGTGTGGAAGTAGATGGGTACGATTAATGCTAGGGATGAGCGGATCGACTTTGGATGCTTCATCCGAAGTCGATTTGCACAAAACTTCGTTTTAATACTGTACAGAGAGGGTACCTTGGAACCAGAGTTCGATACAAAAGGTTTTCTACAGTAGAAATTAATTTACAAAGTTATTACCCAAAGTCTCACGAGACTTTGTGAAGTAATAACTTCGGCTCATTGGAGCCAATACATTCTAATACTGTACAGAGCGCTCGCTCCGTACAGTATTCAAACGAAGTGTTAGGCAAGTCGACTCACTCATCCCTAATAGAGATGTATGAGCGTTTTTATTGGCACCAAATTGGGGTACATACATCTTTTCGAGAGGTGGAACAAAGAAGGAAATGCAATTTTAGGGGCCAAAAAATATTTTTGCCTGCCAATTTCAGTCGCCGCAGCTAATTATAGCTTCATATGTGAACTATGACAAAGTTACAAAACTGAACCGTCTGTAGGGACCCTGCCCGGAGAATGTAATGACCCAGCACAGGCCGGATATAGGGAGGCACTGTTATCACAGTTGTTATATGACACATACCACCTCACCCAACTTAATTAGAAGTTACAGAAAATGGCGGGTCAGAAGTTCACGTTGACGTACTGCAGAGATTTACAAAACTATCTTCTTGCATCAAACTAACCACCTACTAAGAGTCGGAACTATTTTCAAAAACATTTTGTAGAAAATGGTATCAGCGTGGCATCAAAGACTGATCACCTCCACTGATCATACGTCCATTGCCACACATGAAGCCAGCTGGAAACCATCCAAAAACGTATTCCTATGACAGTGAGGTGCAGCTGCGCCTTTCTCCAGCTCCGGTAAGCACAGCACAAGCGCAGTGTTCTACCGTCAGAGGCGCGCTTCCAGAGCCTCATCCTGTATCTCCACAAGTGCTTCTGCCAGTCCGTGCCATTAGATCAGGAGACCAGCTCTCATGTAAGAAGCAAGGAACACCCACGCAGTGCTTAAACTAGGCCACCGTAAAAACACAACGACCTACCCGAACGCCCGTTAGTGACTTGATTTTATTCTCTCCCTGACAAAAAAGGTGCCCTAAGTTTGGGCCGGTCTATAGAGCGGTCACTGCAGAGCATACAGAATACGTCATATGTATGTCATTGGAGGTCATATCCGGATTTCATACTGTACTACATAAAAGGTAAGTACATAAAGTGAGAATGTTTGGACTGGGGGACTGTCACCAGTGGGGTACCACAGGGGTCAGTACTGGGCCCTATTCTCTACAATATTTCTATATCTTGTAGAAGGTTTGAACAGTAAAATATCGTTTTTTGTAGATGACACTAAGGCTACTTTCACATCTGTGTTGTGCTGTCCGGTTTTCAGATCTGGCACAGGGTCTCAAAACTGCAGCGCAACACTTCAGTTATGTCACCATTCATCGTCAATATTTGTCACCATTCATAATACAACTGGATCTGTTTGAACAGATACAGCCGGTTGTATTATAATAACGGAAGCATTTTGCTGTGGTTTTGAGATCCCCTGCCGGATCTCAAAATCGGACAGCAAAATCGCAGATGCGAAAGTGGCCTGAACTGTGTAATGTCATTAACACAGAAGAGGACAGTGCACTGCTACAGATGGATCTGGATAGACTGGAGGCTTGGGCAGAGAAGTGGCAGATGAGGTTTAACACTGACAAATGTAAAGTTATGCATATGGGAAGGAATAATGCAAGTCACCAGTACATACTAAATGGTAAAATATTGGGTAACTCTGACATGGAAAAGGACCTAGGAATTTTAGTGAACAGCAAACTAAGCTGCAGAAACCAGTGTCAGACAGCTGCTGCCAAGGCCAGTAAGATAATGGGTTGCATCAAAAGGGGCATAGATGCCCGTGATGAAAACATAGTCCTGCCACTTTACAAATCACTAGTCAGACCACATATGGAGTACTGTGTACAGTTCTGGGCTCCTGTGAACAAGGCAGACACAGCAGAGCTGGAGAGGGTTCAGAGGAGGGCAACTAAAGTAATAACTGGAATGGGTGGACTACAGTACCCAGAAAGATTATCAAAATTAGGGTTATTTATTTTAGAAAAAAGACGACTGAGTGGAGATCTAATAACTATGTATAAATATATCAGAGGTCAGTACAGAGATCTCTCCCACGATCTATTTATCCCGAGGACTGTGACTGTGACGAGGGGACATCCTCTGCGTCTGGAGGAAAGAAGGTTTGTACATAAACATAGAAGAGGATTCTTTACGGTAAGAGCAGTGAGACTATGGAACTCTCTGCCTGAGGAGGTGGTGATGGTAAGTTCACTAAGAGAGTTCAAGAAGGGCCTGGATGTATTTCTGGAGGGTAATAATCTTACAGGTTATAGTTACTAGAGAGGGGTCGTTGATCCAGGGAGTTATTCTGACTGCAGGACGGGAGGAATTTTTCCCCTAAAATGACTTCTACCTCACAGGGTTTTTTTGCCTTCCTCTGGATCAGCTTGCAGGATAACAGGCCGAACTGGATGGACAGATGTCTTTTCTCAGCTGTTCAAACTATCTTAGGCCTTGTTCACACTTCAGTTATTTCCATCAGTTATTCTGAGCCAAAACCAGGTGCGAGTCAAAAACACAGAACAGTTGCAGATCTTTTCATTATACCTCATGTCTGTGGAGCCTCCACTCCTGGTTTTGGCTCACAATAGCCAATGGAAATAACTGATCAAATAACTGACGTGTGAACAAGGCCTTACTATTGCTGCCAATTAATTTCTTAAAGGATTTTTTAGACTAAGGACACTTATCAGCCGTCCACGGGATCGGTTCGGAGACCCTTTTCCTCCCCATAACATAAATGGAGCAGCTGGTGTACTTGGCGGTCTCTGTTAGTCCCATAGACTTTCATGGGAGTCCCAGTGCACACGCTCGATCTCCACTATAGTCAAACTCCTCCTTACCATGCTTGTGCAAGAGAAGGAATGGAGGACTCAGGATTCCCATTTTTGTGATTGAGGGGGTCCCAGCCGTGAATATGCGATAAATGTTTTTGGTGGGATAATCCCTTTAACTTCATATTTAAAAAGCTGCAGCGAAATGGCAGAGAAGAAAGGAAGCCATAGAGATGCCTGCAGTGAGTCAGAGGCTGGAGGAAGAGGGGGACGCACATGGCACACAATAGATCACACATTCTTCCGTCTCCGTTCCCTTAGTAACCGGTCTAAGATGCTATAGCCTCCCACATGCACTTGCATCTTTGCAAAGACAAGAATTCCCTATTACATTGCTAGTCACTGAGATAAGATGGCCGGGGTCAACCACCTCGGATGGTTTCCTACAGTCCAGCATCAGAGGACTTACTGAAGGAACAGCGTGACACTGACGGAGAGAAAAAAGCTCAAACCCATTCACCTAGATATCATTATAGTGAAAATAGTGAAGATGAGCACAAATTGTACAAGATCAGGTTAAAGCCTACTGACGCTCGCCAATAATCACCTAATGACTGTTACCAGCAACTGTTCACTGCCCAGTATAAAAACGACTCGGCATGCGTGTTGGTACCTGCATCCCTGAATTAGTGGAGGCCTTTGAAGCACCAGAAATGGCAAAAGGCAGAGTGGATCCAGCATGCATGTGGAACCAACACCCCCTGATTATACGGAAGCCAAGGTTGGCACATAACAGGTAGGAAATAGTGTTAGGTTCCCGTCCTACAGAGATCACCTTGACGATTTGGTGGACGGGCTCAGATAATTTTGTACAAAATATATTTGCCAAGAATCTCTAATTTACTAAACAAGCATAGCATTAGCTCCAGAATACTTCATATCTCTATGGCATTTTGTGCTTTATCTGGTTAGCAGTGTGCCGTTGCATTGTATGTATTTTCCTTTCCTTGTGCATTTAGCCATAGCAACGTGCACCTGCGCACTGGGATGTGCTGACTGAAATGCCCCTTTTTTTCTTCAGTATAAAAACGTGCGCTCGTCAGTTGTTGATCACATCTTTTATGCAGATGTGATTATCATCAGTGGTCAGCAGCACAATCTTTCTAGGAATTAGGTACCTGATAGTCACCTATAAGGGCTAATTCACATGACCGTGTGTTGGCCGCATATCCCAAATCTGAAGTGACTGCATCACAGTGATTTATGATAGTCAGTTCATATCTGATTGTGGATCTATCGTACTGTGCTGACATCATCATGGGATTACAGTACAACAGACATCAGATCAGATAGGTCAGGGGCGCCATGATCTGTCCAGGTGATGTGACCGAGTAGGGTCTTGTATATCAGCCTGAAGCTAACACAAGTGATCCAATTATTGTTACATACACACACAAGGGCTCATGCACACAACCGCAGTTTGGGTCCGCATCCGATCCACTTTTTTTGCAGGTCGGATGCAGACCAATTCACTTTAATGGGGTTGCAAAGGATGCGGAAAGCACTCTGTACTCCGTGTGATGTCCGCATCCACACAATTAGGCTTCATTCACACGTCCGTATGTGTTTTGCCGTCCGCAAATTGCGGATCCGCAAAAAAAACAGATGACGTTCCATATGGCATCCGTGTTTCCGTTTTTTTTTTCAGATCCATTGTAACAATGCCTATCCTTGTCAGCAAAACAGACAAGAATAGGACATGTTCTATCTTTTATGAGGAACGGAAATACGGACATATGGAAATGGAATGCACACGGAGGACCTTCCGTTTTTTGGCGGACCCATTGAAATGAATGGTTCCCGCATACGATCCGCAAAAAAAAAAAAACGGAACAGACACGGAAACAAAATACAACCGTGTGAATGAAGCCTTATAGAACAGTCCTATCCTTGTCCGCAATACGGACCTGGGGCTGGATGTTCAGTTCCACAAAATGCATGACTGGTATCCATGTTTTTCACAAAATAGCCAATGCTCATGTGCAGGCGCCTAAATGAGCGCTGATCTAATGGCGATATCACCAACTGATGCTGTTACGAGCAGTTTATCTGCACATGACCCTTACACTCATTATCATGTTCAGACTTTCCGAGTCTCTGTCATGGATATTAAAGGGGCTCTGTTAGCCAGGTCAGAGGAAGATGGTGGCCACACCATGAGTTTATCTCCTTTTATGCCCATAGCAGCCAATGACACAGAGGTATTCTTTGCAGCATGAGATGGTGCATTGTCAGCATGAAGATGATTTTGCTCCTGAAGGCACGTTTCTGCTTATTGTACCATGGAAGAAAGTTGTCTGTCAGAAACTATATATACTTTGCAGAGGTCATTTTCACACCTTCAGGAACCCTTAAGGGGCCTACCAGCTCTTTCCCCATGATTCCGGCCCAAAACATGACTCCTCCACCTCCTTGCTGACGTCACAGCCTTGTTGGGAAATGATGGCCATCCACCAACCATCCACTTCTCCATCCATCTGGACCATCCAGGGTTGCACGACACTCATCCGTAAACAAGACTGTTTAACCCTTTCAGTACCGGAGGTTTTTTCGGTTATGCGTTTTCGTTTTGCGCTCCCTGCCTTTAAACAGCCATAACTCTTTTATTTTTCTGTTCACATAGCTGTATGAGGGCTTGTTTTTTGCGGGACAAGTTGTACTTTCCAACGTCACCATTTAATATTGCATATGATGTAGTGGGAAGCGGGAAAAAAAATCAGGTGAAATTGCAAAAAAACGCTATTCCGCTACAGTTCTACGGGTTTCTTATTTATAACGTTTGATGTTCATTAAAACTGACCAGTTACTTTCATTCTACTGGTCAGTACGAATCCGGCGATACCTAATATGTATAGTTTTCCTGTGTTTTGATAGTGATAAAATAATTATAAAGTTAGCTAGTTAGTTTTTTTTTTTTGGTCATATCTTGACCCCTATAACTTTTTGGTATTTATGTGTACGGAGCTGTATGGGGGCGATCTGAAGTTCTTATTGATACCATTCTGGGGTGTGTATGACTTTTTGATCACTTTTTATTTAATTTTTTTTTTTAGAAAAAAAAGCGACAAAAAACAGCGAATCGTCATTTGGACGCTTTTTTCCGCCACACAATTCGCTGTATTGGAATTTTTTTTTTTATATTTTAAAAGTATGGGCGTTTTCGGTCACGGTGATACCCATGATGTCTATATTTATTGTTATTTAGGTATTTATTTTTTAATTATACGGAAAGGGGGGGGTGATTTGAACTTTTATATATTTTTTATATATATTTTTTTAAAAAATTTGTGATTATTTTAAAGCTCAAATATGAGCTAATATATTGTGTTTTTTTTTTTTTCTTTATGAGCAATCAGGGATTTACTAGATGGAGATAAATTCAAGAATTGCTCATTTCTTATACTGGCCTGCCAGAATAAGAATTGCAGTTTGAAAACTGTAATTCTCACCAGCGAGGATTACAGTTTTCATATGGTGTACAGACACCCCGCTTGGCCACTCGGGGCGTCTTTACACCACCCGGAAGCGTACCGGGTTCAGACGCATCCTGATGCCGTGATCACGTGTGATCACAGCATCTGAAGGCCCAGCAAGACGCCGCTGATGGCAGTAAGTAGCCGCAAGTCTCAAGACATAACTACCATAGCGGCAGACCCTGTGACTGCTATGGGGCCCTGGTCAACAGGGGGCCCTGTCTTAGTCGGGATCATCCCCTCCTCCACTGGAGGTGAACTTGGTCAGGACTCTACAACCTTTAGCAAATGAAGCAGTGGAAAAAATGGCCCAAGGGTGATTGAAAAGGGTTTAGGCGGAAACCCTTCTGTCCTGTGTGGGGGCCTGATGTGGTCCTTGCTATGGGGCCCTTCTCTATGTATGCCATTGCCCTCCACTGTCCTGAAGGTCTGGGAAGAAAGCACGGGGACATAAAACATACAGATGTACATCAATACTAAGAGTCAATAGTTTCCTGGCAGCGTCCCAGCATGTGCTCCCCTGTACATTGCCAGTGGACAGTCTGTGAGGAGCAAGGAAAAAAGTAAGCCAGGAAACTGATTAGTTTTTACGGTAAATAGGGCTCATTTTGTAAATGGATTTTCTTATCAAAAAAAACGAAAAGGTAGTGGAGCATCATGGGAAGTCAGGAATGGACAGACTTCTTTATCAAGGGCTGGAGCCAAAGAGTAATACGAGGAATGAAGTAGAGGAAAGGAAGGTCAACAAATCCAAAATACTCGGCTTTGCCAATAATTTGCAGTGACGTGTGCCTTGTCTAACTCCTGGAGGCACATGGGGTGGAAACAACGTGTCACCAGAATCAATTAGAAACAGAATGTATCTCCGCTGCAAAGGAGAACTACATCATCTAATCACACTGACCATCTACTTTCAACTGGAGACTGAAAATATCATAGTCTCTTGTGAGGAAGGAAAGAAGATCAGCAATTGCACATCCAGAGCTGGCCGGAGAGGAAAGATGTGCAGCAGAAGATCAGCAATTGCACATCCAGAGCTGGCCGGAGAGGAAAGATGTGTAGCAGAAGATCAGCAATAGCACATCCAGAGCTGGCTGGAGAGGAAAGATGTGTAGCAGAAGATCAGCAATTGCACATCCAGAGCTGGCTGGAGAGGAAAGATGTGCAGCAGAAGATCAGCAATTGCACATCCAGAGCTGGCCGGGGAGGAAAGATGTGTAGCAGAAGATCAGCAATTGCACATCCAGAGCTGGCCGGAGAGGAAAGATGTGCAGCAGAAGATCAGCAATTGCACATCCAGAGCTGGCTGGAGAGGAAAGATGTGCAGCAGAAGATCAGCAATTGCACATCCAGAGCTGGCAGGAGAGGAAAGATGTGCAGCAGAAGATCAGCAATTGCACATCCAGAGCTGGATGGGCAGGAAAGATGTGTAGCAGAAGATCAGCAATTGCACATCCAGAGCTGGCCGGAGAGGAAAGATGTGTAGCAGAAGATCAGCAATTGCACATCCAGAGCTGGCCGGAGAGGAAAGATGTGCAGCAGAAGATCAGCAATTGCACATCCAGAGCTGGCCGGAGAGGAAAGATGTGCAGCAGAAGATCAGCAATTGCACATCCAGAGCTGGCTGGAGAGGAAAGATGTGTAGCAGAAGATCAGCAATTGCACATCCAGAGCTGGCTGGAGAGGAAAGATGTGTAGCAGAAGATCAGCAATTGCACATCCAGAGCTGGCCGGAGAGGAAAGATGTGTAGCAGAAGATCAGCAATTGCACATCCAGAGCTGGCCGGAGAGGAAAGATGTGTAGCAGAAGATCAGCAATTGCACATCCAGAGCTGGCCGGAGAGGAAAGATGTGTAGCAGAAGATCAGCAATTGCACATCCAGAGCTGGCTGGAGAGGAAAGATGTGCAGCAGAAGATCAGCAATTGCACATCCAGAGCTGGCTGGAGAGGAAAGATGTGTAGCAGAAGATCAGCAATTGCACATCCAGAGCTGGCCGGAGAGGAAAGATGTGTAGCAGAAGATCAGCAATTGCATAGATTAGCAAAGCTTGTAGATGGGGGAAGCTTATGGCCCTGTTGGACTGCATGATTTCAGGCCAATTATAAAAAACAAGAGCCCATACAAACGCTCATTCACGACAACTGGCCTGTATAATTGAGCAGCCGATCATTCATGGGATGATGGACATATCTCTCTGTGTAACCAGGGATTTGCTGCCGATTGAACACAATGGGGGAGGAACAACTGAGGTAGCAATAGTTCCTCCAGCATTCAGTTGGCATCGGCCTGGCCTGAGTTATCAGACCACAGATGGATGTGGATGATCGGGCAGTGTAATACCACCTTCTAGACCTGCCCAGATTTATCACAGGGGCTCAGGATGATCAGTGTGGTGCAGATACAGACACATACAGTTTTATGCCAGAATTTTGACACAAAACGGCACATCTTAGGCCCTGACCACTTTCCCATGAAGCTCCTCATGCTTTCCGATAAGCCCCAACCCTTTTTTGAGCAAGCTGGAAAAAAAGTGTAGAAACCCTGGAGGTGCCCACCAATCTGCACAACTTTTTTTTTTAAACAGATTTTTGGCGCAGATAGATTAGTAAATCTGGGCCCCAGTGCTGACTGAAGAAGAAAGTTCTGCTACGGAGCCAGGAGCTGCAGAAGATATGGCAGATCTTTAATTTTCTACTATGTATCCATTATTCAAAATAATGGATAGCAACATTCACACTATGGCCAAAATGATTAGGACACCCCTCCTAAGTAGGGACTTTCCATGTTTCACCCACGGCCTTTGGCTCTATAAAGTCAAGCATACCGCCATGCCATTACTAGTAGGAGTTGTACTGCAGTGCAGTGGTCCAGATTTACTAATGTGTCTGCAACTAAAATCTGTAAAGTGACACAAATTGGTGCAATTTTGGGACTACTAGAGTTTCTATACTTTTCTTCCAACTTTCTTGAACAGAGGATGGGGCTCATCAGAAAAGGGGCAGAGTTCTGGGGGAAAGGGTGTAGTCAATAATCTGGCATAAAAGTCTATCTGAAAGTAACACAAGCAATAGTTGCCACAGAGTTAGACAAACATGTCTATTCCTCCCTGCACCATATTTATCACTCAGCCCATGCAATAAATATGGTGCAGGTTTAGACAGCCCAAGTATAGGATTAAAAATCTGGGTCAGTCATAGGATGCCATCTTTGCCAGGTAGTTCATAAACTTCTGAAGAGCTAGATCTGTACTGGTTGACTGTGCATGCCATCATTTTGAAGTGGAAGTGTCTAGGAGTAACAACCGCCACGAAGTGATAGTCCACAAAAAGTCACAGAACAGGGCAACCAAGGAGTTACTGAAGAGCACCTACTTGACATTGAGATTTCCTCGTTTGCGTCACTGACTATAGAGTCTAAAACCTCTGAAACGACGTCGGCATAAGAATGGAAGCTTCATGATGTGGTTTTTCACTGTCAAGTAGCTAACTGCACACAAGCCTTAGATCACCAAGCACAATGCCAAGCGTCAGCTGGTTCAGTGTAAAGCATGCCACCACCGGGCACTGGAGCAGTGGAAACATGTTCTCTGAAGTGATGAATCAAGCTTTTTGGCAGTCTGATAGATGACTGGGTTGGGTCGATGTGAGGAGACTTCTACAGTAACCAACGAAATACAAAGTGCCTTCTAGAAAACTTGGTGATAATGGCATGGGGAGGCCCCTTATTTCCAGTCAAGGGTAATTTTATTGCTACAGCATACAAAGATACGCAAGACAAATGCATGCTTGGTGGCCCTTTAGGGAAGGACCTTTCCTATTCCAGCACAAATGTGCCCCTCCAAAATTTTGTGGAAAGCCTATCTGGAGAGTGAAGGTTGTTATAGCTGCTACACCAAATCAAAGGCCATGGTTGGGAATGAGTACATAAAACATCATATACTGTAGGTATAGTGGTCAGGTGTCCACGTGGTGTACCTGTAGTAACAAGTATAGACATTAATCACCGTCCCCTGTGGGAGGGCTGTACTGGACTTAAACAACAGTGTCTGGCTTCGGCTTGTCCACCAACCACAATTTTGCCTGTCCCCTTCTGTGCTCATGACCTGCCTGGGTCAGCTGTCATTGAACGGACTACTCCAAGAGGTAGTGAGTGGCCTGCAGTGGATGCCAGATCCCTGAATGGGGGTGAAAAGATGAGTGACCACTTAAATAACCCCCTTAGGAGTAGCCCTAGCCAAATCCTTTTAGTGACTTGCCTGCTGTATTATAATCCCCATTCTTTGGGATCAGCACTAACGGATGAAAGCAGCACATGAACCAAGAGGAACGTTCCAAACTTTGGTTGAAGGAGCATACACATACCGGTAACCTGCAGCAAGCCCATACAGTTTTCACCCTTTGTAAACACTTTCGGCAATTTTACTACTACTATCCAATAAGTGCTGCCTGTGCCAGACTGTGAAGCCCCCCTCCCCCAATGGGTAACACCCATCTGGACCATTACTGCAGATTGCTGGCAAATCATTCATAATCCTCTAGAGGGAAGAACAGAAGAAGTTACATGAAAAGACGCTCCAGAATCAGTATTATAAGGGGAATGCAGGCAACTACTAAACAGACATGTCAGGAGAGGTCCTCTTTAATCCCGGATTTTAGGTAAAATCCAAAATCTGAGACTTCACCATCTTGTATGGGTTTGCTCTGGGTATTCCAGTTTCCTCCCACACATACTGATAGGGAACCTAGATTGTGAGCTCCATGGGGGACAGCTCAAAGTAAATGAATATGTCGGTGCTATATAAATGAGTAAAATAAATCAAAGGATGAAATTTCCTGCATATCCGGAATAAATAGTGTGATAATCTATGAACTACCACCATTCATCAAATGCTGCGCTACACCAACAGAAAACAACAATAAAAGGCTTTGTTAGAAAACCACATACAATGTAATGTCAGGGACACAGCAAACATTCCTGTGTCCGCCATCATGGATGTGAGGTAGCGGCTCTGCGGACATGGCGCTCAGAACAGTTCACTGCAGACCTAGTGCTGAGCTACCGCTTCACATATCAGTTGGTTTAAACTAATACATGTTCTCTGTCCAGCAATATTTGACATCTGGCGTCATCAGGGGAATTGAACTGTATCACTGGGTGCATGCTGGTCTAAGGCCTGACCACCACCGCTGGCCCTCATTACAGTCAATGGGGATCTGCTCTGTGCCTTACAGGTCGTATATGTTCTTTCTTCCCAGGGGCTGTGCATGGAAATGATTACAATGCGCTTGTCTGAACAAGCCCCTAGGAGATACAGGGAGGAAGAATCACGAGGAATCTATTTTTACCAGGATTAACAGTGCAGAGCTAGAAAGTACGGGAACAAATACCTGACATTGTGCAGACAGATATAGACCAGATTTTTCATGCTATAAGACTCACTTGTCAGTGCGTCCTATGGGGCGAAAAATACAGTATATATCTGTGCACCTATGGAATAGGTGAATGCAGCGCTCCCCGTGCTCTATACTCACCGTTTCCTGGTATTCCTCAGCCACACGCTGTATGAAGACCAGGAAGAACACTGGGTCTCTGGAGCCGCAGCATCAGGAGTAGGAAAGGTAAGTTGATTTTTGGGGGGGTTGATTATTTTTGTCTGCTCTGAGTAGGGATGAGCAAAGCCATCTGCGGATGCTACATCTGAAGTCGCTTTGCTAAAAATGTTGTTTTAATGTTGTACTGAGATCCGGCTCCGTACAGCATTCAAATGTACAGCCTCCGATGAGGTGAAGTCTCACAAGACTTTGGTGAATACGGCTACTTTTACACTAGCGGAAGGGGTGTCCGGCAGGCTGCTCCGGAGGGTGAACAGCCTGCCAGATCTGTGCTGCCGCTAGTGCACGTCTGCGTCTGGAACTACGCTCCGTCCCCATTCACTATAGTGGGGGCAGGCCACAGCACGGCAAACTCTGACCCGACCCCATTATAGTGAATGGGACGGAGCGTAGTCCCGGCCGCAGACGTGCACTAGCAGCAGCACAGATCCAGCAGGCTGTTCACCCCCCGACACACAGCCTGCTGGACACCCCTGCCGCTAGTGTGAAAGTAGCCTTACTTCAGAATTTATTTTTAAAGAGGAAAACCACTTTAAAACTTGGACCCCAACTCGACTTTGGTTCCCAGGTACCAGTCAGAACCAAAGCCGAGTTCAGACCCAAGTTTTAAAGTGGTTTTCCACTTTAAAAATCAAGTACTAAAGTTATCCACCGAATTCTCACGTGGCTTCGGGAATAAATTACTTACTTACATACATTTTCATGCTGTACGGCGATGAATCTCTGTACAGCATTAGTCCAAAGTTTTTAGCAAAGCGACTTTGGATGTAGCTTCACTCATCCCTAGCTCTGAGCATGGGGGTCATTCACACTATAGGAGAAAACGTGTGCATCCACGGTCCCAGCCACCAGAGAGGCTGACGCTTTTTCCAATAGTGTGCAAGCCACTGATTGTTTGAAGGGTGGTCGTAACCATGGATACGAGCAGTGTATAATGTGATGGAAAAATGGATCCAGCCAGCAAAGGAGACAATATGAACAATGACAATACATTAGTAAGTGCTTTGTATTCACTTTCTTTACATGATAAATGCCACTGACTGAAGTGAGACAACCCCTTTAATCATACTTGATCTTCTGCAGAAGAAGGACCACAGTTCTAATCTACAGTAAGCTCCTGCACCCAATGTCTGAGACAGGAGCTGCGCTCTCTCTCGCAGTACACACAGGATTAACAGTACTCTACAAAAATACACATCCTCAGAGTTTTTCTGCTAAACTGAGGTTATGATTTTACCACGGGAATAAACTGCGAACTGACTACACCATGTGACTATACCCTGACACCAAGCTGCGCGGCAGTATGACACTGCGGTACCACAGGAACCAACATGGACATTATCATAAAGCCGCCACATACTCCATATTGATCCCCATTTATCAAGCAGTTCACACAGGACGAGTCTGATCCTACAGGCATGTGTTAAAGGGGCACTCCCAGCTCAAACTGCTATGACATACACCCTGGGGCAGGGGCGTAGCCATAGGGGGTGCAGAGGTAGCAGTCGCTACCGGGCCCAGGAGCCTGAGGGGCCCCAAAGACCCTTGTGTCACAGAAGAAAAACACAAAGCACTGAAGGAAGGGGGGCCCCAAGCTGAACTCTTACACCAGGGCCCATGAGCCTTTAGCTACGCTCCTGCCCTGGGGCCTATGTGGAGGACAGTGAAAACCAGCCATGGCAGACGTAAGTAGCCTAACCCCATTCACCACTGCAGATGACTTCCATCGTTCCGGATTTCCTGTGGATATTTAATTCTATTTCCCCCATTTTACCATGAGGGGTGAAATCTGCTGTAAATTTACAAATTTAGAATCTACCCTCACACATTCTTAAAATGAGGTTTGGCCACGTGTCATATGTATAGATTTCCGACAGAAAATAATTACATGACAGGGAGCACTGATTGGAAAGGCTGTGCAGGGACACGCCCCAACTGGACCTTCGTTGCAGACTGCTAGTTATTCATTCATAGCTAGCAGGAATAATAGAGGAATGGCACAACATAGAGCCATAAGAATAGATGCTCTAGAATTGTTATTACATGGGGGATGTAAGTAGATCAGAACAGCTGATTGGCGGGGGTGCCAGGAGTCAGACCCCACTGATCTTATAACTGATGACCTAGTCTGTGGTATTAAACTCAGAAATCCCCTTTAAACATGTCCCAAATGTATAAGACATTGCAAACATTTGAAACAAATTCCGCTGGAC
This sequence comes from Rhinella marina, assembly GCA_900303285.1. NCBI lineage: Eukaryota > Metazoa > Chordata > Amphibia > Anura > Bufonidae > Rhinella > Rhinella marina. The sequence continues at coordinate 301,784 of ONZH01029112.1, forward strand.
TGGTTACTATATGGCGGTGTATGGAGTAACTTTCTTCAGCCTGTCAGTTGCTGTGTAGCCTGCGCCTCCCAGGTAACCCATGCTGCTGTGAGCGCACAGTCCCGGAGACGTAGGTGGTGAGGCGATCTCTAATGTAGATAAGTCAGATATGTCAATGGCGCTGGAAAATATTCCACAGATTCAGGATTGGGGTCACAGGAAAGTCAAGGAGGAGATCTGAGAAGTCTCAAGTCTTCTGCTGTACATTCTTACTAGTGACATAGCTGGGCTTATCAGACGGAGTGATAATAAAGAGTAACTCTGCTGCCAAAGTGACTTACCTGAACACATGCACCAGGGCATCTACTGCCTGCTATAAGTGACTGCAACACACCTTATCTGAGGAAATCCTCATTATGGAATGACACTGGAGTTCCCCTTTAACCAAGTAATGCACACAGATTGTCAAATATACTGTACAGGTTGTCAGACCCAAGTCCCACAACCAGTTGCTGGTGGACGTCACCACTCCTATTGTTGATAGCACCATTAACCCCTTACTCACAGGATGCACACATAACACGGATAATACGCAGTGCAAACACCGAGCCCAATACAGACACGTCCCCAAAACGTGCGGTGCTGGACGCAGCCTCTGGCGGTAATGAGGACACTCACCATCCTGGAAGAAGCCGCCACAGCCTCAGTCTCCTCGCATCCCACTCCTCCTCTACCAGCCGCAGGCAGCCAAGTTTTTTCTCATTCTTTCTGCTATTTTTTCAAACTGGGACGTACGAGGCGTCCGCAGGCCAGGACGAGCAGCTGATTGGCTGGCCTCATCAGGCAGCTGCTTTTCCATTGGTTGAGACGCGCGTCAGTCGAACGCTGGAGTGGGATAGACTGGGGCTCTCTGCCCCCACACTGACTATGGTGCGCGGCGGCATTCCTCAGAGGTCACCTGACCGCCCGATGGCTTCTTCCCCAACATCTGTCAATAGGACGGACTAACTAGTGAAAGTGATGAGGAAGGGGACCGATTAGTCATTGTGTCAAACAGGAATGGGATGTCATGTAGTCCATGGGAGAATCTTTGTAGCTGAGTCTAAGGGCTCATGCACACCTCGCTGGATGTTTTCCAAATTGCGGAAACGCAAAACACGGATACCGGCCTTGTGCGTTCTGCATTTTGTATTAAAGGGGTATTCCCATCTTAGGTATTCCCCAGCTGCTCCTATAGAAATGAATGAAAGTGTGCCCTCCTTCACTTTTGGGGCTCCGTTCTCGATATAGGTGCGGGTCCCAGCAGTGGGACCTGCACCTATAAGACAATGGGGGCATATCCTAGCGATATGCCCCCATTGTCTAAGATGGGAATAACCCTTTAAAGGGAACCTGTCACCTCCTTTTTACAAAATGAGCTGTTAACAGTACCTTAGAGTAGACCCCAGTGTGATCCTATTGCTGTAGTTGAAACAGAGAACTGCCGGATGAAAAGGCTGGAAACAGAACTTTTAATCTTGCTGCGCTGTCTTTCCGGTGTGGGCTTGAAGTCAAGGGGAAGTCCTAAGCGCGCTCGCATAGTAAGGCGGCGCATGCGCACTGAGTACTGAAGCGCCGGCAACATGAAGAGCCGGGTGCCGGGATCGCGCAGTACTCACTCGCGCAACACGCATGCGCGAGATTTCTGCGATCCCCGGCACCCCGGCTAACTGTCAGTCAAGAGCAAATGGGGAGTGGCTTTCTTGACTTGAAGCAAGGAGGCCGCTGCCCCCTTGACTTCAAGCCCACACCGGAAAGACAGCGCAGCAAGATTAAAAGTTCTGTTTCCAGCCTTTTCATCCGGCAGTTCTCTGTTTCAACTACAGCAATAGGATCACACTGGGGTCTACTCTAAGGTACTGTTAACAGCTCATTTTGTAAAAAGGAGGTGACAGGTTCCCTTTAAAGAAGGGTTGGCCCCTAATAGAACAGTCCTACCGTTGTGGGCAATAACAGGACATGTTTTTTTCCATTGCGGACCACTGATGTGCATGAGCCCTAAAGGGCTGTTCAGACGGCCATGGTATTGTGGATCCACAATACCACGGATACCAACCAGCGTGTGTTCCGCAATTTGCAGAATATACGATCTGGCACCCCGTTCTAAATGCCTAGAATAGGTGTGGACAAGAATAGGACTTTTTTTTTTTTTTGAGGAATAGGTGTGGACCCGTTCACACGACTATGGCCTCATGCACACGAACGTGTGCCAGCCGTGCCCGTGCTGTGGGCTGCAAACTGCGGTCCACAATGCATGGGCACTGACCGTGAGGCCACCGCATGTGGATCGCGGACCCATTCACTTGAATGGGGTCAGTGATCCGCATCCAAGGGTACGCACCGCAAAAAAGTAGTGCTTGCGCTACTTTTTTGCGGTGTGGAGGCATGGCCAGAAACACCACGGAAGCACACCGTAGTGCTTCCATGGTGTTCCGATCCGTGCCTCTGCTCCGCATCTCCTGGATCGCGGACCCATTGAAGTGAATGGGTCCGTGATGCGGCCTGCACACGGCCGGTGCCCATATGCGGACCGCAATACAGGCATGGCCGGCACACGTTCGTGTGCATGAGGCCTAAGGCTATGTGCACTCAACAGTGAAAAACAGACACCCTGTTATATTTCATGCATTTTTTTTCATTTTGCAACCATTTGTGTATCCATTTGCTGCCCATGTGTCCATTTTTAAATGGCTGCTTTGTATCCATTTTTCATGGCCATGAAATACGAATAAATTTCATTGGCTTTTTTTTATATAATCTCCCAACCCCTGCATCGCCCTAATTATACCCAATGGACCCCCTGTAGCGGCCCCCAGCAGTAATAATGTTCCCCATAGTGGCCGATAATGTCCCTCATAGTGGCCCATAATGTCCCTCATAGTGGCCCCCAGCTGTAAAAATGTCCCCCATAGTGCCCCCTAATGCCCCCCATAGTGGCACCAGCAGTAATGTTTCTTTTTTGCGCTTACACAGGCCCAGGCAGACGCCCAAGCCCTCCTCATGCATACCTCCCAACCATCCCGGATCCAGCGGGACAGTCCCGGATTTCAGTGGCTGTCCCGGTACAGGGGAGGTATGTCCCGCTTTCCGGCAGCTGTCCTTGCGTCCATAGGATGCAGAGACAGCTGCCATAGCGAAACAGAAAGCCGACATCTGCATTCACTCTCTGCTTCACGAACCCTCCCCGTGCTGGCTCTCCATACCTCTGGTCTGGGCAGGGGGCGTGGCCAGCCGTCAGCCTTGGCTCTGCCCCCTCCAGACTAGAGAAGCTGATGCCCTGTTGCTGCTGCTTATGCTACTAGGATAAAGGTAAGTATATGGTGTTTATTTTATTTTTTTACTTTCTGTGGGGCCACAATGTGGGCATATTACTAGGGGGGTCACAATGTGGGCATATTACTGAGGGACACAATGTGGGCATTACTAGGGGCACAATGTGGGCATATTACTGAGGGCACAGCTGGGCATATTACTGGGGGGCACAATGTGGGCATATTATTGGGGGACACAGCTGGACATATTACTATGGACATATTACTGGGGGCACAGTTGGGCATATTACTGGGGGCACAGTTGGGCATATTACTGGGGGCACAATGTGAGCATATTACTGGGGGACACAGCTGGGCATATTACTGGGGGGCGCAATGTGGGCAAAAATACTGTGCGGTAGCATGAAGGGGGAATAATTGCTATGTGGGGGCATTAAGGGGACTGGGTGGTATTAGATGTATAGTTAGGTTTTGGGCAGAGTTAGAGGCTTGGCCTAGTGCAGAAAAAATTTGCCGCACAATCTGTCCCTCTTTGGTGCTTTGCAAAGTTGGGAGGTATGCTCTTGGCCACTGGCCAGGTACATAACGATCTCATTTGTCCAGCATTAATTAACACTAGGAGCATCAGGTATACGGCCAGCAGTCGCAGGCACCCTTCTCAATTTACCCTCGGTATGGTGATATGGCGGTATTTTATGCTGCATTGTGGTATTTGGTTTTGTAGCCCTCCCTACTTGTGGCTCGTGTTTCCCCGCTTTCTGTTAATTTGGATTCGCCTACAACTTGGAGCCACTTTTTTGTTGTTTTTCCAGGGCCATTTTAAGTTCCCAGGCCACCCCTGCAAGTGGATGAGGTGAGTGATTTTTTTTTAACCCCTAAAAGGCCATATTGCACTAGTGTACCTAATGTACATGTTTTTAACATCCGTTAGACACCTGCACTCCTTAGCGGATTTCATTTCAATGGGGTCCGCCTGGCCGTGAAAAGAGCCAAAAATAGGACATGGCCTATTTTTTGATTTCTGCTATTCACTGGCCATGTTAAAGGGGTTTTATCATCGTGGACAATGGGGGCATATCACTAGGATATGCCCCCATTGTCCTATAGGTGCGGGTCCTCACAGAAATGAATGGAAGCGCATGCGCGGCCTGGCTCCCATTCATTTCTATACAGCCGACGGAAATAGCCGAGCCAGCGCTCGGCTATTTTCGGCGGCCCCATACAAATGAATGGAGGGCAGCCGCACATGCGCGGTGCGCCCTCCTTCACTTTTGGGGCCCCGTTCTCAATATAGGTGCGGGTCCCAGCAATGGGACCCGCACCTATAGGACAATGGGGGCATATCCTAGCGATATGCCCCCATTGTCCAAGATGGTAAAACCCCTTTTATAGCGTCATAGACGGCAATAATTCTGAAAACGGCCGGGTGCATGTAGTCTGAGGGCAGGTTCACACTTGAGTTAATCAGATCCATTAGAGAACAGTCTGCCGGAGTTCACTGGATCCGGCCTAGACACCATTCCTGTCAGCACAATAGACTAGAAGAGCAGCAGGGTGCGTATTTGAGCGTCAAACCCCCACTATCCAAGTAGTTCAAATGAGGCTCCCCATTATAGCAATTGGGGTCCCAAACAACTTTTGCAACCTCTCCAGAGGATAGAAACTAAGGCCCTGATTTATCAAGACCGGTGTTTGCTATGGCAGTCTTGATGGGCCCTGTGCTACATTTAATTTATGATCAGGCATAGGCCTGACTGATTACTACTCCAGATCGAGTTTTCAGAAGCTGTGGAGGACAGCATAAAAATCCCAACTGTGATTAAATTTAGTTTACTCAAACTCAAAAACCCACCTCTTCGGACAAGCATACAACCTACAGTAACACTTCTGCCACTATACCGTACCGCCATATGACCAGCTTTACCCTCACCTACTGTATCCCACCCCCATTCCTTGAAGATTGTAAGTCCTCGCGGGCAGGGTCCTCTCTCCTTCGGTACTAGTTTGTAACTCATCTTGTTCACACTTATCGTACTTGTTTTGTATTATGTATGCGCACCCTTTTTATATGTACATATGAATGGTGCTTTAATAATATAAAAAACAAAGAACAAAACGGGTTTTGCATCTTTCCTTACGCCAAAAACAAGGTGTAGGGGAAATGATGCACTTCCTTGTAAACGCCTTTGGCTGGAATATCCCTTTAAGGTTAGGTTCACATGGGAAGTACACGCTGCAGATTTCCCCATCACATATTTGTATTATGTACCAGCAAAGAGGATGACATTTTACAAAATCTGATCCACACACTGCAGAAAAATTCTGCACCTGAATTGCATAAATCCTTGTCCTGCCGTATGGATTTTAAATCTGGAACACGTCAATTTCTGACGCAGATGTTCTTTATTGAAAACCGGTATTTATGCTGTGGATTCCGCAACACAATCTGCACCATTTGTTGTTGATTTCGCTATGGCAGAAATCCACCCCTTGTGGATGTACCCTTACAGTGCCAGAACGGGAACCCCTGGGGCAGGAACAACTGTAGTATAATCGTAATGTCTTACAAGGTAGTGCAAGAAATCTTTGGAGCCATTTATCAAACTGGTGTAAAGTAGAACTGGCTTAGTTGCCGATAGCAACCAATCAGATTCCACCTTTTATTTTTCACAGCTCCTTTGGAAAATGAAAGGTGGAATCTGATTGGTTGCTATGGGCAAATAAGGCAGTTCTACTTTGCACCCGTTTGATATATGGCCCCACTTTTTTTTTTTAGGGTACAGCCTTAGGCCCCATTCACATGACCGCATTTTTGCTCCGCATCTTTTGTGGATCGGATGTGGACCCATTCATTTCAATGGGGCCGCAAAAAATACGGACAGCACACCGTGTGCTGTCCATATCTGTATACCCGTTCCACGGTCCTGCAAAAAAGATAGAACATGCCCTATTCCTGTTTGTTTTGTGGACAAAAATAGTCATTGTTACAATGGGTCCGCAAAAGAAATGGATGCAACAAGGACGTCATCTATATTTTTTGCAGATCTGCGTTTTGCAGACCGGAAAAATACCTACGGTCGTGTGAATGCCCCTTCACTGTGTGAAAGATGAAAAATCCTGGAGTGCTGCAGCACACTAAACAAATCACATGGATTTCTGCAGGCCTCATTCAGGTGAATGGAACTAATTTTCAGTCACCAAAATCTGGTGAGAAGACACCCTTAGAATTTCTGTGCAGATTTCTGTGCGTTTCTGCACCATATCTGCACCAAAATCCGCCACAGGTATCACACTTCCATTGAAACAGGTGACATCCGCAGCTAAAACCGCAATTATAATTGACATGCTGCAGATCTGGAAATCCGCGCGGCAATCAATTTCTGCATGGAGACAATTTCTGTAATCTCATACACTTTGCTGGTACTGTACTACTCTGCCGTTTTTCCCCACAGGAATCTGCACTGAAAAATTGCGCCTATTCTGCAACATGTGCAGGTAGCCTTATACAGCAAACACCCGCCTGCAATGACCAGGATTGGGGATATAGCTATAGTGTCCACAGCATCCCAGCAGTTAAGCCTCGTTCACATTTCCATGTTTCACTGATGTGTCCTGCCATATTTTCTGCAGACCGCACACGCACCCATTGATTTAAATGTGTCTGTTCACATTTCAGTATTTTTTTACTGACAGTGGGTCAGATTCTTTGGAATTACAGTCAATGACACACGGATGGTAAAAACGGACACACAGACTAAGGCCCCATTCACACGTCCGTATTTTGCATCCGCATCCGTTTCCGCATTTGTAGACAATTATGCGGATAGTATGCGGATCCATTCATTTCAATGGGTCCCGAAAAAATGCGGACATTGCACAGTATGTTGTCCACATCCGTTTCTCTGTTCCGTTCCGTTTTGCGGATCCGCAAACAGAAATCCTCCTGTCCTACTTTTCCTCCGATTTTGCGGTCCGTAGCCCATACAAGTCTATGGGACGTCCGTAAATGCGGAAGACATGCGGAAAGCCATCCGCATGTCATCCGTATTTGCGGATTCCGTTCCAGGAGGGTTGAAAAAAAAAAGATGTTATTCATCCTTCCGTTTTTTGTGGATCCGCAAAAAACGGATGACATATGGATACATCCTTTCCGTTTTTTACGGAAAGATGGAACGGATGTCTTGGAAAAACTGAGTTTTTTGCGGAACTGACCGTTTTCCAGGATGTGCAAAAATAAGGACGTGTGAATGGGGCCTAACAATGGATCCTTCACGGATAAAACATGTATGCTTTTTTTTTCACAGACATGACACTGACACAGAAATATGAACGAGGCCTTAGATGGCTCCCTATGTTCCCAGATAATGACCACAGCACAATTTCAGGGTGCTGAGGGGTTGTCATGGCAGCCGTGGGCTTACTGAAGGCCCACAAACCTACCTTCTAAGGCCCCATTCAGACGACCGTGTTTCACGGCCGTATACGGGTCGTGAAAGCCCGGCCTGTCCTGCCCCAGAGGACGGGAGCGCACGGCGTCATTGGTTGCTATGACGCCGTGCTCTTCCTGAGGCCGCCGCCGTACAGTGTAACACGGCCGTCTAAATGGGGCCTTAGTAGTCCAGTTATACCCTACAGAAAAATTTTTCTCACAAATACTGATGAAATACAAATACTCACAAATAATGATGAAAAATACTGACCAAAGGGCTCATGCACACGAATGTATGAAAAAACGGATCCGCAAAAACGGATCCGCAGAAAATATGGATGACATCCGTGTGCATTCCGTATTTTGCGTTTATGGAACAGCTGGCCCCTAACAGAACAGCCCTATCTTTGTCTGTAATGCGGACAATAATAGGACATGTTCTATTTTTTTGCGGAACGGAAATACGGACATACGAAAACGGATTGCATACGAAGTACCTTCTGTTTTTTTTGCGGACCCATTGAAATGAATGGTTCCGCATACGGTCTGCAAAAAAAACGGAACGGACACGGAAAGAAAATACATTCATGTGCATGAGCCCAAACACGGAGGCCGCCTGCACATGACAATATCCGTTTTGCAGTCCGCAAATCGCAGATCTGCAAAATAAAGAATCGATCCGTGAACATCCCGCAATTTTCATAGAAACTACTGTAAAATAAAAAGCCTAAAAGACAGGTTCTATAATCTGTGGCCTGGCCACACAGATGCAGACAACACAGAGATAACACCCCTGTGCTGTCCGTTTTTGTTTTTTTTGCGGACCCATGGAAAAATGTGCGAATCACGGTCCAAAAATACAGTTGTTTGCATGAGTTCACAAGTCAATATTTTGGTCAGTGATTTCCATCAGTGATTATGAGCCAAAACCAGGATTGGAGCCTCCTCAGACATAAGGCCTAATGCACCTGTCTTTGGCTCAAAATCACTGATGAAAATCACTGACCGAACACTGACTGTGTGAATAAGCTCTACAGGAAAGACTGATACCCCCTAGCAAAATAATAAGAAAATGACACTATATATTTACTAAAGGTTTATTATGCCCTGTAACACACGCCCTGTGTCTTTTTGTTGTAACAGCTGGAAGTCCACTTTACCACTATAGCACTCCAGGCGTCAGTCAGCTCTGCTCGTGCTGCAACATGCTTCGTTCCAGTTGTGTTGTGTGGGAACAAGAGAAGATACAATCAGAAGACAAGCTGCTGCATATGGACGTGTCCCAGACGGAGCTTCTTTGGCTTTCTTTGCATAAGCTTACATTTCAGGGCACTCCGGCTTGAATCAGTTGCATTTGCATGCATAATAGTAGACCATAAGCAAATTCATATATACAACGCAATGTAAATATAAAAAAAAAGGTTCGTAAAAAAAAAACAACTCAAATATCCTATTAAAGGGGTTGTCGGAGATAATTAATATCTCTGACATGCCTCAGAATTGGTAAACTCAACATGCAGTTATCTGGCACGTGACCCCTGCAGCCAATTACTGTCCTGTATAACCCAATCAATATAAAGGCTCTATAGGCACCTGCATATTTACTGGCACTCCACTTTGTGGCAGCTTGGTGCAGTTTTTTCAGAAACTGATTTGGATAAAAAAAAAAAAAAAGACGTATAAGGCCTCCTTCACGTGTACTTTTTGGTTTGGCAGATTTGGGGGGCTTTTAAAAATAAATGCCATGAAATGTCTGCATTTTTCATAAACTTTTTTTGGTTATGTTAAAAAAAAAAAAAAAAACGCAGGCATGTACTGCATTTGACTTACAGCTAATATCTAAAGGTGGCATTTTAAAAAATCCATGTAAAAAAAGTGGCAAAAATATGCAAATCCACACAGAGCTTTATTTTTTTTTATATACAATCCTGGTTTAGGCTAAAAAAAATGCATTGGTGTGTACTGTTGTGTGCGTGTTTGCATACATATTCTGTTTAGGCGAGGCATTATTGGGGCACAATATAGCATTACTTGAGTACTGTATACTGGCAGGGGTTGAATTAAGCCGATTTGAGCTAGTTCTCCCTACCTGGTGGTTAAAATCACCAGATGGCTGGTTGAATACCGCTCCAGTGTGCTGTAATGCTGTGCCTGTCCATCACTGACAGCAGTACAGAGAACCGAGGTCCATACCTAGTCCCTGCTGTTACATTCACACCACAGTGAAAAACATGCGTGTGATGGATGTTTTTTACCGGCTGTCACACGGGAACAATGGTAGTGTATTGGGTTATTCACATGGCTGTTATTTTGATGGTCAGTGAATAACAGCCAATTTCCATTTCCCTGGACCAACAGCTCCCATACAATTGAAGAGACCATTTTAACTTCCGTTTGTCAGAAAAGCATCAGTGAAAAAAGCCTTTAAAAACCGTTTTGCCGTTGTTTTCCACTCGTGTAAATGTGGCCTTACCACTAGTCGTCCTACTCCAGACCCTTGCTGCGGAGTTAGTGGGCACTAAACGCTGTTATAAATTGAGCACTGTATGGCGATATAATTGAACAAGGTATGGTGTGGGACTGAGTACTGTATTGTGACATTAATAAGGATGCGTTTACATGACTGTAAGGCCCCTTTCACACGAGCGTGTCCGGATTTGGTCCGGATGCGTTCAGGAAAATCCGCACGCATCCGCACCAATCCGCACGCAATCGCAGTCAGTTTTGACTGCGATTGCGTACGTTCGTTCAGTTTTTTCCGCGTTGGTGCGAAGCGTTTCAATGCGTTTTTCACGCGCGTGAAAAAAAACTGAATGTTTACAAACAACATCTCTTAGCAACCATCAGTGAATCACGCATTGCATCCGCACTTGTGTGCGGATGCAATGCGTTATTCACGCAGCCCCATTCACTTCAATGGGGCCAGGGCTGCGTGAAAAACGCAGAATATAGAACATGCTGCGATTTTCACGCAACGGCGAACTGCTGCGTGAAAAACATCGCTCATGTGAAAAGCCCCATTGAAATGAATGGGTCAGGATTCAGTGCGGGTGCAATGCGTTCGCATCACGCATTGCACCCGCGCGGAAACATCGCCCGTGTGAAAGGGGCCTAAGTGTTTTGCAGTCCGCAAATTGCAAATCTGCAAAACATTGATACTGGTCATGTGCGTTCCACATTTTGCGATTGTGGATAAGAATAGGACATGCTCTACCTTGAAATAAATGGGTCCGCACCTGTTCTGCAAAATTACGGATTAAATGCGGAACCAGAATTACGGATGTGTGTATGTACCCTTAGGGTGCAGTTACACGTCCGTAAGCTTTTTTCGGTCTGGAAATTGCAGCATGCAGCAGTTGTCATCTGGATGCGAATGGAATGTCTACCGGACTCCATTATACTTTATTGGGTTCATGAGTAATTCCGTTCACATGTTGCAGCACGAGATCCAGTTCATTCAGAGAACAGCCTGCCCGAATGAAGTGTGCAGCTGGGAATGTAGCCTAAGGCTACATGCACATGAACGTTTCCGTGTCCATTCCGTTTTTTTTTTTTATGAGACCCATGGAGGCAAATGACACGATACCTTATGGCATAAACAATATATATAAATAAACCATACTGACAACTTGCTGGAATAGAAATGGCCGCAGTGCTTTATTAAGGGTCACATAAATAATTAACATTAAATAATTTTAATAAATTAATTAAATAATTAAACCATAAACCAAATCAATCAATACTAATATTAACTATTCATATAACCAAGATCCACCCAGCATCAGCTGAGTGATACAGCCCCTCTAATAAAGCAAAGCGACAAAATTTAAAAAAGGGGGAGGGAGGGTGGGCGCTGTCCAAATCTTCTTCAACTGGCCACAAAGTCCCTCCGGACCTGCAATATAAAGGGTAGAAGCTTCCCGCCGCGGGAGCCACAACAAATCACATCACTGGAAATCTCCCCCAGAAAAGGGCAGCAACCAATCAGGATCCTCGCTGTACATCTCCTCAGAACCTGCTTAAACCGGACCAAACTGTAAGTTAACGTCACCTGGGGTAATTCTCTGAAAAATAAAGGCGGGAAAAAACGACAGGGAAAACATAGCCATAGAAAAAGGGGGGAAAGAGGGAAAAGAATACTATAATTTTTCCTTAAAAAGGTGTCATTGCCCCCATGTGTCCCCCAAGCAAAGCGCTCTGGGAGGCCTGTACATTCATTTCAAGGGGGCCGTAAAAAATGTGGACAGCACACCGTGTGCTGTCCTCATCCGTAGCCCCGTAAAAATAAAAAAATCCTATTCTTGTCCCTTTTGCGGATAAGGATAGGCTTTGTTACAATGGATACACGGACCGCAAAACACATACGGTCGTGTGAATGTAGCCTAAATCAGTAATAATTCGTCAAGAACAACATCTTTTTCAGCGAGCTAGATAACCTGTTGTTAAAAATAAACACCTAATCCCTGATTACGGGCCTGTCCTGAAGGAAGCAGTTGTGTAACAAGATTTGTAGCATGTAATTTATAATTATTCCCTACAGGAAGGAAAATGACTAAGATATTATACACATATAGTAATATGTATATATAATTATACAACATGTCCTATTCTGGTCTAACTTTTGGACAAGAACTGCCCTTTCTATTAATGGGAGTGAGGAAAATACAAAATGTGCACGAAAGGTATTTTTTGTTTTGTGGATCCGTGGTTTACAGACCAAGATATAATAATAATCTTTATTTATATAGCGCTGACATATTTCTCAGTGGGTTTAAATACAAACTGAATCATAAATAACTGCAGCAACAAACAGAGGAATGAGAGCCCTGGTCACAAGAGCTTACAATCTATGAGGAGATGGGGGTGACACATAAGGTAACAAGAGCTTGATTTGTACAGTGGTCCAGCCATCTTAACAAAATAAAGGAGTAGATATAAAGCCATGCATGAGCCAGTCACCACTTAATATCTGTGGTGAATTAAATTTATTGCTTGGAGTAAGGGATTTCAGAGAACTGGTGCAGCTCAGGAGACGGGAGTTAGAGGTTCGGATCATGCCGGATGTTAGTCATAAGTCATTAGCTGAACGGAGGGCATGGGTAAGATGGTAGACAGAGATCAGGGAAGATATGTAAAGGGGTGAAGCACTGTGGAGAGCTTTTTGGGTGAGAATGAGCGGTTTAAACTGACTCCTGTACTGTATGGGCAACCAGTGCAATGAGTGACACAGAGCGGAGGCATCAAAGCAGTGGTTAAGGTGGATTTACATGGGCAGATTATTGGGAACAAATGTCCTGGGAGCGCTCGTTTCTGACAATCTGCCCGTGTAACACTTGTTCATCAGGTGATTCCTGTCATTTGTGCAGGCAAGCCAATTATCATTTCTGGCTAGCAGACTATGCTGTCTAAACAGCGATCTGCTGCCCAGAAACAATGCAGCTGTATGAGGAGGAGGGATCGCGGAAGCCATTGCAGAGGCGATCACTGCTTGTAAATGCAGCTGTCTTCTTCACCGAATGAGCAGCCGACTTTCAGGACTGCTTCCTTCCTGACAATCTGCTGCTCCTCCGCGTGTGTAAATGTGCCTTTACAGATAGATCAGCCATGGCTGCTGCAATTGAGAGGGAAAAGTCTGGTGAGCAGTGTTCCCTCTAAGACTTGGCCGCTGCTGAGCGGGGTCGGCTCAGAGCTGGGCACAGCGCCATCAAAGGTGGGCGATAGGAAAACTAAAATAATTGTCACATCAAAGACATACATTATAACCCCTATACCATCCCGTACAATACAGTATAATCCATACACAATGCTGTATAATACACAGTATAATCCGTACACCATACTGTATAATACACAGTATAATCCATACACCATGCTGTATAATATACAGTATAATCCGTACACCATGCTGTATAATATACAGTATAATCCATACACAATGCTGTATAATACACAGTATAATCCCTACACCATGCTGTATAATATACAGTATAATCCCTACACCATGCTGTATAATATACAGTATAATCCGTACACCATGCTGTATAATACACAGTATAATCCCTACACCATGCTGTATAATATACAGTATAATCCCTACACCATGCTGTATAATCCGTACACCATGCTGTATAATACACAGTATAATCCGTACACCATGCTGTATAGTATACAGGTTAATCCATACACCATGCTGTATAGTATACAGTATAATCTGTACACGATGCTTTATAATACACAGTATAATCCGTACACCATGCTGTATAATACACAGTATAATCCATACAGCATGCTGTATAATATACAGTATAATCCATACACCATGCTGTATAATATACAGTATAATCCGTACACCATGCTGTATAGTATACAGGTTAATCCATACACCATGCTGTATAATATACAGTATTATCTGTACACGATGCTGTATAATACACAGTATAATCCGTACACCATGCTGTATAATATACAGTATAATCCGTACACCATGCTGTATAGCATACAGTATAATCCATACACCATGCTGTATAATATACAGTATAATCAATACACCATGCTGTATAATATACAGGTTAATCCGTTCACCATGCTGTATAATATACAGTATAATCCATACACCATGCTGTATAATATACAGTATAATCCGTACACCATGCTGTATAGTATACAGGTTAATCCGTACACCATGCTGTATAATATACAGTATAATCCGTACACCATGCTGGATAGTATACAGTATAATCCGTACACCATGCTGTATAATATACAGTATAATCCGTACACCATGCTGTATAATACACAGTATAATCCGTACACCATGCTGTATAATATACAGTATAATCCATACACCATGCTGTATAGTATACAGTATAATCCATACACCATGCTGTATAATATACAGTATAATCCATACACCATGCTGTATAATATACAGTATAATCCATACACCATGATGTATAATATACAGTATAATCCACACACCATGCTGTATAATATACAGTATAATCCGTACACCATGCTGTATAGTATACAGTATAATCCATACACCATGCTGTATAATATACAGTATAATCCATACACCATGCTGTATAATATACAGTATAATCCGTACACCATGCTGTATAGTATACAGGTTAATCCGTACACCATGCTGTATAATATACAGTATAATCCGTACACCATGCTGGATAGTATACAGTATAATCCGTACACCATGCTGTATAATATACAGTATAATCCGTACACCATGCTGTATAATACACAGTATAATCCGTACACCATGCTGTATAATATACAGTATAATCCATACACCAGGCTGTATAATATACAGTATAATCCCTACACCATGCTGTATAATATACAGTATAATCCCTACACCATACTGTATAATATACAGTATAATCCATACACCATGCTGTATAATATGCTGTATAATATGCAGTATAATCCACACACCATGCTGTATAATATACAGTATAATCCGTACACCATGCTGTATAGTATATAGTATAATCCATACACCATGCTGTATAATATACAGTATAATCCATACACCATACTGTATAATATACAGTATAATCCATACACCATGCTGTATAATATACAGTATAATCCCTACACCATGCTGTATAATATGCAGTATAATCCACACACCATGCTGTATAATATACAGTATAATCCGTACACCATGCTGTATAGTATACAGTATAATCCATACACCATGCTGTATAATATACAGTATAATCCATACACCATGCTGTATAATATACAGTATAATCCATACACCATGCTGTATAATATACAGTATAATCCACACACCATGCTGTATAATATACAGTATAATCCGTACACCATGCTGTATAGTATACAGTATAATCCATACACCATGCTGTATAATATACAGTATAATCCATACACCATGCTGTATAATATACAGTATAATCCATACACCATGCTGTATAATATACAGTATAATCCGTACACCATGCTGTATAATATATAGTATAATCCATACACCATGCTGTATAATATATAGCATAACCCCACAGTGTAGGTGTTATACTGTATATTATACAGCATGGTGTATGGACTACACTGTATATTATACATACATAGTAACATAGTTTATAAGGCCGAAAAAAGACATCTGTCCATCCAGTTTGGCCTGTTTTCATCCAATTTGGCCTGTTTGGTGTATGGATTATACTGTATATTATACAGCATGGTGTATGGATTATACTGTATATTATACAGCATGGTGTACGGATTAACCTGTATACTATACAGCATGGTGTATGGATTATACTGTATACTATACTGCATGGTGTACGGCATATATTGTATACTATACAGCATGGTGTACGAATTATACTGTATATTATACAGCATGGTGTACGGATTATACTGTATATTATACAGCATGGTGTATGGATTAACCTGTATACTATACAGCATGGTGTATAGATTATACTGTATATTATACAGCATGGTGTACGGATTAACCTGTATACTATACAGCATGGTGTACGGATTATACTGTATACTATACAGCATGGTGTACGGCATATACTGTATACTATACAGCATGGTGTACGGATTATACTGTATATTATACAGCATGGTGTACGGATTAACCTGTATACTATACAGCATGGTGTAGGGATTAACCTGTATACTATGCAGCATGGTGTACGGATTATACTGTATATTATGCGGCATGGTGTACGGATTATACTGTATATTATGCGGCATGGTGTACGGATTATACTGTATATTATACGGCATGGTGTACGGATTATACAGTATATTATACGGCATGGGGTACGGATTATACTGTATATTATACGGCATGGGGTACGGATTATACTGTATATTATACGGCATGGTGTACGGATTATACTGTATATTATACGGCATGGGGTACGGATTATACTGTATATTATACGGCATGGGGTACGGATTATATTGTATATTATACGGCATGGGTACGGATTATACTGTATATTATACGGCATGGTGTACGGATTTTACTGTATATTATACTGCATGGTGTACGGATTATACTGTATATTATACAGCATGGTGTACGGATTATAATGTATATTGTACAGCAAATGCATGACGATTACACCATGCCGGACAATATAACCCCTGTGCCATGCTGTACAATATACAGTATATACACAGTGTAGAGGTATACTGTATATTGTGTGGCACAGTGTATACATACACATATACACACACACACACACACACACATGAAACACATAAAAACTTACAGTTACTTGGCCCTTGTCTCCGACACCACTTCAACACTCTGGAGGGGGCTGGGGCCTTGATCTTCTTCTCCCTTCTTCTTTCCCTTCTTTGCCGCACAGGTCTTCCCCGTCCAGTAGCAGCAGCGCGGCATGAGGGAGGAGGCGGGGCCAGCTGGGAGCACCGCACAGGAACGTCCTGAGCGTCAGGACGTTAAGGGAAGCATAGTGTATGCCTGTTCCGAGCCCACCGCAACAGGGCTTCCCCATCGGAACAGGCATACACTATAAATTAAGTCCGGGTTGTGGCGGTGAGCGGGCCAGGAAAGGCCCTAAGCGGAGGCAGAAAGTAAGCTGCGCGCCCGCGCAGCTTACAGGGAACAATGCTGGTGAGGGGGAGACCCATTAGTAATAAGTTACAATAATTGAGACAGGAATGGACCAGGGCAACAATGAGAGTTCATGTTGTTTCCACAGTCAGAAAGAGGTGGATTTGTGTGCATGAGGCCTTATTCATATGAAAAATAAGTGAATTCAACATAAAAAAAACTATCCAAGAATGACCAAAACGCTAAAATAAAAATGTTCTCTGTATTATCACTAAACAAATGCAGCAGCTATATAATAGTCTTTATACATATAGGAAACTTCTATGCTTATCCATGATTGGTCATGTGAAGAAAATTTTCATGTAGGCTTCAGACAACGCTCCAAGCTCAAAAGACAAAAAGAACCTTTGTGCCTGTCCGTGATGTAGTACGTACATGTAGTGGTGGTCAACCTACCATTTTGGTGGCCAATAGTTGGTACAGAGTTAGTCAGAAGTATCTATCCAGGGGTGTACCTAGCCTTTCTGCTGCCTGAGGCAAAAACTGAAACTGAAACGTCGCCCCCCCCCTCCCCACATGCCAATTTCTTAACCTAACCCCTTTGCCACAATGAAAGCGCTCATTCCCCATGGCCCTTCCGCTGCCCCCCTCTTGCCCTTACCTGGTGCTGCCTCACCTGGCCTCATTGGTGGTGCACCCCTGTATCTATCCCTGCACCAGTTTATCATCCAGTGTCAGCCACTGTGATTTTTCTGAGCATTTAATATTTCACCATAGGCTAAAA
The DNA here is from genome assembly GCA_900303285.1 of Rhinella marina. Taxonomy (NCBI): domain Eukaryota; kingdom Metazoa; phylum Chordata; class Amphibia; order Anura; family Bufonidae; genus Rhinella; species Rhinella marina. Next base: position 319,867 of record ONZH01029112.1, read on the forward strand.
TGCTAAATCTAGCTATAGTGTTTTTCAGCCAGAAAAACACATTTTTCCAGAAACTGCTGTGTGTGAAACCACTCTAAGGTTAGAATCACTATCATACATTTGTGTCGCACTCCTTTTGTTTGCAGCTTTATGAGACAAAGGTGAAATAGAATTCAAAAGGAATGGGAAGGAAAGAAAATAGAAAGTAAGGAATTATAGTTTTCTTTCCTGCCGGATCCACTTCTGGCTTTTGCTCAAACACTGCATCACAAGCTGAATGTGTGATCCCAGCCCTCAGGGTTTACCCCTGTCACTCAGATGCTTGTATTGTCAGCCAGCAAGAGCACTGTGTATTCTTTTAAACCAAAATCAGCATAACATCCCATCTGAGGAACTAAGAAAATAGAATACCTAAAACGTATTTACCACTAGGTGGCACTATTCATATATAAAACTTGAAACAAAGGATAGTTATTACAGAATAATTAGTAGATAAAGATGCTAAATGAAGGGGAAAAAGCAGACAGAGAATAATTAACCTGTGCTATGGTAAAGGTATGGTACAGGTTAAAGCCTCTGCTTCTGCACACATAGGGGGAGATTTATCAAGCAACCCATAGCAACCAATCAGATTCCTCCTTTGGAAAGGGATTGATTGCTATGGGCAGCTAAGCCACTTTTCCTTTGCACCAGTTTCAATATATACACCCCATTGTGCTCAATGAATGCTGTTCATAGAATGGAAACAGTAGCAGTGCCACTGCCTCTTCTAGAACTGCCGATTACAAGAAGGACCACGTGGTCACCAAACACCCTCGGCATGGCAGAGCTTTAACAAATAGGTTTTTGATTAAGTTTCACTGTCTCCCATTGTCTGAATCATCAATCCATTCAAAGGAGGACATGGGCCCCTATTTTAATGATCATGGGGTACCAGTACATTTATCAGTTGTCCTGTGCTCATAAATGTATTTTGCGGGAAAAAATTCTATTCATTTGGCACTTGATGGTCTGAAAATCCAGATTGTCATAAAAATAGCAAGATAGTCCAGTACATGGGGTGGGTGTTTCAGTGAGTCCTAACTTAGTGAACAGAGGCTTAGTACAAAACAAATGTACTACAGACTTTGTATGGGGACACGAATACAACTCATCACAACGTCACCAAGGTCCCAACACGGATGTTTCTGTGTCCCATAGGAGGCCTGTATAGTAATTCAGGACCCTACATGAGAACTAAAAACAGCAGATCTTTTCTTTGTTTAGACCCATTTGGCCAAGCTCAGTTGAGTACATATTTCTGTGTGTCTGGGTTGTTTTCATATATTCTATTAGTCTTTGGCCACCAAGGTGGCCCCAAGCCTGCTGTTTACGATTATCAGTAGCGTTGAGCAAAATTTGGAACAAATTTGATTTCGGCAGCTTCGCTGAATTTTGACAAGAAATTAGATTTGCTACTAATTAATTTGTCACGAATACCTATATTAAAACCCTATTAAGCCTATCAATCGATATGACCGACTGATTAGGCAGAAGTGCACCCGTCTAACAACCATTAAAAACAGTAATGCGCTAGTGTAATATGGACTTTTGGGTTTAAATTAAAAAAAATAAAATAAAATTCACTCACCTCATCCACTTGCTTGCAACCTGTGAGTGTGATGACATCACTGCATGATCACATGGTGACTAGTGATGAGGGAACGTCAGTTTTGTAAGTTCAAGTACGGATATGTGCTGAATTACGTTATGGATTACGTTACTACAGCTCATCTAATACTTAAACATGAGGTGCTTAGCAAATATAGTTTGATCAACAAAATATCTGTGCCCATCCACCACAGCAAGGTGACCTCAGTACAGATGGGAACCTACTCTAATACCAATCTCTATGCTGTACATGGGCATCTAAATTCAAGGGGAGCAGAACCCACATAAGGGGTACCTGCCCACAAATGCAGATTTCAAAACAGAAAATCTGTGTAGATTTGTTACTTGTGTTTTCTGATGCAGATTTTTCACAGATCTCACCCTTGTATTGAAAAGGTTGAAATCCACACAAAAAAAAAAAAAAAATTACATAAACCTGCTGTTCTGCAGACTTCTAAATACACACAGCAGGTCAATTTCCAGCAAAGCATTCTATACACATACAACATACTAATACCACATCTATATTTGGTAACTGTATATTCGATGTGGTGTTAGTTTATATATAGATCATATACTGTGCATTTATAGAAAGCTGCTTTGCCTTGCCTTTCGTTATGACTATGTGCACCTGTGTATTTATTTTACCCTGCAGGATGTACTAATTCACATTTTTTGAGTTTGCAGCATGTATCTGGCCGTGTGACTGCCTCCATGTTGGTTGCTATCAATAACTCCATTCTTCCCACAAGCGGTTTGTAATTCGTGTGCTATGTACATAGCTGAGTCTGCTCTGCCTGCTCAGAGAAGGTTCGCTGGCACAGTGCGACATAACTGGTCATGGCCTGCTTACCCAGAGAGGTAGCAGTCACAGTATACACTACTCACAAAAAGTTATATTTGGCTTTTGGATGAAATTTATGGAAAACGTAAAAAGTTCACACTACAGTGATATTATATCATGAAAGTAGGACATTTAAGTAGAAGCAGCAATGGTGATTTCCTCATCTCAAACAATTTATTGAAACAAAAGCAAACAACAGCAGTGGGTATACCCCCACAAAAATGTCAGCATCTCAATAACTTGTCATGTGGCTTTGAGCATCTATTACAGCGTGACAACAATGTCTCATGCTGTTCACAAGTCGACTTATTGTCTGCTGAGCCATGGCATCCCCTCAGGTCATTGAGGTTCTGGGGTGCACAGTTACAAGCCTCTACACAGGGACTCAGCTGATTCCATAGGTTTTCAATGGGACTCAGGTCTGGAGAAAGTGCAGGCCACTCCATTTGAGGTACCGCAGTCTCCAGCAGCCATTCCCTAATGATGTGACCTCTAGGAGCTGCCGCATTGTCATCCATAAAGATGAAATTAGGCCGGTGTTGTTCATGCAGAGGCACAATGACTGGATCATATACAGTATGTTTATAGAAACCTGCTATGCCTTGCTTTCCATTTAATCATGCTTAACATTAAATAGCCTATGAGTGTTAGCGACATAGTAGGTGATGAACAGGCATGTTTACTACCTCTCCACTTCAGGAATACCGTTTTTTATGCTGAAAGATGCAGCTCTTTCTTCCATTTCTGCTGAATTTTCAAAAGACTGGAGAAAAACAAAATCCTATACAAAGGGGAAAAGGCTTAGGAGTACCTGGAGCTTGAATAGTTATTAGGTCTCTGGAAAAAGGAAATTCTGGTTGTTTCAGAGACACAACATGGAACTCGGTAATCGGAGTGATTACTGGGAGCTTCCTGCAGAATCTGTGCTAACAAAACTTTACTATGCATTACAGAGTCATGAATAAAGCAAGATCAGGAGCTGAATATGTAATGTTGGCATATTTCATATATACTTGCCAAAAAAAGTGACCCTTTTACAGGTGAGTTTATTAAAATGTTCATTGGTAACATTTAGCTTTTTTTATTTAACGGATGTGTGGCAATGTTTAGGCATTAAAGAATTTCATAAATAGATCTATTATAGCATGCTTTTTTCGATGTATTTTTTTGCATGCTATGTGCGTCTATGATCACTGTGTAAAAAAAAAAGTGAAAAATATATCGGACAGTGGCTTTCTACGGTGGACACCTGGAACTTACCTGGTGCACAATACCTACTGGATATACATTACAGGTAACAACGTGCACACTGCCGACCATCCACATGATGGGACAGAAACAATGATTTATCTGGCCAGGCCAACTTCTTTCACTGCCCATGGTCCACTTTTTCAAGAATTTGTGGTACAATAGCTCTTTTATGGGATCGGACCAGACAGGGTAGTCTTCACTTCCCATCCACATCAGTGAGTCTTGGCCACCTTTGACACGGTTGCTAATTCACCAGTTGACCTTCCTTTTGGTAGGTACTAACACTACATGACAAACACTCTAAAAGCCATGCCCTTTCAGAGGTGTTGTGACCTATTAGTCAAGCAATCACACTTTGGGCTTTGTCAAATGGCTCAAATCCTTAAAATTGTCATTTTTCTTTCCTGCTACCAACGCATCAACTTGAAGAACTGTTCACTATACTAGGTAGTCTGAGGCACACCTTCTGACTCATCACTGGTTCAGACTGCTGCAGATTAGAAGAATGTCCTTAAATGTCTGGACCACAGCATAGGTTTTTATCTCTTCTGAGAGTTTAGGTGCTAAACTGGTCAATAGAGGAAATTGTAATCCAGCTCACAGTAGATGAAAACCTTAGCTTCTGTCCCAAATTAAAAACAGACTCCAGTGGTGTAATGGTGTCAACACGTTTCGTTTCTGAAACCTCACTAATCACGTCATGAGAAAGGTTGTATATCCGAAACGCATTGACCATTATATACCACTGTTACACCACTGGAGTCTGTTCTTAATTTGGAACAGTATAGAATGTAAGGTTTTAATCTACTACATGCTGGATTAAAATTTGCTGTACTGGACTATGCTATTCTCTGTATCAACTGTTCAACAGGAGGCAACCCACATTGAAGGGAAGTCATTATGGATAAGTTGCTATACATTGGTAATAGGGTTTTCCTGTTCTCAGGCTAGGCAATGAGATTGGTAGAAGATCCCCCTCCCCAATGATCAGCTGTTTGAAAGGGATGTGGCAAACATCCAAGCACTTCTTCAGTGTTTACCTTGGTCTATCTACATAGCAGCAAGGTTTTGCAACTTCATCTCATTCACTTAAAAGGGTTGTGCACTCAGGATAGGTCATCAATATCCGACTGAAGGGGATCTGACTCCCGGCACCCCGCCCATCAGCTGAACAGGTTACAACTAGAGATGAGCGAACGTGCTCGCTACGAGCGCTGTAGCACTCGGCTCCAATGCTCCGTCCTCAGCTGCAAGTAAGTCAATGGGGACGGATCGTTTGGTATGACACTCATACCAAACGGATCCGTCCTCCTCACCCGACTGAAAGTCAGTGGGGATGGATCCGTTTGGTATGAGTGTCATACCAAACAGATCTGTCCCCATTGACTTACATGCAGTGCCCTGCGGGCATTGGTTCGCAGGGGAGCCGAGCGCTACAGTGCTCGTAACGAGCACGTTCGCTCATCTCTAGTTACAACGCTTGTATGAGCACTGATTTCGCTTCAAAGTTTACCTGTGCACTGTCTCGTTTGTAGAGGCAGTGCAATGTAAGGGCTCCTGCACACGCGCGTACTTGCTCAGTGCCCGCGCTGCAGTTCGCAATGCACAGGCAGAGGCGTATGCACTCCGCTTGTGGATGCGGACCCATTGACTTGAATCATTTATGGTCCACAATATAGGCACTGAGCAAGTATGCTTGTATACATGAGCCCTCACACAACTGAATGTTCCATTCACAAGGTAAAAAGAGATTATGCTGCAATGGAAAATGCTTTAAAAAATGCATTAAAATGTATTCATCTCTTTGCCCCACTAGGAAACTTCCTAATATACTTGGTAGACTCAGTATACCACAGCATTAGTACCTGCACCATGCTTACGAATACAGGTAAATCTAGGGTTGAGCGATATATCGGTATCCATGATATACCGCGATATTAAAAAACGGCGATATGGTGATATCATCATTTCCTCATAATTGCGGTATTCAATGACGTAATAGGAGCGGTCACATGTGTGCTGACCGCTTCTAAAATGTGCTCTTCCTGCCACCAGCTTACATTCCCGGGTCACTGGCTTCTGCCTCCTTCATTACTACTTGCGCGTGGAGGGCTGGACATGGCTGCAAGTGCACTGGAGGGAGGGGGCTAGCAGGCTGTTTTTTTTTTTAAATTAAACTTTATGTAAACCTGTCATAAACTGCCGCACAAGTCTGGTGCTTCGTCTTGCTCTGCGCCGCCGCTGCCGCCTCTGGTCTTGCTGTGTTCTGCCGCCACCGCCTCTTGTCAATACAGTAGTTTGAGTGACATATGACTAGAACAAGTGATCCCGCTGCCATCAGCTGCAACATTACCAAGACTTTGTACAAACATGACTGCTAACATAACCTCTGGCTGTTTCACTACTTCTTCAGGTAATGATTGCAGTCACTGTCCATGGGGGTGATTTATAGGGGTAGGAATCCTTCAGATTTGAAGTCAGTTTCCTCATGTACTGCTATTTTAGGGGTCGGGAGTGACAGCACCACAGAATGAGCCCCCATATCAGTTGTCACTTATAGCCCATGTGGAGCCCTGTCCTCTTCTTTAAAATCAACCAAAGAAGAATTCCTCCACGAACTACCCTAATAGGATCTTACTCCAGTTACGTGGATCATAAGAGGCGTCCCTACACTACAGCACACCGCCCAACACAGTGTAACGTCTCCTTGTGGCCCCCATACAGTATAACGTCTCCTTGTGGCTGTCCCTTACAGTATAATGTCTCCTTGTGGCCCCCATACAGTATAATGTCTCCTTGTAGCTGCCTCCATACAGTATAACGTCTTCTTGTAGCTGCCTCCATCCAGTATAACGTCTCCTTGTGGCTCCCATATAGTATAATGTCTCCTTGTGGCCCCCATACAGTATAATGTCTCCTTGTGGCTGCCCCCATACAGTATAATGTCTCCTTGTGGCTGCCCCCATACAGTATAATGTCTCCTTGTGGCTGCCCCCATACAGTATAACGTCTCCTTGTGGCCCCCATACAGTATAATGTCTTCTTGTGGCCCCCATACAGTATAATGTCTCCTTGTGGCTGCCCCCATACAGTATAAGGTCTCCTTGTGACTGCCCCCATACAGTATAATGTCTTCTTGTGGCCCCCATACAGTATAAGGTCTCCTTGTGGCTGCCCCCATACAGTATAATGTCACCTTGTGGCTGCCCCCATACAGTATAATGTCTTCTTGTGGCTGCCCCCATACAGTATAATGTCTCCTTGTGGCTGCCCCCATACAGTATAATGTCTCCTTGTGGCTGCCCCCATACAGTATAACGTCTCCTTGTGGCTGCCCCCATACAGTATAACGTCTCCTTGTGGCTGCCCCCATACAGTATAATGTCTCCTTGTGGCTGCCCCCATACAGTATAATGTCTCCTTGTGGCTGCCCCCATACAGTATAACGTCTCCTTGTAGCTGCCCCCATACAGTATAACGTCTCCTTGTGGCTGCCCCCATACAGTATAACGTCTCCTTGTAGCTGCCCCCATACAGTATAACGTCTCCTTGTAGCTGCCCCCATACAGTATAACGTCTCCTTGTGGCTGCCCCCATACAGTATAAGTTCCAGGGGGCCGAATACTTTCGCAAGGCGCTGTAAATCTAGCAGAACAATGAATGGGGAGATCTCTGGATCCATGTGAGGTACAGGGCTGATTCTTTGTTGGACATTGTCACGTACTATACGATTTTCATTTTTTACAGTAGTCATGTACCTCAAACACTCATTTTTCAAGGAAGTCTATTTTACTTCACAATAATCCATGCCCTGACCTGGTCACAAATATTTCCAATCCATCCTGTACTCAGCTGGCTCCCCATGTTGCATTACTCTGTACATTCAGTTCTATATCTACTGTATATGCATCAGGGCCCCTCCAGCAAAGTATCCCCCTGTACCTGCGGAGTCACTCCGCTCATTCCAGCTGTTATGTGTCATTTCCCTCATGGTAAACCACTGCAGAATACCGGTGTGCTATATAAACAATAAGACATATCAGATGCTGATGTTTTAATACCTGGACAGTAATAGTTCAAAACACTGACAATGATCATTAAAGCAGTATTCAAATCCTTAAAACAAAAAAACAATAGTATTCTCAGAAAACGTCAGTACTTTACATGGAAAATGGGACGAAATCAAAGTAACTTATTTTAGACACTTTGTGATGACATAGCTCAGCAAAATGAGTTAAGTCAAAATAATACATGTAAGGGCTCTTTCACATCAGCGCTATTTATTTCCTTTCTTCCATAGAACAAAAAACAAAAGTGCCGGATTCGGCACATAACTAACAGGAACAGAGCCGAACAGATCCCACAGAATACAATACAGGTTTTCAGCTCTGGAAATAAAGTAAAAATCTTAATTCCAAAGTAAAATTGTTCATTTCTTATTTTTGTTGGTTTAATGATGTCCAATACTCAGTGAGGGACATTTATCAAGACTGGTGTTCCCATATGCTGGTCTTCATCCCCTGTGTGTCACAGCGAGATGCACAAGAAAAGGAAGTCTACACATGGACCTATACATTGACTGCGGGATTAGCTGCCATTTACAGTGTGTAAATGACATCTATGAATGAATGCAAGGTCACATCAAGCCCTATAGGAGGGATCAGCAACCTCACTCCAGGTGTTCAAAAACTACAACTCCTAGAATGTTCCATTCACTTCTGTGAGAGTTAGAAGAGCAGCCAAGCGTGTTTACATGCTGGGAGTTGTAGTTTCACAGCAGCTGGAGTGCCAAAGGTTGCTGATCCCTGCCCTTTAGAAATGAACCTCTCTAAACATACAGCAAATGGAAACAGGTTGTGTAGGACAATCCCATTAAAAGGCAGCTAGACTAAACAACTCAAGTCTAAAAAGTCATCCCTGTCAGGACTGGGCAATTTTCAGTTTTTTTATTTATTTATTTATTTTTTTTATGACTCCCACATCTCCCAAAGCCATAACTTTTTTATTTTTCCATTCACATAGCTGTTCAAGAGGTTGTTTTTTGCCGGAAAACTTGAACACACAACATATGTATAGTTTCTTTTCTGCACTTTAATACTGCAAAAAAATAAAATAAAAACTTTGGAAAAAAACTCATTTTGTTCTTTGCATCGTCATAATCTGACCCTCATAACTTTTTTATTTTTTTGTGTAAGGAGCTGTGTGAGGGCTTAATTTTTGAGGGGCCAAACTTTTCATTGATACCATGTGTATGACTTTTTGATCACTTTTTATTACTTTTTTTGTGGGAGGTGAAGTAACCCTAACTGGACATTTTGACTTTTTTTTTTTTTCCATTTTGCTGTTTGCTATATGGAATAAATATTTTTATTTTTAATAGTGTGGGCATTTTCAGCGATGCCCATGATGTTTATTTTTTTTTAATCATTTAGGTATTTTTATTTTGGGGAAAGGAGGGCGATTTTAATTTTTATATTTTTTGTATTTAAACTTTTTTTTTTTTTTTTTTACAGTTCCCCCTAGGGAACTTTAAAAAGCAATCATCAAATTGCTTTTCTTATACACTCCAACGCATTAACATTGGAGTCTATGGGGATTACACTATGTTTCTATGGAGCCCTGCCACAGGCAGCCTCTCCAAAGAAACTTATGTAGGAGGACTGAGGCTGCTGCCGCACACTATCCGGCTCCCCTACTCCCAGTTTTTGACCTCCCAGATATTGTGGTCACATTTGACCAGGACATCTGATGGGTTAAATGCGTGTGATCAGTTATCAGGGATCACATACATTATTCCCAGATGCCAGCTGTTTTGAAACAGCGGGCATCAAGCAGCTATGGCACCGGCTGGTATCGCAAGTGGGCGCCATCATTAAACCCCCACCTCCAGCGCAATTTTGCATTGGGGAGGTGGGAAGGGGTTTTACTACACTCACTGACAAAAAAATAAAAATAGGGCACCCGGATTGAAATGTTGGATTGCAGCGAAATAAGACACAAAGCTATGTCTCAGGCAGATATCAGACCACGCCTGTAGTCAGTTACATTAGACACTGGGTCTTGCCACAGAAGAGCATAAAAGTGCTTTCCAAGGCTACTTTTGGGTAGTGTACCTGTTGGCGAGTGTGCCAGACCTAAACACCCAACTGCAACATCTGTGGGTAATGTGCCGCAGGATCCTATACAGAACCTGTATGCCTCCATGCACAATCATATCTCATCTTGTACCCAGTCTAAAGGCACCCAAAAGAACACTAGAGCCTCCTTTCATTTGTACAGTTTTCCTAATACACTTATCCTTTCACTCTAACATTGTAATGATTCACACTTATAAACTTTCATTTGATTCAAACAGTTTCCTCTTGGTGCGTTGTTGTTTTTGACAATGAGTGTATTATGATCAATTTTTCCTGTGAAAACTCCCATTATAAAATTTTTGCAAATAAATTATTTTATCATCACACTCCTGAGAAATTATCGCGATATAATACAGTTCAAGAAGACCTGTCCAGAGTGCATATGCAGACTGGCCAAACCTATAATACTAGCACACTGTAGGCATAGGGAATGTAGGAGACAGTCCTTCTGATACAAGTACTCAGCATTTCCAACATAGGACATACAGTGCCACAAGCTGGAAGACGACGGCACTGTTCAGACTTTGTTCTTTGCCTCTTTCAGAGGTAGTTGCCAGCAGTATTCCCCAATGTATGCCACTGAGATGTCCCCTCTGTATAAGAAAGACTATGCATTCCTATACAGTAGACTTTTTTTTTTTTTTTTAACAGCATGCCAACGCACATCAAATACGCGCATGCCAAAAGGACGTTGCATGAATATATGTCCTATGAATATGTTTGGTGTATGCCGCCAAAGCTTTCCTCTGAACAGGGCCACATGTAGGCCTTTAAACTACTGCCATTAGGTTATGTTCAGATGGCATCTTCCCCCACATGGAATTTGGTGAGCATTCCTTGCTGAAATCCACTTAAAATCTGTCTCCCATTGTTTCCAAAGGGAAATCTGTGGTGTTGTATATACAGCACAGATATTTCCATGTTCAGCTGTTTGAAGAGGAGGCGCGCGCCGTACCAGTGCTGCCTCCTCTTCACTGTTTACATGCTGGCCGTAACGGGGTAGTGGTGAGTAGGTGTAATTATCGCTCCCATACAAGTGTTGGGAGCGATTCTTCCCATTGAAATGAATGGGTTGGTTAGGTGTAATTACACCTACTCACCACTACCCTCATTACGGCCAGCATGTAAACAGTGAAGAGAAGGCAGCGCTGGTACGGCACGCACCTCCTCTTCAAATAGCTGATCCGCGGGGGTGTCGGATGTCGGACCCCCGCCGATCTGATATTGATGACCTATTCTGAGGATAGGTCATCAATAAATTTAACTTGGAGAACCCCTTTAAATGTATGGTGCAAAAAGTGACTTTTTATGCACTTTCCGCAGTGGATGACCACATGCTAACTCCATTGAATAGAGCTAATTTTTATTCCAATCTGTGACAGAGTCTCACAAACCCTAAAGCGACTACAGGAAACGTGAAGGGGCACTGTCGATACATCTACATTACAATTTCTATAGGTTTACTTTTGCTAGTAATTTGGGAACTGGATATAAAGAATGCATACATTATGTAGTTAACTTCTGTCCATGCTCTGGAGGGCTGAACTTCATGGACATAAGGTATGTCTTTTTTTTCAACTGTACTAACTATATAACTGAATTTCTGTACATCACATGCACTGCGTAATTTTACCTGTGGGCATTTTGTAGGGGGAACACTTGTTACCATGTTCCTTTATACTTTGCAAGACTCCTGTGAACAGCAATGGCTAATCTAAAGTAGGCAAACAACTTAAAGAAGCACTCTCACAAGTTTATTCTCTGGCCTGTTAAAAGGATACATAATGTAAATTGTAGTGAAGGTAATCTTCTTACCAGTGACTGTATTTGTGAGTTATAACCCCACTTCTGTTCCTCAGCTGTGCCATGTAACCAACACTCTGACTCTCCAGCTGACACAGCATCCTGTGTGTGAACAGGAAGTCAGTTTCTCTATTTGTTCTCATCAGAGCCTCAATGTCAGTCTTAGTCATGAATTGAGAAACTGACTTCCTGTCCACACATAAGATGCTGTGTCAGCTGGAGAGTCAGAGTGTCTGTGGCATGACACAGCTGAGGACCACAATGAAATGGCTAACTTCCAAATACGCTGATAGAACACTACCTTCACTACAGTTTACACAATGTACCTTTTTAATAAGCCCAAGAATAAAAGAAAAATTTTGGGAGTGTTTTTTAAAGAAATCTTTGTCTACACCAATTTCACAGGTATGTACAAACTAGGACAGAGGTGTCAAAGCTATAAAGTCATGGTTCACTTTACCTTTGTGCCGGCAGTAAAGTACTAGGCAAAGAACAAACGCACAACCAATATTGGAAAGGCACATGACTACTGGCCAACCAAGACCATAAACTTTGGATAGCCTGTCTCCACGTCCAGTTAAAAACATAAAAATACAATAAAAATTTCCATATGAATAAAAACAAAAATAAAACCAACCCTAAGTGCCTGATTATGGCTCTGAAAGAAGTTCTCCTTCCCCGTTAACACTTGTGTGAGAGAACCGGCCTGCAGAAATAATACTGCATGGTATACAGTATACCAACCCAAAGTGCAGACCATGAAGCAAAACTTGCAATTCCAGAGGAAAACATTTTGTAACTAATGGCCTAATGTAAGATTAAAGGGATTTTCCGGGTGTTTAATATTGATGACCTATCATCAGGCTAGATCAATGACAGATCGGCGGCAGTCCACCTCCCAGATCTCCTTTGAACGCTGCGGCATTCTCACAGCTTATGAAGCACAGCGCCATACATTGTATAGCGGCTGTACTTGGTATTACAGTTCAGCCTCATTTAGCTGTTTCTAGTCCATGTGACCAATGAACGTAACATTGGCCTAGGAAAAGGCCTCAGCACTCAACGGGATGCCACGGCCTCTTCAAACAGCTGATTGGCTGGGGTACTGGGAGTCAGCCCTCGCCGATTTGATATTGATCACCTATCCTGAGGATAGCACAGTGGCTAGCACTGGTGCCTTCATGCACTGGAGTCCTAAAGTTCAAATCTAACCACGGACAACACCTGCATGGAATTTGTATGGGTTTCCTCTGGGTACTCCGATTTCTTCCCAAATTCCAAAGACAGACTGATAGGAAACAGATTGTGAGCTCTATTGGGTACAGAGTGATGATAATATAAGTATGTAAAATAAATATAAATATTAAAATCCCGGACAACCCCTTTAGTATCATTTGGTGTCGATGCACAAATACTTACTATGCAGTTAAAATGCATATACAGTATTAAATGAAGACATGTACAGAAGAAGGACTGAACTCTGTGGTCAGACACCTGCCGGGAGATACTGAAATTGTAGAAAACACTGTTCTAGCATAGTCTCACACATGTACTATTCTTTTTTCTTTCTGCTAATTTCGCCATTTCTTTCCCTTGAAGATTTTTTGGATGTTGATTCAAAGTTCCAGTCAACGGGGCTCAGGAGCTGCTGGGTCTTCTTATAGGTCCAATACGGGTTCAGTATAAAAGTAACTAAAGCCAGTCCAACAAAGAAGAAAGCTACATACAGCACAGTGACGGATCTCACCAGGCGATCCCAGTTGTAAAGAGACACCCACCACAGGTGATAGGTAAGGACCATGCGGCAGTGGAACATGTGAATCATAATCCACTGATTCACCTTCCAAAATAACGTTTGGGACCAACCCGCCTGGAGAGGAAGAAAATAAAAAAAAAAAAGCCATCAATTAGACAGGACTTGTTGCTGCACACTGCGTTTACCCTCATAAGCATTACTCATATTGATACAGTTCAAGGATTTCTGCTCTAAGGCATGTGAAGTAACAAAAAAAAAATTAAGTAAATTTGCATATACTGGCGAATCAAAATTCCCTATCCTATGCTGATCTATTTGTCTCTGTGGTTACAAAGAGGAAGCAAACCCTATGTAGTCTGACTGCGCAGTCATGTGAGTGTCATCTGCTTGCCTTCTACTGTCTGCGGTCAACTTGGGGGAAGCACAGTAAGATCTAACATTGGTCGATATCCACTTGATTTTAGGGCTTCACTTTCAACTACTTATCCCCTGTCCAAAGGAGTATGAAAATGGGGTCCTGTGTTCCCCAGTTTGAATGGAGCGGCAGACATCACTTCTTGTGACTGGCCCCTGTGATCCCCTGTGGATAAGGGGTAGCCCCATAATTTATCAATAATTTATCCCTTAATTCCCAGGAGAACCACATGGGGAGTAAGTTTTTAAAGGGACCTGTCACCATGAAAATGCAATGTAAATGATAGGCAGCATATGCTACAGCAGGAGGAGCTGAGCAGATGGATGTATAGTTTTATGGGAAAAGATTCAGTAAAACTTGTAATTTATTAATTTAAATTTCTGCTCATTCTGAGCTACTAATTCAAGGAGGTGGTCCTATCAGTGATTGGCATCCTTCCCTCTACGACTGTGTATACAGAGATAGCTGTCATTCACTGACTGAAGACAAGGAGGAGGTCCTATCAGTGATTGGCATCCTTCCCTCTACGACTGTGTATACAGAGATAGCTGTCATTACTGACTGAAGACAAGGAGGAGGTCCTATCAGTGATTGGCATCCTTCCCTCTACGACTGTGTATACAGAGATAGCTGTCATTACTGACTGAAGACAAGGAGGAGGTCCTATCAGTGATTGGCATCCTTCCCTCTACGACTGTGTATACAGAGATAGCTGTCATTACTGACTGAAGACAAGGAGGAGGTCCTATCAGTGATTGGCATCCTTCCCTCTACGACTGTGTATACAGAGATAGCTGTCATTACTGACTGAAGACAAGGAGGAGGTCCTATCAGTGATGACAGGCTTCCCTCTATGACTGTGTATACAGAGATAGCTGTCATTACTGACTGAAGACAAGGAGGAGGTCCTATCAGTGATGACAGCCTTCCCTCTATGACTGTGTATACAGAGATAGCTGTCATCACTGACTGAAGACAAGGAGGCGGTCCTATCAGTGATGACAGGCTTTCCTCTATGACTGTGTATACAGAGATAGCTGTCATCACTGACTGAAGACAAGGAGACGGTCCTATCAGTGATGACAGGCTTCCCTCTATGACTGTGTATACAGAGATAGCTGTCATCACTGACTGAAGACAAGGAGGCGGTCCTATCAGTGACTGACAGGCTTCCCTCTATGACTGTGTATACAGAGATAGCTGTCATCACTGACTGAAGACAAGGAGGCGGTCCTATCAGTGACTGACAGCCTTCCCTCTATGACTGTGTATACAGAGATAGCTGTCATTACTGACCGAAGACAAGGAGGCGGTCCTATCAGTGATTGGCATCCTTCCCTCTATGACTGTGTATACAGAGATAGCTATCATTACTGACTGAAGACAAAGAGGCGGTCCTATCAGCGATTGGCATCCTTCCCTCTATGACTGTGTATACAGAGATAGCTGTCATTACTGACTGAAGACAAGGAGGAGGTCCTATCAGTGATGGGCATCCTTTCCTCTACGACTGTGTATACAGAGATAGCTATCATTCACTGATGGGACCGCCTCCTGGACTTCAAGGCCCAGAATGAGCAGGAATATAAATACTTTATTTTTCGCTTTATAAGAAGCCCTTCTTTCCTCTCAAAGAGGGTGGGGTGCAGAGCATCTTATACAGCAAATACTTGTGAGCACTTCCATTATGGAGAAGGCACAGGGAGCAGCGAATACAGTGATCCTAGTCCTGGCTGTACTCGCCACTCCCTTTTACTCCAGCACTGTGCTGCACGTTCCTGACTGAGTGCATACACTAGGACCTGACGTGTGACGCCAGGTGCAGTGTGGGCCGGGAGAAGAGCAAGAAACAGCGAGTGGTAGAATGTGCAGAGAATAATGGCATACTCCCGCTATTTTTGGTCTGATCTGAGGTCTGATGAAAAACCTAGCTGCTTCTTATAATGTAAAAATACAGGTTTTACTGTATTTTCCCATAAAACTATACATCCATCAGCTCAGCTCCTCCTGCTCTATAACATGCTGCCTACAGCTCAGACACCATGTTCAATGTGACAGGTTCACTTCACAAGGGGTTGTCCGGGCTTTTAATATTGATGACCTATCCTCACAATAGGTCATCAATATCAGATCGGCGGGGGTCCAACACACAGCACCCCCTCAGAATAGGTCATCAATATTAAAAGCCTGGAGAACCCCTTTAAATAGTCATGAAATGGGGTTTTCTGACTTTTTACACGTGTTTGCGCCAACTGATAGTAGGCCAATGCGGACTCAAGCAAAATGGACTTCAAACATTGCCCTCAAGATAAATTCATTCATATGCTTACCTTTAGCAGTATCCATGAAATACAGGTGAATGGAGTACTCATCTCTAATAACAACGTAACCATTGGCAAATAATGTCCTGCTGTACTGCAGATCACAGCCCCAAAATATCCTATAAAAGCAAAGAAGTGGTGGACAGCCAGAAAGACATCAAAGGTCCAGAACACAAAATTAGACGTGTGAAGAGCAAGGTTTTCAAATAGAAAGAACCCAGTTGCTATCATTATAGTAAAAGAGGCCCAGCCCTTCTGACCAGTGATCTGATCTGCGAGAAGAACTGGGTCAACGAGTAGTGCTGTCAGCCCAGCCACGATGCACTGCACGCCAAATACTGCCCGCGTAGCCGCAAGGTTCCAGAACACCTTCTCTTTGGCGGGGAGTGATCTATAGGTGGCAGAGAGCACCACAGATGAAAGGTGACTGAATGTAAAAATGACCCCATAAAACAGGAATCCTCCCACAATGAGAATCAGACGGGTGTTCCATGACGAGTAGTCCAGATCAAAGTCTAAGCTTCTCAGGGCATCCACCGGGTCACGACGAGCAGCCATCTTCCAGACAGAACACGTGGTGCATGTTCCTCCTACTTGTACACAAGCATCTTCTTATTACATATGGTCAGGATTGCACACGTCAGCCAAGATAACATTACCTGCAGAAAGATTACAGACAGAAAATAATCCGGAAGTGTCCTCTTCTGCCAAGAACGTTTCATAGAAACTACATGTGATGCTGAAGTGGTGACCACAAATATGCACAAGCATCAAAGGATATCAAGGCCAGCGCTGCTCTTCAAGAAGCTGGTATTGTCTCTTACCCGGCCAAAAAGCGCTACTCATATACCAGACCCAGCTTTCAAAAAATGGAAGTCAAGCAGTAATCTTTACACTGGGTAGGGCAGAGAGCTTCAGTCTTTCACCTGCCTGTATGCTAGCTGGGAACATTTGATTTAAGCCTCATTCACACATCAGTGTTTTGGTCAGTGATTTCCATCACTGATTGTGAGCCAAAACCAGGATTGGAGCCTCCAGAGACATAAGGTAAATGGGAAAAATCTGCTCCTGTTCTGTGTTTAGAGCCGCACCTGGTTTTGGCTCCAAATCACTGATGGAAATCACTGACCAAAACACTGACTGTGAATGATGCTCGTCTTGTAAAAATTGGTTGATTGAGACGTTTCGGAGAAAAAAAAAATGTTTTTTTACTCTTTACGCACAGGAGGGCTTCAGTGCACCAAGGGAGTGGTCAGGGCTTGAAAGCAGAGGAAATTAGGTGCACAAAGTTGCTAGGCCCAGCACCCGGTGCACTGAAGAACAAAAGAAGATTTTTCTCAGGAACACCACAACCGATTTTGACAAGGAAAGTATAATTTGAAATCAGCCGGAAAGCCCACCTCCGGGTAGTATTGCTGCTTAATATGGATGATCCTGCTGACATCTGCTGTTTAAGGAGCTCTAGGAATCACCGATATGCCCAGAGCAGGGCCGAGAGGGGCATATAGACATTCAAAGAACAGCAAGGTAGAAGTTGTACACTGCCCCTTCTGTCCCTGGTCCAGATGAACGATCTTCTCATCAAGATGCTGGACAGAACTGGCGGGTGACGGACATGTTTTCAAGCGGATCGTAAAATGCTGCCCTATTGAAAAGGACAATACACCTTTACTAGTAACACGTCACATGTCTAAAAGACATCCAAATCAATATCTTAGGAGAAAGAAGAAAAGGTTAATAGTAACTGAGGTAACTGAACAGGCATGACCATCACAATGAAAGCTGTTACCGCTAAATGAGTGATTAATAAACGTAAAGCAGTATACAGTCCAAGTCATGGCGGCCACGGCCCCAACATCGTTTTGAAGTCGCTTCTTCGGGGGGGGGGGGGGTTAAAGGGAGTCTTTCACCTGTTTTTCACCAATATAACTTAGAGCACTGCCCCACAGAACATTGCATACATTTCCCAGACATACCTGTGTGTACTGTGTGTCTGTATTACATGTCCAGGAAAAGCACTTTTATTCATCAGGAAAACAGCTCCCAAGTTCCCGGCTCTGCTGCTGCAAGTGCCAAATGCAAACCAGACTGAAGAGGGGAGGGCTGCTTTAGCTGCTTATATCTTGGGATTGGTAGCAGATAGAAAAATGGACCTTCTTTGAAAGCTGGCATTCCAAGCTTTCAAATGATACCAAAATCACAGCATTATATCCAGTATATCAGAAGATATAGCTGTTAGAAATAAAGTTGGGAGAGAAAGCTGTTTTTACATTCACTTTCAGCCGGGCATTTGGGAGCTGTTTTCCAGCAGAATAAAAGTGTTTTTCCTGGACATGTAATACAGACACAAAGTGCACACAGGTATGTCTGGGATGTGTCTGCAATCTTCTGTGGGGCACTGCTGTTAGTTATATAGGTGAAAACAGGTGAAAGACTCCATTTAAAGGGAGTCTGTCACCTCATTTTCACCTATATAACAGGACTGCCCCACAGAAGATTGCATGCACATCCCAGACATACCTGTGTGCACGGAGATCACAGGACACTTCCCTGCTGAAGAAACTCCCAGTGGTCACTTAAAGGGGTATTCCCATCTCACAAATGTAGTTTGTATAGTTAGATATAGCCATACCAAAATTATTACTAATAGAATGTATTTATATAAAATGCACCGTTTAGAACAGGGGTGGCCAACCTGTGGCTCTTGAGCCAAATGCGGCTCTTTGACTCTCCAAGTGTGGCTCTTTTGGTGGAGCCGGGAAGCAGTCAGGCCGCCATACTCTCCACTCTATGCTCAGATCTCCTTTCCTGATCGGGTACTGTTACTATTCTGCTGCTCCAGCTCACTCTTCACTATGTCCTGATGCGCACAGTGTTATAACGTGGTATGTGGAGACGCGCATTATCACCTGGCAGAGTAGCAGGTGCCCAACCAGGGGAGGTAGGAGATTTTTCTAAATTATAGAACATTTTCATGGGGTTCTGATCTTGGCATGGGAGGTTCGGATCTTTTTTTAATAGTATATTTTTTTATTAAAGTTTTAAGTACTTTGAACTAGGGTTGTCACGATACCAGAATTTTGAGTTCGATACCGATACGTACAAAAGTATCACGATACTCGATACTGATACGATACCTCGCCAAAATAAAGAAGAACCTATTAATGCCACCCTGGCCCTTATCTGTGCGCCCCTCACCCCCCCCCCAGACCTTGCTTTTGACCCTGCTCTGTGCACCACCCTGGCCCTTTCAATGCAGCCCCTGGCTCTTATCTGCGCCCCTTTGGCTGTGCCTACCTGGCCCCTGTCTGCACCCCTGGGATCTGACCCTTGTCTTTGTACGCCTCTTCCTGGTCTGCGCCCCTGGGCCCTTATCTGTGCCCCACTCCCTCTTTGTCTGTGCCTCTCTGGTTGTCGTCTCTGCTGCCCCCTGTGTGCGCCACCCTGGCCCTTATCTGTGCACCCCTCACCCCCCCCCCTTCCCCCCCAGGACCTTGCTTGTGACCCTGCCCCTTACCCCTTATCTGTGCGCCACTGGCCCTTTTCAGTGTAGCCCCTAGCCTTATCTTGGTCCCCCAGGCCTTGTTTGCACAGGTGTACTGTGACATCACTGTGCTTATTATCCCTGTACAGTGACATGACTGTGTTTATTATCCCTGTACAGTGACATCACTGTGTTTATTATCCCTGTACGGTGACATCACTGTGTGTATTATCTCTGTACTGTGACATCACTGTGTGTATTATCCCAGTACTGTGACATCGCTGTGTGTATTATCCCTGTACTGTGACATCACTGTGTTTATTATCTTTGTACGGTGACATCGCTGTGTGTATTATCCCTGTACAGTGACATCGCTGTGTGTATTATCCCAGTGCAGGAAGAGGTAAGTGGTCTGTGTTTGTGTGTTTGTTTTCTATTTTTCAGGGTCGTGAATGCAGAGGACTACGTCAGATTCGGTGGACTACGTCGGACCAGCTTTTTTTTTTTTTTTAATAAAATGGTCAAACAGGGGTCTGGGGGAGTGTTTATTTCAATAAAATGTTTTATACTTGTGTGTGTATTTTTTTTTTTTTTACAATACTACAGTTTTAGTAATTACGGCTATCTACAGACGGCCCTGATTACTAATACTGGGCTTAGTGCTTGCCGGTATGGCAGGCCAGCACTAACCCCAACATCTATTACCTCGGCACCCACCGCCACCAGGGGTGCCGGGAAGAGCCGGGTACCCGCAGGACTGGACCTTCTAAATTGAGGGTCTGGCTCTGGGGCGGCTGCAGGCTGGTACCATTAGGCTGGGAAGGGCCAATAACCGTGTCCCTTCCCACCCTGGTAGTGCCAGGCTGCCGCTGCTGGTTGTATCTGGCTGGTGAAGGAAAAAAGGGGGGGACCCCATGCCTTTTTTTTTTTTAAATAAACCTCAGGTCAGCCTCTTGTGCCCCCATCAGACCTCAGGTCAGCCTCTTGTGCCCCCATCAGACCTCAGGTCAGCCTCTTGTGCCCCCATCAGACCTCAGGTCAGCCTCTTGTGCCCCCATCAGACCTCAGGTCAGCCTCTTGTGCCCCCATCAGGTCAGCCTCTTGTGCCCCCATCAGGTCAGCCTCTTGTGCCCCCATCAGACCTCAGGTCAGTGTCTTGTGCCCCCCTCAGACCTCAGATCAGCCCACCCAGCCACTTTAAAAAAAATCATACTTACCTGTTCTGGCCGCCGCTGTCCTCAAGTTCCCCGCTCCACTCTCTTGCCTGCCGACGCTGCGTCAGGTCATAGCGTCAGGTCATAGTGCGCGCCAGGGAAGACAGTGGAGCGCGGAACCAGTGAGGACAGCGGTGGCCAGAACAGGTAAGTATGATTTTTTTTTTTAGTGGCTGGGACCTGGGTGGGCTGATCTGAGGGGGGTGCGGGAGCCCTGGCAGCGCGGCAGCACGGCAGGCCGATATTAGAACATGGGGCAACGCATTAAAGTGATGCGCGCGCCATGTTCTAAGTATCGGACCGCAAGAAAACTCGGTATCGAGCTTCGGTACCGCACTAGGTACCGAAACCGTACCGAGTTTTCGATATATCGTGCAACCCTACTTTGAACTCTGTCGAGGCCGATGAGAGCATTAATACAGGATGAAAGTATTCTTACATAATACTCTATGGTAAAAGAAACAGCAGAGCTCTAATTATATATTGCAAAAGTTTCCCACACATAAACTAACACTCAACACCCATTCACACTCCTCCCCCACAGGACCCAGACAGGATATCTAACTTTCACGGTATAACCGTGTGCGTGTTAATCCAAGGATCCCAAATTTTGAGGAACCTATCAGGGGTACCTCTACTTTCGTAAAACATCTTATATAGCACTAAATCAGCATTGACTAGTTGTATCCAGTGTTTGGTGGGTACCTTGGGAACCTTCCAGTTCAAAAGAATAGTTTTTCTTGCATAATATAACAGTAGTCTATATAACCGGCATTCCATATTTGGTGTGTATCACCACGTTGACTAAACTGAGAAGACTCACACTAGGCGAGCAAATATTTGGGAGACCAATTCTAGTGTTCATATAAAAGTGAACTTCATTCCAGAATTCCTGTATAACCTGCCACTGCCATGTCATATGAAAGAAACTCCCTCTGTCTCTTCCACATCTCGTACATTGGGGGTTAGACAATTTCTGCATCTGAAACAGTTTACTAGGCGTATAATATATTCTGTGCAGCCATTTGGTTTGTATAAGTTGATCTCTGGCACTTACTACTGTGGAGCGCCATGTATGGCTAAGTTCTTTAGCATGTGAAGCTTCCAAATTAGCAATATCTTGCTGCCATCTGGAAAAGGCTCTGCTCAATGGAGACTCTAATTCCATCATCATAGTTGCATATAATGTAGATACCAGTTTAACCTGATTAACCCTTCTTATTACTGCCTCAATCAACCCACATTCTAACTTTAGTGGTTCTTTGCCGAATTGAGCCGCACAGGCATGCCTAATTTGAAGATATCTAAACATACTATGTTGCGGCAGAGAAAATTCCTGTCTCATACTATTAAAGGACTTAAATAACCCTCCATCATATAATTGCGTGAGGTATTTTACCCCTCTTTGGGGCCAAAACTCAAAATTCACCAGAGAGAATAACTCAGGCAAAGTTTTGTTCCTCCATAGTGGTATATATGACCATTGTTCGACTCCTTCATCTAATGTGTGCACCTTCACCCACTTGTTCCAGATCATTACCACAGCAGCCATAGTTCGGGTATAGTGCTTCAGTACATAACTTCCTCTTCTGTATACTAGATTTGTAAGGGCTTCATAGGAGCCCACTAAAGCCGCTTCCAACACCACTGGCCGGATTGCCAGCATCAGCCCTGATCCACCATACAGCATAACTCAGCTGTGTGGCTGCATAATATAAAGCAAAATTAGGCAATGCTAATCCTCCTCTCACATACGATGCCTGAAGTGTGCGCTTAGAATTGTCCACGCCATAAAAAGGGGGTAAATAATCTGTCTAAAAATCACAAAATGACTTCTTGGCACTACTAATGGTGCTCTATATAAATATAATAACTCAGGAAGGAGGATCATTTTTATAACATTGATCCTACCAATTAGGGTCAGCGGAAGATTCCATTGTGGTGAGTTATATATTCCATTGTGGGAGTGACATTAAGCTGGTGAAATTTCGTTACTTCCCTATGAATAACAATTCCTAAATATTTGAACTGTTGCACCACTTGAAGTTTAGAATTCATAGCAATACAAGTCAGATCTATGTCATCTATCAAGCACAGACTTGATTTAGCCCAATTTACCCTCAAGCCTGAGAACTTGCCGAAATCATCTACCGTCTCTAGGAGGGCGTTCAGCGAGTTCCCAGGATCTGCCAAGTACACCAACATATTATCCGCATAAAGGGAAAGTTTCTCTGTTATACCTGCAATTTCCCAACCCTCTATCAATGAATTAGAGGAAATAAGTATAGATAAGGGCTCCATAATCAATGCAAACAGTAATGGGGAAAGTGGGCATCCTTGTCTGGTGCCCCTGCCCAACTGAAAGCCATCCGACATATATCCATTTACTCTGACTCTCGCCCTCGGTGATTTGTATAATAACTGTAACCAGCGGAGAATGGTCGTTATCTAGGGATGCTAAAAATCTTTTCCCCCCATTGTCATGCTGAACTTGGAGGTTAGTATATAGGCGTATCAGGTTTATGTCCGCTGTTTTCCCCGGCATAAATCCTATCTGATCAACACCAACTACTGAAAGAACTACAGCTCTCAGTCGGCGGGCCAGCACTTTAGCGAATATTTTCGCATCTAAATTTAAAAGTGAGATAGGCCTATAGGAACTACACTGGTCTGGAGGCCTCCCAGGCTTGTGTATCACCACAATAATTGCTTCTGGAAAAGAAGGGGGCAGAGAACCACATTCAAAAGCATGGTCAAAAAGCACGCGAAGTCTGGCGGTTATACCATTCAGCCGGAAAACCATCCAGACCAGGAGTTTTTCTCGCAGCCAGAGAGCTGATTGCCAGGGCAATCTCTGTCTCCGAAATCTGTTTAGCTAATAGTTCTTGATCATCTGTATCTAATTTAGGAATCGGTTTATGTCCGTTGAAGAGCAAGAAGTCTTGGATCTATATAAGTGAGAGTAATATGAAGCAAATTGGTTACACACCTCCTTTGGTCCAGTCAATAATATCCCACTGTTAGATATAACCCCCGATACCATTGTCTGTGGGACCTCTGTACGCGCCAAATATGCCAGAGCTCTACAGTTTTTATCTCCATCTGAAAAAATATTTTGTCTTTGGACTAGGGAGTTTTTTCTGAGTATATTCAGTAAGGTGCAGATCAAATAGACGCTGCGCCTCTAACCATTTTCCCTTATACTCATCATTAGTATTCTGTATAAACTCCTGTTCACTAATAACAACTGCCTTCTCTAGTTTGATCCTGTTAAAGGGTTTCTGCCCAATCTGGTTTTCTTACAGTAATCAGATGAGCCGTTTTCTTAAAAAAAGCACTTTTATAATATGTAAATTAGGCGTACTAGGTGCAAGAGGCGTTTACCTTGCACCTAGTAATCGCCGTGTTCCTACCTCTAGTGCCGCCTCCTTCTTCCTGATTGACAGGGCCAGGCAGCTTGCTCGATGAGCTGCCGGCCCTGACCTCGATCGAAATCCCGCGCCTGCGCCGTGTAGGCTAAATTCTGCGCAGGCGCAGATAGTTCACCCGGCCGCCCGGCTCCTGCCTCTCTCACTGCGCCTGCGCCGTGCGGAGTAAAAGCGGCGCAGGCGCAGTGAGTTCCGCCGGCTCCCGGGTCTCTCACTGCGCCTGTGCAGGCGCACTGAGAGACCCGGGAGCCGGGCGGCCGGCGGAACTCACTGCGCCTGCGCCGCTTTTACTCCGCACGGCGCAGGCGCAGTGAGAGAGGCAGGAGCCGGGCGGCCGGGTGAACTATCTGCGCCTGCGCAGAATTTAGCCTACACGGCGCAGGCGCGGGATTTCGATCGAGGTCAGGGCCGGCAGCTCATCGAGCAAGCTGCCTGGCCCTGTCAATCAGGAAGAAGGAGGCGGCACTAGAGGTAGGAACACGGCGATTACTAGGTGCAAGGTAAACGCCTCTTGCACCTAGTACGCCTAATTTACATATTATAAAAGTGCTTTTTTTAAGAAAACGGCTCATCTGATTACTGTAAGAAAACCAGATTGGGCATCAGGTGGCATTTGCACATTGCAAATGCCATCCTGTTTAGTATGCCCAAATCTGGTGACAGAAACCCTTTAATGCGTAGTTCTTTCCTATGTGTTGCTATGGCATAAATAAGAAACCCTCTCATCACAGATTTGAACGCATCCCACTCTACCAAAGGATTTGAGGTTCCTTCATTTTCAGTCCAATAATGTTCCATAGCCTCATAGCTACTACCTGTCACCGGTAAGACTAGCCATACCGGATTTAGACACCATCCTCTGTCTGGTGGGGTCAGAGGTTGTGATAGCATCACTAACAGAGGTGCATGATCTGAGATACCTCTAGGTAAGTATTCACTAGTTCTAATATAGGGTAATAGATCCATACTAACAAAAGCTAGGTCTATCTGAGACAAAGAACCAGTCGAGGCTGAGTAACATGAGAATTGTGCAGAATCTGGATGAAGATGCCGCCAAATCTATATTAGTCCATGTGTCTCTGCCCAACATAAAAGAGACCTATTATGTGATGCCTGGGGATATAACCTATCTCTCAGGGGATCTAAAGTTGCATTATAATCTCCCATAATAATCAGAGGGAGTGTCGGTAGCATTATAACTTTACTCATAATGGTATCAAGTAAATCTCTATCAAAGGGGGGGAGGTACATAGAGTCCTATAATCAGGTATTGTATTCCTGTGATGTTAGCCTGTAACAGTACATATCTCCCTGAATTATCTGTTTGAACAGATTGTAATTGGAAGGGAAGGCTCTTAGCAACTAAGACAGATACTCCTCTTGCATAGTTCGAATAAACCGCATGGTATACAGGACCCACCCAAGGACGCCTAAGAGCCATAGTTTTCTGTCCTCTAAGGTGCGTTTCCTGTAACACCACTACATCAGGGTCATATGATTTTAAATAATTAAAAACCAAAGAACATTTGATCTTGTCATTCAAGCCCCTGACGTTCCAAGATATTAGTTTAACCGATGCCATGTGGCCACCATTGACATAATCCTGAATCCCCAGGTCCCATGGAGGAGCAAGCACCCACGTTCAAGCGTCTAACATTCACAAACCCAACTGTTGTATCCCCCCAACCCTGCCCAGACCTACCCAACATGGTTGAGCCTCAAACCCTAACTTAAACAATAGGGCGTTTCTTCACCCCTAGCTAACTAAGCGTGTCTTTGCTCACACACTCTTCACATAAACAATGAGAAAAAAGTACAGAACTCAATAACAAGAGAACTATTTCGTCAGCCAAGACTTCTCACTTTCAACAGGCTTTTACCTCTAAGGAAAAAGGATTAATAAGTACGGGACCGTATAGGAGGAGACATTTAAACAGCAGAGAAAGCAAGAGCAATTACCGTATTATAAGTCTCCTTATATCTACGTGAGATCCATATGTGCTCAGCGGCGAGGTCTCACGTCCAAGCGTCTGTCCAACCAGTCTGCAACCGCCTCAGGAGTTTCGAAGAATCGGACATTTTCACCGTCTTGAATTCAAAGTCGAGAAGGATATAACATCGCATATTTGATATTCTGCTCCCTCAGGCGGGCTCTAACATTGTTAAATTGCCTTCTCCTTTTCTGCACCTCCGAAGTAAAATCCGGATAAAAGGATAGACCTGTATTTTCGCAGGCAATGCTTCCCTTCTCTCTGGCCGCTAGTAGTATAGCATCTCTGTCTCTGTAATTCAGGATTTTCATTATGAAGGGTCTAGCTGGAGCTCCTGGAGGCAGTGGTTTAGTGGGGACACGATGGGCTCTTTCAACAACAAAGCAATTAGATAGGGTGACAGGTTGAAGGGTATCTCTAATAAATTGCTCTGCAAAAACTTCCGGAGTAGATCCTTCCACCCTCTCCGGCAGCCCTAATATACGGATATTATTTCTTCTATTCCGATTTTCAGCATCTTCTGCCCTTGCTTGCAGTGACTTTACTTGTTGCTGGAGTTGTCTAATAATATTTTCACTTGCTCGCGATGCGTCTTCTACATCACCTAATCTACGCTCCACCTCAGTGGTTCTTTCACATATTTTATCAAAATCATGCCGTAGGCAACTAAGGTCTGCTTGAACATGGTCAATTTTTGCAATGAGAGTAGCTTGACAAGTAGCAATAGCCTTCATAATTTGTGAAGTTTCTACTGATGGAATCATAGGAATCTCTTCTTCTCCCTGTTCTGTTTGACTCATGGCGTCTGTGTACAATTTGAGCCCTGGTGTAGTAGTGGCTGTACTTGTTTTGCGGCCCATATAACTGGAATATCTTTACAGTCACTCTCTAAGCCTCCTCCACCTCGTCCCCGCCGCCATGTATAACGCACCGCTGAGGCTCCTTCTCTCCTCCGGCCGGCGGTATGTGATGCTTGGTGCTGTAACAGCGTGTCCGCACCTCGCTTTGTCCCAGTTCGCTCACTCTAGTGCCTGTCAGGTTCCCAGCAGCTGTAGGGGTTCACTTTGATATGGTTGAAGATGGTTTCCCCGGGTAATCAGGAGTTTATCCTTAGGATTCTGGAGGAGCTCTGTTCAGACACGTCCTCACGCCATGCACGCTAGGCCACGCCCCGGAGGTTCGGATCTGAGCATGGGATGGGAGCCTAATCTGAGTATTGGGGGGTCTGATCAGAGAATGAGGGGGTCTAATCTGAGCATGGGGGTTCTAATCTGAGTATTGGGGGGGGGGGTCAGATCTGAACATGAGGGTCAGATCTGAGCATGGGGTGGGGGTCCTGATCTGAGCAGGGGGGTCTTATCTGTGCAAGGGTTCTGGTCTGAGCATGGGGGGTAATATCTGAGCATGAGGGTCAGATCTGTGCATGGGGGGGTCTTGTGTGAGCATGAAGGGTCTGGTTGAGCTTGGGAGGTCTGATCTGAGCATTTAGCAGATCTGAGCACTGAGGGTCTGACACTGGAAGTCCGATTTGTGTTGAGGATCATATTTTAGGTCAGATGAGGATTGGGGGTCTGATTTATAAGTCTGATCTGAGGTCTGATGAAAAATATTTTTTTTTTTCTTATTTTTCTCCACTAAATCTTAGGTGCATCTTATAGGGCTATCGTGTGCCAATGTATAGCTTGTGGCTCCTGGTAGTCATCTGTTTTTTTTCCTGGCTCTTTGTGTCTGTAAGGTTGGCCACCCCTGGTTTAGAATATTTCCCTATTTGTATAGGCATTGTCCCACACACATCAGTCAGGCTGTTGTCCCTGGTTACGGCCACAGCGGCCATGTAGTAGTGGTGGTCAGCTTGCTCCTTTTCAAACCCGCTCTGAGGTAACTGCTGTATTGTGAACGCACATTGCATGAGCATGCGGAGACACATCTTAGGGTACTTTCACATCAGTCCACCAGTCTGGAAGCGCAGACAAAAATTCTACAACCCTAAGATGTGTCTCCGCATGCTCATGCAGTGTGCATACACAATACAGCAGTTACCTCAGAGCAGGTTTGAACAAGAGCAAGCCGGCCACCACTACTACATGGCCGCGGTGGTCGTAACCAGGGGCAACGGCCTGACTGATGTGTGTGGGACAATGGAAATACAAATAGGCAAATCTTCTAAACGGTACATTTTATATAAATACATTCTATTAGTAATAATTTTGGTATGGCTATATCTAACTATACAAACTACATTTGTGAGATGGGAATACCCCTTTAAGTACGTAGCGTACAGAGCGATGGTAATTTAACCTACTTTTCTAAGGTTCTTCATTACTGCTGAAACATGTATGTTCCGGCAGGTCTCTCCTGCACCCAGGTACATGCACACAGAGCGGATTACCCATGGAAATGGTGAGGACAGTCTGCAAGGTAATACGGTACCAGCCAAGATCAGATTTTCAAAATCTCAAAGGATGGCACATTTCTAAGGTGGAAATTGACCTTCGACGTGGATTTTTGTAATCCACAGCATCTAAATGGTTGTATCAAAACCTCTAAGTCACAAAACACACAAAAATCCACATAAACTGCACTGCCATCTGCATCTGCCCATGAAGCTATGATAGCAGTTTAACAGGAGGTCAAAACTGCTGACAGCCTCCCTTGGTACGGCAACACAGACTCTTTCGAGGCAGATCTGCCTGCAGGATTTTCAGCCAAAGGAGGCTGAAAATCCTTACTCTATATTTCCGATTCTTTTCAAATCCACTTCAGATTTTGGGAAAAAAAATCCTGCAGAAAGATCGCATGTTAAGTCACCTTTAAAACATGGCATCTCGGTGGCTCAGTGGTTAGCACTGATGCCTTGCAGCGCTGTGATCCTGACTAAGGCCCCATTCACACGACCGTATGTATTCCGTGATCTGTATAAAAACGGAACCGAAGACATACGGAAAGTCTTCCGTAGTGTTCTGTAATTTTGCGGACCCATTGACTTTAATGGGGCTACGGACGTGATTTTGCGGCCAAGTATAGGACATGTTTCATTATTTTTGCGGGAGAACTTCCGTGAGATACGGGATACGGAATGCACACAGTGTGCATTCCGCATTTTTTTCTCCTATGGAAAAATGAATGGGTCCGTATGGTTCCGCATCTTATCCGCAAAAATGCGGATAAGATGCGGAAATGTACATACGGTCGTGTGAATGAGGCCTAATAAGGACAACATCTGCATGGAGTTTGTATGTTCTCCCCGAGTCTGTGTACAACTTCAATACAATGATCTATGGCCGACATCTGCAGTCTGAGAGAAATGTTTCACATCCTATCTCTCTATTCTCATAACAGGGATATTTTACACATATCAGCAGTTAGAATAGCCGCGTGTCATAATCCCCTGACTATAGGAATTTTATCAAGATAAGGTCTCATGCACAGGACTGTAGTTCTGGTCGAGAACAGGTATTTCTACTGATGGGAGTGAAACTGCGGGATGCACACAACCGGTATCCGTATTTTATGTTTGTCATTTGAAGACTACAAAATGGACACGATTGTGTGCATGAGGCCTTAGGTTGCTGTGTTTTTTTTTTGTTGTTGTGCCATTTCTATGGTTTTAGCCACCCCAAGGGGCCTGTGACACCCAACGAAATAGTACAGGCCACAGACTTCAAATTGCAAGAAAATCCCTCCAGGTTTATTCACCACTGAGCCCTTCTCAAGTCAGATATACAAAACCCAGCCAGAAAGGGCATCAGCATGACAACCTCCATCAGGCTACAATCATACATGCAGGTTCTGACGCAGTTTTCTGAGCCAAACCCAGAAGGGAATCCAACAGTGAAGCAAAGTCCTTGCTTTAAATTTCTCATTCCTCTTAAACCCACTGCTGGTTTCAACGCAAAAAACTGCACGTGTGATTGTGGTTTTAGGTGCGGATTTTAGAGTGAGATCTGCTGTAAAACCGCCTGAACCCGTGTGCAGTCACCTTAAGGGCTCATGCACACGACCGTATGCATTTTGCGGTCCACAAAAAATACGGATGACGTCCATGTGCATTCTGTATTTTGCGGAACAGAACAGCTGGCCCCCAATAGAACAGCCCTATCCCTGTCTGTAATGTGGACATTAATAGGACATGTTCTATTTTTCTTTTTGCGGAACGGAAACAAAATGCACACGGAGTGGAACTATTCATTTCAATGGGTCCACAAAAGAAAAACGTAAGGTACTCCGTGTGCATTCCATAAAAAAATAGAACATGTCCTATTATTGTCCACATTACGGACAAGGATAGGACTGTTCTATTAGGGGCCAGATGTTCTGTTCCACAAAATATGGAATGCACACAGACTTAATCCGTATTTCTTCCGGATCCGTTTTTGCGGACCGCAAAATACATATGGTCATGTGAATGAGCCCTAAAGCTGAGATATTTATATGCAGATCTGACCTTGTATTACTTAATCCGATGTGTATGACGGCCACAGACCACAGATATCACCATATTTACCTCAAGTGTCTGCAGATAAAAATCTCATGTTTGATTCAATTTCAGTTTGGAGAGAGTCACATGCACTGCCCCCACCGTTAATGGGAGTAAAGCCGGCCATACATGAGGTAACTGACAGCGGAATACTCCTTCATCTGACAGCTAGCTCTCCCATAAATGTGCATGCTCTTTCGAGCATGCATGTGTAGTGACTGGGGAGAGGCAGCACTTTATCTTCCTTCTAACAAACAGATTGGGGATCCAACATGCCCGATCATTATCTCCCCATACACATCACATGGTTCGCTGGAGCGCCTGCAGGGCAGCTGATAGGCGGTGGTGTGGGGTGTCAGACCCCGGACACTCCTGAGGATGCTTAGCATGGTCACCTCTGATCTTTATAAGTGACATGATCTAAAGACCAATTACACAGTAAACTGCATAATTCACAACTTTTTGGATGGTCAAAGAGGGACACTTATGGTTCAATGTGTGAAATTCCGTTTCCTGTATATTTATACACTTTAAAGGGGTTTTCCAAGTTCTTAATACTGATTGGTGGGGGTCCAATACCCAGGACCCCCGCTGATCATCTGTTTGAGAAGACACTGGGGCTCCTGTGAGCTCCACAGCCTTCTCTCAGCTTTTCCTAGGTTAGTGACGTCACATTCACGTGTCATATGGCCTTGGGGCAGCTCAGCCCCATAGAAATGAATGGAGCTGAGCACAATCCCAAGCACGGCCGCTGTATAATGTACGGAGCTGTGCTTGGTAAGCTGAGAGAAGGCAGTGGCGATCACAAGAGCACGGGCGCCTTCTCAAACAGCTGATCGGCGGGGGTCTCGGGTGTCAGACCCCCCACCAATCAGATACTGATACGTCATCAGTATTAAAGTTTTGGAAAACCCTTTTAATAGTTTTCTTAGTGCACAGTAGCACAAAGACCATCTGATTACAGAAATTTCTAAAATCCAAATTGCATGAATGAAATAATATACAAGGTGGGCTCTAAAATACTGAGAGTTGCCAGACCAACACTTTCTGCATCAATATTGTAATTGTCACAATACAAATCTATCCCTGAGATCAAAAAGAGGGAGACTTGTGAGGTTTGGTAGAATGTGCTCATCCTCAGGACTGTAAACTACCAAGAATTAGGGCACAGTTCAGCTCTCCAGGCAGAGCAATGACCACAGGAGACTATATTGTATGCCTACGGACAACCTGATGATAGTGACATAGGAGAAGACGCACAGAGATTACCGCAGGCGGTTACTCACCTGCTCGGGCTGCTGTGCTACTAATCAGACCGCATTAATAAGAAAGCACTATAAATACTATCAGCGCAGCTCCGCCACTCACCGTGTCACGTGATCGCCACTCCATCCCCGGCCAGCACTTCCTGCTTTTTCAGAGGCATCACCTCACGTGACTGTAGGGCTAGGAGGACTGTACCACCATTATGTGACGGGAGGAGGGAGTGCCATACAGTAGTAGGGTGTGACAGCTGGTGCGTCTGCATTCCCTTACATCAGCTACTAGCACAGGGTGTCCAGATCCTGCGTAGGTCACACTACAAGAAACGCACTAAAACCTGCAGTCTGTGTTTTGTTCCGTACTGGATCTAGCACAGAGATTAGGCAGAGTTCACACAGAGCATAATTGAATGAAAATGCTATACTGAGATAACGCATGCTTTTTTTCTTACTATGTAATAAAGTGCAGTCTGCTGTATAGTGGACCACCACCATAAAAAAACATCGCAGGAATGACGCCTGGCATTCAGTGATATACTGTACCTCAGGGCTTTACCGAACATAAGAGGAAAAATGT
This sequence comes from Rhinella marina, assembly GCA_900303285.1. Lineage (NCBI taxonomy): Eukaryota > Metazoa > Chordata > Amphibia > Anura > Bufonidae > Rhinella > Rhinella marina. The sequence continues at coordinate 352,456 of ONZH01029112.1, forward strand.
GCAAAAAGAGTGTTATCCAGCAGCTGTCAAAAGTTCCATCATGAGTTAGGCCTTATTCACATGTCTGTTTGGCATCAGTGAAAAAGACGGCAGGAGTTTAATATGTGCAGATGTCCATTTTTCTCCCGTTTGTCATCTTTTTTTTTGCATGCATTTACCAACTGCATTGCTAGCTTAAAAAGAGGCTTTCTGTTATGCCATCTCTGTTCTGTAAGTGGTTTTCACAGACCAATTGTATTTGGTCAGCAACATAAACCAAAGTACTGCATGCATCCTCAGTTTTTCCACTGACCCATGTTCACTGGAAAAACAAGGATGTGTGAATAAGGCCCCATTCACACGACTGTAGTTTCAGTTCGATCAGATTCGACCCATTCATTTCAATGGGGCCACAAAAGATGCCTACAGCATACTGCTGTCCGCGAGAATGCTATCAATTAATGATAACACCTCCCCTGTGTCCAACGATCAGCTACTGACAGCTATCTATATATACACACTTACACAGAGAATGCTATCAATTAATGATAACACCTCCCCATGTACAACTATCAGTGACTGACAGCTATCTATGTATACACACTTACACAGAGAATACTATCACTGATAACACCTCCCCCATGTACAACTATCAGTGGCTAACAGCTATCTGTGTATATACACACTTACACAGAGAATGCTATCAATTAATGATAACACCTCCCTGTGTACAACGATCAGCTACTGACAGCTATCTATGTATACACACTTACACAGAGAATGCTATCAATTAATGATAACACCTCCCATGTACAACTATCAGTGACTGACAGCTATCTATGTATACACACTTACACAGAGAATACTATCACTGATAACACCTCCCCCATGTACAACTATCAGTGACTGACAGCTATCTATGTATATACACTTACACAGAGAATACTATCAATTAATGATAACACCTCCCTGTGTACAACGATCAGCTACTGACAGCTATCTATGTATACACACTTACACAGAGAATACTATCACTGATAACACCTCCCCCATGTACAACTATCAGTGGCTAACAGCTATCTGTGTATATACATACTTACACAGAGAATGCTATCAATTAATGATAACACCTCCCTGTGTACAACTATCAGTGACTGACAGCTATCTATGTATATACACTTACACAGAGAATACTATCAATCACTGATAACACCTCCCCCATGTACAACTATCAGTGACTGACAGCTATCTATGTATACACACTTAGGCTACTTTCACACTGGCGGCAGGCCTGATCCGGCAGGTGAAGGGTGCTGCCGGATCAGGCCTGCCGCAGTGACATGTGTGGAGCCGGAACCGCGCTCCGGCCCCACACATGTCACACAGTACATACATATACATACACATAAACATACACACACATATAGACATACAAACACACATACATACTTACATGCTCCCCGGCAGGTCTTCGGAGCGTCAGGACGGCTCACACAGGTCACGATTCCCCACAGCGCCCTCTGCTGGGCGCCTGGTGGAATCGTCATCTGACGATTCCACCAGGCGCCCAGCAGAGGGCGCTGTGGGGAATCGTGACCTGTGTGAGCCGTCCTGACGCTCCGAAGACCTGCCGGGGAGCATGTAAGTATGTATGTGTGTTTGTATGTCTTTATGTGTGTGTATGTTTATGTCTGTATGTGTCTATGTGTACCCGGATCCGTAATGGACTCCATTGAAAGTCAATGGAGGGCGGATCTGGTTACCATTATGGTCACACCAGACGGATCCACCCCCATTGACTTGCATTGGGGGTCATTCCGGATCCGTCTTGGTGCGGATGCCTGGACCGGAGAGCAAACCGCAGCATGCTGCGGTTTGTTCTCCGGTCTGAAGACGGAACGGAATGCTTTCAGGAGCATTCCGTTGTTTTCAGTTCAGTTTTGTCCCCATTGACAATGAATGGGGACAAAACTGAAGCGTTTTATTCCGGTATTGAGCCCCTATGACGGAACTCAATACCGGAATTTTAAAACGCTAGTGTGAAAGTAGCCTTACACAGAGAATACTATCAATCACTGATAACACCTCCCCTATGTACAACTTTCAGGGACTGACAGCTATCTATGTATATACACTTACACAGAGAATGCTATCAATCACTGATAACACCTCCCCATGTACAACTATCAGTGACTGACAGCTATCTATGTATACACACTTACACAGAGAATACTATCAATCTCTGATAACACCTCCCTCATGTACAATTATCAGTGACTGACAGCTATCTATGTATACACACTTACACAGAGAATACTATTAATCACTGATAACATAGAAACAGAAGATTGACGGCAGAAAAAGACCACCTGGTTCATCTAGTCTGCCCTTTTATTATTCCTTTATTGTTATCTTAGGATAGATACATGTTTATCCCAGGCATGTTTAAATTCTGTTAATGTGGATTTATCAACCACCTCTGCTGGAAGTTTGTTCCAAGCTTCTACTACTCTTTCAGTGAAATATTTTCTAATGTTGTTCTTGACACCTCCCTGTGTATAGCTATCAGTGACTGACAGCTATCTATGAACACACTTACACAGAGAATGCTATCAATCACTGATAATACCTCCCCATGTATAAATATCAGTGACTGACAGCTATCCATGTATACAGACTTACACAGAGAATGCTATCAATCACTGATAATACCTCCCCATGTACATCTATCAGTGACTGACAGCTATCTATGTATACACACTTACACACAGAACACTATCAATCTGTTATCACCTCCTCTTTGTACATCTATCAGTGACTGACAGCTATCTATGTATACACACTTACACAGAGAATGCTATCAATCACTGATAATACCTCCCCTGTGTACAACTATCAGTGACTGACAGCTATCTATGTATACACACTTACACAGAGAATACTATCAATCACTGATAACACCTCCCCTGTGTACAACTATCAGTGACTGACAGCTATCTATGTATACACACTTACACAGAGAACACTATCAATCTGTTATCACCTCCTCTTTGTACATCTATCAGTGACTGACAGCTATCTATGTATACACACTTACACAGAGAATACTATCAATCACTGATAACACCTCCCCTGTGTACAACTATCAGTGACTGACAGCTATCTATGTATACAGACTTACACAGAGAATACTATCAATCACTGATAACACCTCCCCTGTGTACAACTATCAGTGACTGACAGCTATCTATGTATACAGACTTACACAGAGAATACTATCAATCACTGATAACACCTCCCCTGTGTACAACTATCAGTGACTGACAGCTATCTATGTATACACACTTACACAGAGAATCTCAGTCACTGATAACACCTCTGTGGTATATAAATGTATAAATTACAAGTTTTGCTCAGTCTTTTCCCACAAAACTAGATATCAATCTGCTCATCTCCTCCTGCTTTATAACATGCTGCCTGAAGATTGCACTGCATTACATGGTGACAGGTCCTCTTTAAATAGGATATTCCAGGATTTTAATGTTCAAAGCCTCAGTATAGGACAGGAATATCTGATCAGTGGGGGTCTGAGACTAGAGACATGCGGAGTTATGAAAAATTCGATTTGGCTGCTTTGCCAAATTTCACAAAGAAATTTGATTTGTGATAAATTACTTCAGAGCCATCTTGATTGAAGACATCACGCGATGACATGATCACTTCACCACGCTTGCCGGGTTTGGTGACATAATCACTGATGATGTGACTACACCAGCCAGTGCACCGGTGTGATGATGTCATACGTCACCCCGTGCAACATTTTGCGTGGTTTCTGCCATCAAGATGGCCGCGGCGGCCTCTTGTTTCCACAAATGGATGAGGTGAGGGTTTTTTCCTGAGGATAGGCCATCAATATTAAAATCATGGAATACCCATGTAAGTACCAAACTAGGGTGCATCCTTAAGGGGTTAAGAACTGGATTTTTGTTGTGCAAAAAGTTAAGTGTGCCAACATTTGTAACTTTTTGATGACAGTTTTCTGGCGCAAAGGGAATGAATTGAAATGTATTCCACCTAATGCATTCTTTTGAAGTTAATTTGTGGCTTGATAGTTAAAATCGATCACTACTGCTACAAAAAGTAGCATTGTAGCCCTAGTCTAAAGCAGATGTGTTACTTATAGTATGTGACTCAGACCAAATTTAGGAATAAAGAATCTTAGGGAACAGTCTCCTCAGTGGACATTTGAGCATAAGGGCCAATTCACATGACCATGTGAATGGGGCCACATCTATTCCACAATTTTGCAGAATAGATACAGCCCCATTCATTTCTATTTCCGGCATTTGATCTTGTCGAGCCTTGGCTCAGCAAGTAAAAACAAAACATGTGCAGGTAGAAAAAATGGAACAAAATGTAAAGTAATCAGTGTTAAATTTCTTAATGTATGTTGCACAACCGTGGCAGCTTTTCAAGTATTATGGAAACATTTCACAATTCAAGTACTTGAATGGTTTTGAAGAGATTAAGTGCATGAAAATAAACTTGAACAACTATATTTCATTAAATCAACTTTTGCCTTTCGTATATTTACATGTGTGCTTGTGACAAATGGCAAGTAAGTGTTTCTATGATGCACATGATGTTCAGTTGTATGGCAGTATAAAAGAACATACCGTATTTTTCACCCTATAAGACGCACTTTCCCCCCCCCCCAGAAGTAGGGGAAAAATGTGGTGCGTCTTATAGGGCGAATACAAGTGAGCACATCCATAAGGAAGCGCTCACTTGTACGTAGGGACCCCCATCAGTCCTCAGATCAGCCCACCCAGCCACTTATAAAAACCTTACTTACCTGTCCCGTGCTCCACTCTCTTCCCTGCCGGCGCACACTATGACCTGACGCTGCAGCGTCAGGCCATAGTGCGTGCCGGCAGGGAAAAGAGTGGAGCGCGGAACCGGAGGGCAGCGGCAGTGCAGGACAGGTAAGTAAGGTTTTTATAAGTGGCTGGGTGGGCTGATCTGAGGTCTGATGGGGCACAAGACGCTGCTTTGAGGTCTGATGGGGGCACAAGACGCTGATCTGAGGTCTGATGGGGGCACAATATGCTGATCTGAGGTCTGATGGGGGCACATTCTGCTGATCTGAGGTCTGATGGGGGCACATTCTGCTGATCTGAGGTCTGATGGGGGCACATTCTGCTGATCTGAGGTCTGATGGGGGCACATACTGTTGATCTGAGGTCTGATGGGGCCACATTCTGCTGATATGAGGTCTGATGGGGGCGCATACTGTTGATCTGAGGTCTGATGGGGGCACATTCTGCTGATCTGAGGTCTGATGGGGGCACATTCTGCTGATCTGAGGTCTGATGGCACAATGGCACATACTGTTGATCTGAGGTCTGTTGGGGGCACATTCTGCTGATCTGAGGTCTGATGGGGGCACAGTGGGCTGATCTGAGGTCTGGTGGGCGCACAGTGAGATAGAGTGGGGGCACAGTGGGCTGATATGGGGCCATAGTGGGCTGATCTGAGGTCTGTTAGCGGTCTGACATGGGGGGCTGATGGAGTTCTGACATGGAGGGCTGATATGGGGGTCTGATGTGATGTCCTGAAATTTATGGCCAGTCTGATAAGAGGATCTGATGAAAAATATTTTTTTCTTATTTTCTTACTCTAAAACCTAGGTGCGTCTTATGGGCCGGTGCGTCTTACGGTAATTTAATTTTTTCTATAAATAGGAAGTACAAGTGAAGATAAACTTAAAGGGGTTGTCCGGATTCAGAGCTGAACCCGGACATACCCTTAATTTCACCCAGGCAGCCTGCCTGACTAGAGCATCGGAGCATCTCATGCTCCGTTGCCCTCCTTTGCCCTGCGCTAATTAGCGCAGGTCAAAGGCATTTTGCCTTTGCTCTGCCAGGAGGAGACTTCCGCCCAGCAGTGAGCCCGGTGATGTCACCGGCACTGATGGGCAGGCTTTAGCCTCCGCCCGGCAGTGTGTATTATATAAATAAAAGAGCCCTTACCCTGCGCGATCTAGCGCAGGGCAAGGGAGGGCATCGGAGCATGAGATGCTCCGATGCTGACATCAGGCAGGCTGCCTGGGTGAAATTAAGGGTATGTCCGGGTTCAGCTCTGACTCGACTGTTCCCCTCCCCATCTCCTGCTGATTCAGTGAAAAATGTGTAGATGGATCGGCTGTGTCAGATTTGATTCAGGACTACTCCTAAGGGCATTATTTTATTGGTTCTCATGGTCCTTTAACTCATGTACAGGGACCTGGTACCACCAAAGTAGTCTTTGTTTAAGTGGCTGCTGCCTCATGGGGATCAATAGACACCGCTGCAGAGCACCAAGGGAGCAGGCAAAACCATAGTCAAGGACAGACCAAGGTCAGGGTAGGCAGAGTTTCTAATGTCCGGTAAACAGTCCAAGGTCAGGGCGGGCAGCGCGTTGGCTGAATGGAGATCAGGCAAAGGTCTGATCAGACAGTGAAGGTCAGGTCAGACAGTGAAGTTGCAGGAACCTAGCGAACTAGAACCTATTGCTCAGGCATCTTCCGACAGGGGAAGGTGCCTTAACCCCTTCAGGACCCAGCCTGTTAAAAAGAATGGAATGGTAATACAAGATATAGCAATGTAGCTCGGGGTGGTTCAGTCCGATGTGTCTGTGATAAGGAATGACGTATCAAAGATTCGGGACAGAGTTACTCTTATAGAGAAGTCTGTGGGCTCCTTAGAGTCTGAAGTTGAAGTATTAAAATTCAAAATTGCTACCCTCAGGTCTGATTATAATATGTTACAAAAAAAAATAGTGGACTTGGAAGACAGGTCATGGCGATGTAATGTGAGAATCCTGGGGTTACTTGAGGGTACAGAAGAAAAAAATTCGGCAGGAATGATTCAAACTTTGATCCTGGAGAATTTTGGAAAGGAATATTTTTCTTCTTTATTTTTGGTTGAGAGAGCGGATCGGGTTCCTGGGGGCAAACCAACTCCAGGAAATCTGCCACGGGTACTGTTGGCAAAGATACTTACGTCACAAGACAGAGATACAATCTTAAAGAGGGCCAGGGTATGCCCTCCTGTTTTATATAATGGCAGTAAATTGTGTTTTTTTCCGGATTTTTCAAAAGAGGTCCAAGAAAAGAGACGTAGTTTCTTCTCAGTCAAAAAGCGTCTTCGGGCTAAAGACATTAAGTATTCTGTTTTGTATCCAGTTAAACTTCGGATTATTATTGAGGGGGTAACCTTTTTTTTTTTTATATGCCAGATCTCACCAGCGATTGGCTTGATCTGAACAATATAATATACAAGAGATAATGGAGGGATGAGCACTCTCTTATCTGGCTTCCTTTATGGTGTATGTTCTAGTATTGGGGATATCACTTGATAATACCAAATCAATGGAAGTCTAATTCAATCTTGAATACAAAGATATATTTAATAGTGTGTGTAAAAAAGCTGGCGCATATAAGAATACTTGATTACATATAAAAATGGGAATAATATATATAAAGAAATAAAGGATTACGAATATTAATGAAAATACAATGAATTAAAATAGAGTATAATAAAAATAAAAGTACAAATAAAAATAAAACGTCTTCAGTTTGTCCGTGTAGTTGGTTCACCTAAGTAGCAAAGTTCAGTTGATATAGAGGCAGTTCATAAAAGAGCGTTAAAAGTTCATGTATATGTTCAGAATGACAAATAATTCTCAATTCCTCTGAATAAAATAGCCAAATGATAATGAAGTGCTAGATAAATATAGTATCACCATGCATGAAGTGATTGGTTTGCACTTTGTATCAAATAGTGATGGTTATAATTCATGTGTATCTCAGTACATTACCGCTCCTTGGATCGATGTGTTGCTGGCGTTTGGTTCCTGTCCTCAGCATCTGTGTTTGGGTGGCTGGCCTGAACGGGCTTGCCGCGTGCTTCCTTAGCGGGATTAGTACGCGCGCCTACCTCCTCACTTGCAGCGTCCCATGTGGCGTCCCACGCTGGGTACCTGCTAGCGTTCGGTGAGGGGGTGTTCCAAGTGCAGCAGTGCTTGCTGTATTCAGCGCTCTGTGAGTCAGTCTTTGTAATTCTGCTCCTAATTAGGAATGTTGTTGAGATACTTTATTGCAGAGTGTGTATCCTTTTCGTATTGAATTCCTCAGGGACGTCCCTTGTGTGCCAAAGAGAGCAAGGTCTAGTACTCTGCCCAGACGCGTTTCGGGGTCTATTAGCTGCCCCTTCCTTCCTGCCCCTTATATATTTCATTTTTTAATTGAAATTATAAATAAAAACACATGTATTTAATATGTAATACTCAACAGAGGTCAACGCGATATATGGACTATAATGGATAGAAAACTGAAGCTCCCCTTTGGAAACACATGTGTGTGGATTTGTTTTTTTAAAAGAGACTATGGGCAAAATGAGCCATATATTCCATACCAGACTTTCCGGGGAACAAAGTAAAGATAACTCCTCCTATTTGCCAAAAAGAGTATAACATCCTGGGAAGAGAGAAGGTCTAGTTACCACTGAGGAAGGGGCAGCTATTAGACCCCGAAACGCGTCTGGGCAGAGTACTAGACCTTGCTCTCTTTGGCACACAAGGGACGTCCCTAAGGAATTCAATACGAAAAGGATACTGTCACGCAAGGTCGGCGTCGCGCTCCCTCTGCACGACATCGCCGGACCTCTCCGCCTCCCTAGAGATGAGCAATAGGGAATTGAAGTGCTGGTCTTGTCAGCCAGCACTTCATGAGTTAATTCTCTGTTTGGGTTTAGCCATGTGGTGCTGATCACACCACATGGCTACTTTACATATTGTTTGGACAGCTTGCTCCGCCTCAGGTCATGTGATGCTGGCCACATCACATGATCCTGGGTGGGCTATTTAAAGATGGCAACTGCCTCACTCAGATGCCTGTGATTAGTCTTCTGAGATCAGTGCTGTGTGTTGGACCTTGCTGTTGATTATTGGTATACTGGATTTTGGCTTCGGACTTAGACTACGCTTTTGCGATTCCCCTCGGTATTTGACGTGACCTCCTGTTCTTGACTTGGCTTGCTGACTATTCTGCTATTGTGTTTGTTCTGTCTGTGTTCGTCTTTCCCTGTGTTCCCTTCCCTTCCCTGTGCACGTACTCAGCATAGGGACTGTCTCCAAGTTACGGTTTTGCCGCCTAGGGCATCTACTGTAAGTAGGCAGGGAAAGAGGTGGGGTTCAGACAGGGCACACTATCCCTTGTTTCCCTGTCGTGACAGATACACACTCTGCAATAAAGTATCTCCACAACATTCCTAATTAGGAGCAGAATTACAAAGACTGACTCACAGAGCGCTGAATACAGCAAGCACTGCTGCACTTGGAACACCCCCTCACCGAACGCCAGCAGGTACCCAGCATGGGACACCACGTGGGACGCTGCAAGTGAGGAGGTAGGCGCGCGTACTAATCCCGCTAAGGAAGCACGCGGCAAGCCCGTTCAGGCCAGCCACCCAAACACAGGCGCTGAGGACAGGAACCAAACACCCGCAGCACACCGATCCAAGGAGCGGTAATGTACTGAGATACACATGAATTATAACCATCACTATTAACCGCTTACTTGTGCCATCACTATTTGATACAAAGTGCAAACCAATCACTTCATGCATGGTGATACTATATTTATCTAGCACTTCATTATCATTTGGCTATTTTATTCAGAGGAATTGAGAATTATTTGTCATTCTGAACATATACATGAACTTTTAACGCTCTTTTATGAACTGCCTCAATATCAACTGAACTTTGCTACTTAGGTGAACCAACTACCCGGACAAACTGAAGACGTTTTATTTGTACTTTTATTTTTATTATACTCTATTTTAATTCATTGTATTTTCATTAATATTCGTAATCCTTTATTTCTTTATATATATTATTCCCATTTTTATATGTAATCAAGTATTCTTATATGCGCCAGCTTTTTTATACACACTATTAAATATATCTTTGTATTCAGGATTGAATTAGACTTCCATTGATTTGGTATTATCAAGTGATATCCCCAATACTAGAACATACACCATAAAGGAAGCCAGATAAGAGAGTGCTCATCCCTCCCTTATCTCTTGTATATTATATTATTTCTGTTAACGGTTTTGGGGTAAAAACCGCTGGGATTTGAGCACCTCGAATCCACCTATCCTAGAGCGGTTGAGCCACTATAACATAACTGTTTCTTGATCTGAACAATGTTTAAGTAGCTGTGTATTTGTTTTTGTTTTTTTTTTAAGGTGGTGGCGGGGGTTGGTGGGGTGGGGAAGGGTTGGCCCTAGTAGAGAGGTCTGCTGCTTTATAGCTATGGATTAAAGGGGATGGCGGGAGGGTTTAGGGGTATTAGGGGTTGGGTGGGGTGAGGTCGGGGTGTTGGGGGTTTGCGTCACGATTTGTCTCTTTTGAAGGGTGTAGGGGCCCTAAGGGACCCCTGTTTTTGGGATCTTGTTGTTTTAGGCTATATCAGTAAGAGTTCTAATGTGGAATGTACGAGGTCTTGGGGATTGGTTAAAGAGACAAGCGGTTTTTGATCTAGTTCAGAGACATCTGCCAGCTGTTGTTTGTTTATTAGAAACCCACCTCACTGAGGAATCACTTGTGTGGATCAATAGAGGATGGGCCCCGCAAACATTTCATTCAACTTATATCAGCTACTCCAGGGGAGTGTCTGTGTTTATACATAAAAAGATCGATTTTGTCTGTGAGACGTCCTCTATTGACAAGCAGGGAACCTCCTTGGAGGAACATGTATTCTAGCCTTTATATATATTCCTCCACCGTTTTCTTTTTATGTTCTTAACAGACTATTAACCTTTATGGAACAACGCCCAAATTGTCTCAAACTTGTTAAGGGGGATTTTAACTGTGTAGTTAATCCTGAGATGGATAGGATTTCTGTGGGAGGAGTTGCCCATTCTATAATTAATCAGGGACCCCCTTTGTTACAATTCTGTCAGGAGTCGGGTTTTGTGGATGTTTGGGGGTATATAGGTTGGGGGAAAAGAAAGAGAAGGCCTTGAAAGAAGCCGCAATCCTTGGGATGAATCAGTTCTCTAAGAATAAAACAGACAAGAATATACGGGTAATGCAGAATGCAAGTCAGGTGTATTCCGAGTTTCTTTTGGTAAGGCCCAGCAGAGACTTTTCTTTAAGGGACAAAAATATTTTTGTGAGTCTGGTTGTCCAGGGAAACTGTTGGCTAACATTATTAGTAATCAGGATCAAAAGGAGGATATAGCCAGTATTTGTTTACCTGATAGTACAATTATCGAGAAACAGGATCAAATAAAGGGTGTATTTTTAAATCACTTTGCGGAATTATGTACATCAGATAATAATGTCTCAGAAGAGGTGATGGATGGATGCCTATCTAGACTCCATCACTTTCCTGGTTCTTACTGAGGAGCAGAGGGAATCCTTGAAGCTGAGTTCTCCCTATAGGAATTAGAGGCTGTAATAAGAGCATGTTCCGGAAACTCTTCCCCTGGGTCAAATGGTTTACCTTTATCGTAAGTATGGAGAGATTATTCTCTCGCGTCTTTTGAGGGTATTCACTGATTCATTGGAAGATGGCTATCTTCCTGATTCAATGACAGAAGCGGTAATTATATTGATATTGAAAAAGGGGGAAGATCCGTTAGATATTGGATCATATAGACCGATATCGCTTTTGAATACAGATGTTAAGCTCCTTTCAAGGATGTTTCAAGGCTTTCAAGGCTACACGGCTTTCCACAGTGATTTCCATGATTATTCATCCTGATCAGAATGGGTTTATTCCTAATAAAGGTACACACTATAATCTATACCGACTTTTTGTGAATATGCAGTCCTCTCCTGGGGGTTCCCGCTCCATCCTGTCTTTGGATGCTTCTAGGGCTTTTGATAGGTATTTTGGTACAAGGTTCACATCCATGATTAAACTTCTTTATCAGTCCCCTATTGCTAGACTGAATATTAATGGGAGTTAACTTCGAGTTTTATGTTATCCAGAGGTACGTGGTAAGGTTGTCCACTCTCCCCATTATTGTTTGATATATATATATTGAACCCCTTGCCCTTAGTGTTAGACAAGATACAGAGATTGAGGGGTTTGGAATATTGCGCAGGGAGGATTGTATTTCTCTATATGCGGACAATGTTTTATTTTTTATAGATCACACAGATATAACCCTCCCAAGAATTATTCGTATAGTAAACTCTTTTGGAGAAGTCTCGGGTTTGGACATTAATTGGTCAAAAACTACCCTTATGTTATTGGATGGGTCTCAATATGTGAGTGAGGGGTCGTTGTTAGAGATGAGCGAGCATACTCGTCCGAGCTTGGTGCTCGTTCGAGTATTACGGTACTCGTAAGTGCTCGCTGCTCGGACGAGTATCTCGCCATGCTCGAGGAAATGGCAACTTCTGCATTGTGCATTTTTGGCGCCTAAAAACTCAGCCAATTACAAGCCAGGAGACTCTGCGGTACACCCAGCATCACGTGGGGCCCTTACATGTCGATAGCAGGGGTTGGCTGGCCTGATCAGGTGACCCTGGAATATACTAGTGACTGGCCGCGGTGCTCGGCTCAGATGCTGTCTGGATGTCATTAGGGATAGAGCTGCTGCGTTTCAGGGAGAGTGTTAGGGCCTGCATTTAGTTCTTTGTTAGGCAGGAGTGATCTCCCAAGAACCCAACAGCCCTTCTAAGGGCTACAAGAAATTTTTTTTTTGTCTCCTGGCTTGGCTGGCTGGCTGGCACTAGTAGTGCAGCTATCGCCATATATAACCCCTTTTTTTTTTTAATGTTATATCTCAGTGATACAAATCCATTTCACACAGCAGTGTAGAACCATTCTGTGTGTCACAGTTCAGTACACTCACTCCAATCCGTATTTTCTGTCCAGGTGACACTTTCTGTACGTCACTTAATCCAACCGGGTCTTTTGCTCTCACGTATATAGCTTGATCCCAAAAATCTCTGTGCGACATTTGTCTGGGTCGCAGTCAAAATAGCCACCGTCAGCAGGGTGTGAGTTAGCTCTACGATAGTTTCTGCATGTCACGTTCCAAAAAAAACAAAACTAAAAAAAAAAAAATATTAAAAAAATATATATATAAAAAAAATAGTTTTTTGTTGTTTTAGCTCAGTGATACGAATCCATTTCACACAGCTGCGTGGAACCATTCTGTCTGTCACAGTTCAGTACACTCACTACAATCCGTATTTTTTGTCCAGGTGACACTTTCTGTACGTCACTTAATTAAACCAGACTGAACAAGTTTGTGGGTTTCAGTACAGCAGGCCCATTTATTTTTTATTTTTTATATAATACATTTATATACAGAAAATGTTGAACCCCAGGGCTAAGGGTCGAGGATGAGGGCGTGGGCTTGGGCATTCAATTACTGCAGGGGGCAGAGGCCGTGGTCCTGGGCAGGGTGAGACAGTACCTGCTGATGAGGGAGCTGTGGAACGCTGCAGAGCTACACTCCCTAGCTTCATGTCTCAACTTACAGGGACACGTGGTAGAGGACTGTTGAAACCACAACAGTGCGAACAGCTGATGTCGTGGATTGCGGACAATGCTTCAAGTAATTTGTCCACCAGTCTTCCACGCAGTCCACCCACGTTACCCAAGGGAGCACTCCTCTGGCTCCTCCACCTCAACCTCCTTCCCCCCAGTCTGCCCCCTCCCAGGAAAATTTGGAATGCGATCCGGCATACTCTGAGGAACTGTTTTCTGGACCCTTCCCAGAGTCACAAACCACTTCTCAAGTTGCTGCTGACCTCGTTCCCGATGCCCAAGTTTTCCAACTGTCGCAGTCTGTGGGAGATGATGATGATGATGACAATGTTGAGTTAGTGGAAGAAGTTTGTAAAGAGGTGTCGGACGATGAGGAGACACGGTTGTCAGACAGTGGTGAAGTTGTCATGGCAGGAAGTCCGAGGTGGGAGCAGACTGAGGAATCGGAGGATGACGAGGTGACTGACCCAAGCTGGGTTGATAAGCCCAGTGAAGACAGTGCTTCTGAGGCGGAGGCGAGTGCTGCACCAGAACAGGTTGGAATAGGCAGTGGTGTGGCCAGAGGGAGAAGCAGGGCCAGAGCTGGTGCATCAGCAGCAACTGTTTCACGTAGTGAAGCTCCCGTGGCGAGGCCTAGATGTTCGCAAGTCTGGAGGTTCTTTAAAGAAAGTGAGGATGACCGACGGACTGTGGTGTGCAACCTGTGCCACACCAGGATCAGCAGGGGTGCCACCACTACTAGCCTAACCACCATCAGCATGCGCAGGCATATGAGTGCTAAACACCCCACTCAATGGAACCAAGGCCGTTCACCACCTCCTGCGGGTCACACCACTGCTCCTTCCCCTGTGTCACTCGCTGCCTCTGCTAGTCAACCCACTGCTCAGGACCCCGGCACGAGCGCCTCCCGCCGGAAAACCACACCTTCGCCTCCACGATCCTCCACAGTGTCCCCCAATGTGTCCCAGCGCAGCGTTCAGCTGTCTTTACAGCAGACACTGGAGCGCAAGAGGAAATACAGTTCCACCCACCCACATGCCCAGGCCCTCAACGTCCACATCTCCAAATTGCTGAGACTGGAGATGCTGCCCTATAGGCTGGTAGAGACCGAGGCCTTTCGCAATCTCATGGCGGTGGCTGCCCCTCGGTATTCGGTCCCCAGCCGCCACTATTTTTCCCGATGTGCCGTCCCAGCCCTACACCAGCACGTGTCACAGAACATCATCCGTGCCCTGACCAACGCTGTTTCTGAGAAGGTCCACCTAACCATGGACACGTGGACAAGTGCTGCCGGGCAGGGACACTATATCTCACTGACGGCACATTGAGTTAACTTGGTGGAGACTGACCCTGGGGCCGCTCATGTACTGCCCACACCGAGGATTGCGGGGCCTACCTCAGTCACGGTCTCTCAGACGTACTATGCCTCCTCCTCCGACCCCTCCTCCTCCTCCACCTCCTCCTCCGAATTACCATCCATGGGCACGGCGCCTTCAGCCGGTAGCTCTAGGCGCAGCAGCAGTGCCGTGGGTAAGCGCCAGCAGGCGGTGCTCAAACTGCTGAGCTTAGGTGACAAAAGGCACACCGCCCAAGAGCTGTTACAGGGCATCACGGCGCAGACCGATGTGTGGCTGGCACCGCTGAACCTCAAGCCAGGCATGGTTGTGTGTGACAACAGGCGTAACCTGGTGGCGGCTCTGCAACTCGGCAGACTGACACATGTGCCATGCCTGGCCCACGTGTTTAATCTAATAGTTCAGCGGTTCCTCAAGACATACCCCAATCTGTCTGATTTGCTCACCAAGGTGCGCTGCATCTGTGCGCATTTCCGCAAGTCGACCACAGATGCTGCCACTCTCAGGGCAGCCCAGCTCCGCCTACAACTGCCCGCTCACCGACTGTTGTGCGACGTGCCCACGAGATGGAATTCAACATTAAACATGTTATCCAGAGTTTACCAGCAGCGCAGAGCGATTGTAGACGGCCAGATGTCAACTTCCACCAGAACTGGTAGTCAGGTCACTCAGATTCCTCAAGTCTACAATGAGGAGTGGACGTGGATGTCTGATATCTGCCAGGTGTTGAGCAACTTTGAGGAGTCAACACAGATGGTCAGCGGCGATGCCGCCATTATCAGCCTCACCATCCCGCTGCTTTGCCTGTTGAAAAACTCACTGCTCAGCATCAAGTCGGATGCTTTGCGCTTGTCAGAAGAGACGGTGGAGGAGGATACGTCACTTGATAGCCAGAGCACCCTCCGGTCTGTTTCTCAGCGCGTATCGGAGGAGGGGGATGAGGAGGAAGAGGAGGAGAATGTCGGCGAGACAGAAGAGGGTACCAGTGCTTAGTCCTTAACTCTTGAGCGTGTATGGGCTGAAGAGGAGGACTTGGAGGAGGAGGAGGAAATGGAGAGTCAGGCCAGTGAGGAGAGGGAATTCTTACGTGTTGGGACTCTGGCACACATGGCAGACTTCATGTTAGGCTGCCTATCCCGTGACCCTCGTGTTAGAAGCATTTTTTCAAACACCGATTACTGGGTGTTCACTCTCCTGGACCCACGGTACAAGCAGAACCTTTCCACTCTCATCCCTGCAGAGGAAAGGAGTATGAGAGTAAATAGATATCAACAGGCCCTGGTGCACAAGCTGAAACAATCCTTCCCATCTGACGCCGCTAGCGGCAGAGGGCATGGTTCTGTGGGCCAAGTAGCTGGGGAGAGTAGGCGAGCAGGCAGCTTGTCCAGCACTGGCAGGGGAACGCTCTCCAAGGCCTTTGCCAGTTTTATGTCACCCCAGCAAGACACTGTCACCTGTCCCCAGTCTAGGCAGAGTAGGGGGGAGCTGTACAGAAAGATGGTGAGGGAGTACCTAGCTGACCATACCAATGTCCGTAGCGATCACTCTGCTCCATACAACTACTGGGTTTCAAAGCTGGACACGTGGCCTGAACTGGCGCTGTACGCCTTGGAGGTGCTGGCCTGCCCTGCCGCTAGCGTGCTGTCAAAGCGGGTATTCACTGCAGCTGGTGGCGTCATCACCGATAAGCATACATGTCTGTCAACTGACAGCGCTGACAGGCTGACGCTTATTAAAATGAACAAAGCCTGGATTTCACCGGAATTCAAATCTCCTCCGGGGGAAAGCAGCTAAAGATTTACATTACTTATGTATCCGATTCCTCTTCTCTACTCCTCCTACTCCTCCTCCTCCATGTCGTCTTTGCCTAACGCTGACCAAAAAAACGCCATTTTTTAGAGGTCCAACTGTCACTCTTTTACCACAATTTTTCAGGAGGGCCCCCTACAGGCTCTCTCTTCTAACAATTTTTCCAGAGGTCCACCTACAGGCCCTCTCTCCAAACAATTTTTCCAGAGGTCCACCTACAGGCCCTCTCTCCAAACAATTTTTCCGGAGGTCCACCTACAGGCCCTCTCTCCAAACAATTTTTTCGGAGGTCCACCTACAGGCCCTCTCTCCAAACAATTTTTCCGGAGGTCCACCTACAGGCCCGCTCTCCAAACAATTTTTCCGGAGGTCCACCTACAGGCCCTCTCTCCAAACAATTTACGTCTTTTTCCTATCTTTCTCTCTCTCCAAACTATTTTTCCGGATAGCTGCCATATACGGTATTAAACTGAGAAGAATACATAGAACACATGCCACACTTGATCAAGCTCATAATTTACGACTGTACCGGTTGATGCTAAATTTTTAAGTTGGGGTCCTGTGTCGTCATTCACTGAATTTCACTGATCTCCTCAACGTCTCCTCAAAGAACCGAAAGACCATTGTGGAGAGAGCGGCACAGCTCGCCATCAAAGTGACGAACCCCAACGCCAGACTGTGCAGCGAAGAGAATGAATAAATATCTCTGTGGTTATTTGTGCTAAATAAAAGTTAAATAAACACAAAAAAAAAAAAATTTGATCTGTTCCTTGCCTGATCCACCCAAGTTGAATCTGTCCCATCATGAGAAAGTCCCCCCAAGGAGTCCCCACTGTAACTTGCTTCACTTTCAACTACCTCACCCCCCGACACCTGTGTCTCGCCATTGTCCACCACCTCCTCAGACAACACTGGTAAATCCCCACTGTCAGCACACGGAGACTGCAAAAGGTCTTGCGAATTGGGGCAGAGAATGTTCTGGGGTAGCACATCAGAGAAGGGGTGACTATGGGGTTCCAGGGAGTACATGACCACATGCAATCTCCATCTAAAAAGTTGTACTAAAGCTTACCACCATGCTTTACACTGCAATCTTATTACTGAGGCTCACCACCATGCTTTACACTGCAATCTTATTGAAAGACAGACAATCAGGGGTTCACCGCCAGGTTGTCAGGCAGCATTTTTAAGTGGGTCGCCATTACCGTGTCCCTGAAAATTGGCGGTGATGGACCTTTGTTGCACCTAGTTGGGTGCTTCCCTAACATGTGATGGGCATGTGCCTCGCCTTTCTTTGTCTGGGTGAGCACAATTGCTATGAGGGTAACCACCAGGCTGTTGCCTGAGAATTTGGGGTAATGGTGGGATTAGGCAGCCTCAGAGGCATCCATGCATGCTGCCCCTGCTGTTTCCTGTCCATTTCCGTGGTGTTTCCATCATTTTCTGAGGTTTCCAGGTTTTCACCCAGCCTTCCCTAGGCAGAGCCTTTGTCCCCTGAAAAAAATGCTCGAGTCTCCCATTGACTTCAATGGGGTTCGTTATTCGAAACGAGCACCCGAGCATCGGGAAAAGTTCGACTCGAATAACGAGCACCCGAGCATTTTAGTGCTCGCTCATCTCTAGTCGTTGTCCAAGTTAAAAATTGTTGACACATTTGACTATTTGGGTATGAGGATATCCCCCAGGATTGAAGATTTTATTCAGCTTAATTTGGTCCCATTGATAAACAAATTGAGATAAAACGTCAATATGGCTCCGATTACCTTTGTCCCAAGCTGATAGAATATCTGTAGTTAAGATGGTTATTTTACCCCATCTCCCTTATGTTCTTAGAAAATCCAGTGTGGATCAAGCATACGTTTTTTAAGCTTATTGAAAGGATTATTAATGATCTTCTTTGGGGACGAAAGCGAGTTGGGTTGAAATTGGAACATTTTTATAAGCCATTGGAACAGGGAGGGTTAAACCTTCCTTATTTTAAGGGCTACTTTATAGCTGGGCAGCTGTGGATATATTGTGACTGGAAAAAAAGTGAACCATGCCGGAACTTGGTGAAGTCCTCCCCATTTGATAATATAATTGTTTTTTTGGAGTCTGGGCGATTAACTAATATCGAACATGACTATAGAGTAGCTGCTAAGTTACTTGTTAGATCATGGGCTACTATTAGAGGATGGTTGGGAATAAAGGGATCTCTTCTTTATACTTCTCTCTGGCATAATCATTATTAACAGGAATTGGATAAATTAGCTCAGGATCCGTTTTGGCAAAGAACTAATATTTTATATGTATCACAAGTGGTGAGGTCTGGAATGATTCTTTCTCTTTCTAGTTTAACACAGGCATTAAATTTAGGTAATTTAGGTTGGTTTAGATATTTTGAGTTGTGGTCTGCACTTTCTATGGTAAAAGATAAACAAGGTTGGTGATAGAATCCACTTCACCTTTGAACAATTTGATCGGAAATTTAGGTCAAAATGTTAAGATATCACAATTATATAAATTATTAGTTAAGGTGTTATTTAATAAGTTTATTTCGCCAGGCCAAAGGGCCTGGGGAATTGACTTTTCAAGAACTGTGTTTGAGGATCAGGGAAATTTTTTCGGGAATTTAAGATTAGTGTCACATAATTTTAATCACACTTTAGTACAATTTAATATTTTACAAAGGATTTATATCATGCCGTTTTGTTTGAATAAACGGGGTTTACAGGGGTATTCCGGTTACCATAAATATAACTTGTGTGTTAGACTAATTCATCATCAATAATTACCTAATATAATGTCACTTTCACTTACTTACCGTTCAGTAGTTATAAAAGTAGTTTTTTTCTTCTGCTACCCACTGTGTTCCTCATAAGTTACCATGGCATCGACCTGTAGTTCTGAGCCTTTGTTAGGTCGAGCATGCTCAGAGTGTTTCTTTCAGTTCTCTAGCTAAATGTTAGTGTGCTGCTGATTACTGAGTAGAGGGGGCGTGACCAGACTGTATAGCAAGCAGCCAATCAGTAATCATCAACACTCATGAACAAGCAGAAACTCACAGTAGGAAAGCTAGGCATTGTGTGGATTGTAATTTTGTGAGGGAAGATCAGGAGCCATGATACTGTCTGTGTTGCAGGCTCACACAGGAGCAAGACAAATGGATTGCAAGTTACATTGAAGTTCTGGTTATATGTACAGGTATGGGTTCTGGTTGTGTCACAGCTTGCAGCCTTAATGCAGTTTATCAAAAATTAACTTACTTTACCAGAATACCCCTTTAAGGGAGTCCTCTAATTGCCCTCGGTGTGATGTATCTGAGGCCCATTTCCTGCATATGTTTTGGGCCTACTCAGAGCTGAAACAGTATTGGACATCTATTTATAATTGTATTTCTGAAAAATTGAAGATTCTGATTCTGTTCTCAGCAGAATGTTGGATATTGGGTGATCTGTCTAATGTAACTTGTCTTAAGTACAGAAAAATGCTTTTGATTAAAATAATGTTTCTAGCTAGACTTATTATTTCTCGAGTTTGGCTGTCAAGGTAGATCCCAAGATTAGAGGAGTGGTTGTACTTGGTTAATAAAGTAAAGAGATAAGAAAATATTTTATATACTCAAAGGAATATTGGTGAAAAATGGATTAAGGTTTGGGGAGAGTGGAAGGATTAGCTGGTTTTGGTCTGCCCCCCTCTACACCCTTTACATTTATATTTTTATTTATATTTGTGTGCATACATACTTTTTTGTGTATTTGGGGGGAGGGGTTTGGGGGGAGGTTTGAGGGGAAGGGAAAGATGAATTAAGGTCTGTTTATATCTTGTATGGAGAATTACTGTAATGGTCTTCTTTGTTTAAAAATAATAAAATTTATTAATTAAAAAAATCATATTTTCTATTGGTCTGTATTAAAAATATTGAGCTGTTCAGTCACAAAGGGTTAACTGTTTGTCTAGTTCGGTGACTGGTACTTTCACTTTCACTTTGTGCCGGTCATCTAATTACCCTTATCTGTAAACTACTGAGAGGTCAAAAACACTTATTTAAGCCACATTCTTACCAGTAAGGTAAGATCTGAGCTATAATGAGTGTTTATGATGTGAGAGAGAAGAGATAAGCTGTCCGTCTGCTCCTCAGATGACGGAATTGAAAAAAATCCAAAGACAGCTAATACAGCTTCTCAGCTCTGTACACGAAAATGAATTCCATATTATTAATAAAGACCAATTGAAAAAGTGTTTTTTAGGTCAAACTAAGTATAATGCAATAATAAATAAAAATTGTCCCCAAAGGTGTACATAGCCTTTAAAATGTCAACATTTCCTCAAGATGCATACCTTAGGTGGTCAACATTAAAAAATAGTCAATAAACTGTCAAACACACTACTTAGAGTCAAGTGTCTTCAGAACCACATACGTACTCAGGCTGACCATGGACAAAAACAGATGTGGGTCTACAGAGAGACCTTCTAAAAGGAGACACAGGCTTAATCAGGGAACAGTGAAAGCTCTTGGCTATTCTCATGCTTCACAGCAGGTCTGACATAGAGGAGACTGGATTAATCTGTCTTATTGTCTTAAAAGGACCAATAAACCTAGGGCCCAACCGTCCACATGGTTGTCTTAGCCTAATATTCTTAGTCCCTACCTTGAACTCGTGTGTGGTCCACGATGGAGATGGAGATTAGCACAAAGAGCAGTTGAGGCAAAAGCTTCATGGACAATACTCTACACTGACCTTACCCCTGTCTGATCAACAAAATTTGTAAACCCACGCTAAGACCTCACACACACGACCATATTTTTGGTCCACACCTGATCCGCATTTTTTGAGGATCGAATACAGACCCATTCACTTTTATGGGGTCGCAAAAAATGTGAACAACACACCTTTTGCTGTTTGTATCCGTTTGTCCATTCAGCTGGCACGCAAAAAATAGAACATGTCCTATTCTTGTTTGTTTTGCAGACAAGGATATGAGATTTCTACAAGAATTTAAAGGGGTTATCCGATCCTAAAAGAGCCCCCCTCCCATATGCCGGGCCCCCCAGGCTGAATATACTTACCCGGTTCCACGCTACCGATGCCGCTCCTGGTCCCTGCACCGCCGCTGCTGCTTCTCCCCGTGCGAGGATGAAAACATCCAGTTTTGGGGGAGGGGAGCAGCCAATGGCAGGTGGGGACTGGGCTTTTTTTAGGATTTGATAATACCTTTAAGAATAGGTTATCAATTTCAGATCATTTAGTGAACTCACCATCACCACCTCCTCAGGCAGAGAGTTCAATAGTCTCACTGCTCTTACAGTAAAGAATCCTCTTCTATGTTTGTGTAGAAACCTTCTTTTCTCCAGACGCTGAGGATGTCCCCTCATCACAGTCACAGTCCTGGGGATAGATAGGTGATGGGAGATATTTCTGTACTTACCCTGATATATTTATACATAGTTATTAGATCTCCCCTCAGTTGTCTTTTTTCTAAAGTCAATAACCCTAATTTTGATAATCTTTCTGGGTACTGTAGTCCACTCATTCCAGTTATTACTTTAGTTGCCCTCCTCTGAACCCTTCTCCAGCTCTGCTGTGTCTGCCCAGAACTGTACACAGTATTCCATATGTGGTCTGACTGGTAATTTGTAAAGTGGCAGGACTATGTTCTCATCACAGGCATCTATTCCCTTTTGATGCAACCCATAATCTTATTGGCCTTGGCAGCAGCTGTCTGAAACTGGTTTCTACAGCTTAGTTTACTTTCCACTAAAATTCCTAAGTCCTTTTCCATGTCGGTGTTACTCAGTGTTTTAACATTTAGTAAGTACGGGTGACCTGCATTATTCCTTCCCATGTGCATAACCTTACATTTTTCAGTGTTAAATCTCATCTGCCACTTCTCTGCCCAAGCCTCCAATCTATCCAGATCCATCTGTAGCAGTGTACTGTCCTCTTCTGTGTTAATTACAGTTTAGTGTCATCTGCATAAATTGATATTGTACTCTACAAGCCTTCTACAAGATCATTAATAAATATATTGAAGAGAATAGGGCCCAATACTGACCCTTGTGGTACAGTGTCAAATGCTTTGGAGAAGTCCAGATATACGACATCCATTTATTCGCCGCGGTCAAGTCTAGAACTTACCTCCTCACAGAAACTGATTAAATTGGTTTGACATGACCGATCCCCCATGAAGCCATGCTGATATGGAGTTATTTGCTTATTTTCTTTGAGGTACTCCAAGATAGCATCTCTTAGAAAGCCTTCAAACAGTTTACCCACGACAGATGTTAAACTTACCGGCCTATAGTTTCCGGACTCTGTTTTTGGACCCTTTTTGAATATTGGCATCACATTTGCTAAGTGCCAATTCTGTGGAACACTCCCTGTCAATATAGAGTCCTTAAATATCGGAAATAAGCTTTGGTCTATGACATTACTTAATTCTCTTAGGATACGTGGGTGTATGCCATCTGCCCCTGGTCATTTGTCTATTTTAATCTTTTTACTTGGCAATGAATCTCTCTGTCTCCAGTTTGGCTGCTTTTATTTGTCTTTTACATATTCTGTTTTAGTGATTTAG
Organism: Rhinella marina; assembly: GCA_900303285.1. NCBI lineage: Eukaryota > Metazoa > Chordata > Amphibia > Anura > Bufonidae > Rhinella > Rhinella marina. The sequence continues at coordinate 375,718 of ONZH01029112.1, forward strand.
GCCCCATTTACACGACCGTATGTTCATTTCCGTATCTTATCCGCATTTTTGAGGATAAGATGCGGGACCATACGGACCCATTCATTTTTCCATAGGAGAAAAAAAAATGCGGAATGCACACTGTGTGCATTCCGCATCCGTATATTATGGAAGTTCTCCCACAAAAAAATTAATCATGTCCTATACTTGTCCGCAAAACACGTCCGTAGCCCCATTAAAAGTCAAAGGGTCAGCAAAAATGCAGAACACTACGGAAGACATTCCGTGTGTCTTCCGTTCCGTTTTTATACGGACACGGAATACATACGGTCGTGTGAATGGGGCCTTAAATGCCTTATTTTATCATTTATTGCTTTCTTTAAAAATCTATTTATCCACATTTTTTAGACATAAACAAGAAAATGCTTAATGTACTGTATTGTGCTACTAAAATAAAATAAAAATCTTAGTAGACTGTATGGAAAGTGTAGGTTCAATGTAGAATCTCTGATATGGAATGGATTACAACTGAAATTAATTATATGAGCAAAATTTATTAAATATGCTTACCAAAGATGAACCGACACGTTAAATGTACTTTTCATGTTCTGAGGATATTTGCCTGCTCTGGCATATTGAGATTGCAGAAAACATAATTAAAAAGGTCGCACAGTGACTTACCATGGTGTCCTGCATATCATGTCTTTAATTGGCCACAAAGTCTGAGTGTCCTCTGAGCAGCTCATTGACAATATCATTGGCACGAGGTCAAAAGCGTTTAGCATCAAATGTTGTAGGTAGGTTTACTTTGGGGATTATTCCACCACTTTGTAGGCTGCCAATGTAATTACAGTAATTATTCTAGTTAGGACTATTCCAAATTCATGTCACTGTTAAGCCTCATCCTATTGGTAATGAAAGTCCAGATTGAAGAAAACAGAATAAAAAAATAAGAGCAACAAAGCCACATTTTCAGGCATGTCCCATCAGTAGGCAAAGTCAGAAGAGTGCAAACCAACTTTGTTTTTAGTTCCTTTTCAGAAATGAGGCATAGGCTTCAAATCTGTGCAACAAACCAGTGTCCAGTAAAGCTGAATCTTTTGGAACACTTACATTACACTGATGTGAATTCAGTCTTAAAGGGGTTGTCCGAGATTTTGATATTAATGGTCTATCCTCTGGATAGGCCATGAATATCAGATTGGTGTGGGTCTGACTCTGGACACCCTGGCCGATCTGGTGTTTTAAGAGACCATGATGAACACCACAGCCTCTTCCTAGGCCAGTGACATAACATTCATAGGTCACATGGCCTAGGTGCAGCTCAGTACCATTCATGTGACTGGGTCTTACAGCCTGCATCCAATGGACAATGCTGCGCTTGGTAAGCTGTGAGGAGGCTGCGGCGTTCACAGGAGATCGGGAGTCGGATCACCACCGATCAGATAATGATGACCTATCCTGAGGATAAGTCATGAATATTAAAGATCGAGAAAAAACCCTTTATCAAAGAAAAACTGCATTTTTAAGAGTAAAAAATTAGAATCACAAAGTTAAAGCCAGTTCCAGTAGATTGAACCCAAAACACCACAACACTTAGAAACATCATTTAATTTTATTTTTTTTCTTTTCGCTATTAATATATACAATACATAGATAAACATGGCTTTTTTGCTGCCCTTGTTGATAGAATGTTAGCGGTTTATAAAGATGTATATATTGCACTTAAAAATTTTATCTAGTACCGGAAACATTTTACCAAGAGCAGTAGACATTATGTGTACATTATATATATATTTATATATATTTATATATCTTCTATTGGAGCAAAGAGAAACAAACCATGAATTTTACATGTCCAAAGTGGTGGATTTTCTTTAATACCATAATAAATACAACTTAAATGAGTCAATGGAATCTGCTTTACTTACAGGCCTGTTTCAAATAGTAGTGGCTGGTTTATTGATCATACAGTAAAAATAGTTACAGATAATAGCAAAAGTGTGTTCACATGATATGAGAGAAGCAGCCATGAATGATTCCATAGTGCGAGTGTATAAGCCATACGTTACTCTTTGTACTGTAGTTTACACTATAAGATATATTTGTTATTACCAATAGCAGAAGTGTACACTAAACCAAACTAACTAGCTGGATAGGATTTGGGATTCGGTTACAGTAGGTTAGAGTACACTGGTGCTATCTGCCTTATCTTTTTATATGTATCACCTATATTTATTGGAAAGCAGTAGAACAAGAAATGAGCAAAAAAGTTCAGCAGAGTTTGAGAACCTTTTTTTCTGGGTTGCAAAGGCCAAACCCAATTATTCCAAACTCAGATTTTCAACACTACGAAGTGTAAAAAAAATAAAGGTGGCAAGAAATTTAATGCAATTACATTAGTGGTTTTTCATATTCATCATCATTTTTGGAACATGTTGTACACTTCATGGGGGGAATGTATTAAGCTTGTATTCCAGAAAACCGTTGTACAAAAGACATAAATTGTAGAGCAAGTCAAAGTTTGCGCAAAATTTAGGACTTTTTTGCTTTCTCCATCACAGTTTTGACCCACTTAACATCATGTGCGCCAGAAAACAGACCAGCTGTGGATGCACCTAAATTATTAAAAAGGTTATCTGGGAAATGATAATGATGACCTATCCTCGGCTTGCCTCCTTAATAATTATGGTGCATCATAGTCCAGCTAGGTCTCATATTAAGACTGGCTTCAGATATGCCTGTCTTAAATTATTCCCCTATGTTTTTTAAAGGGGTTATCCGAGATTTTAATACTGATGATCTATCCTCAGGATAGGTCATCAGTATCTGATCAGTGGGGGTCTGACACCCGGGACCTCCGCCTATCAGCTGTTTAAGAAGGCAGGGGTGCTTGTGGTAGTGCTGTGGCCCTCTTTCAGCTTTTCCTAAGTCATGTGATGACACCTTCATCAGTCACGTGGCCTAGGAGCAGCTCAGCCCCATAGAGGTGAATGGGGCTGAGTGCAATAGCAAGCACAGCCGCTATACAAAGTATGGCGCTGTGCTTGGTAAGCTGCAAGAAGACTACGGCACTCACAGGAGCCCCTGTGCCTTCTCAAACACCTGATCGTCAGTGGTCCTAGGTGTCAGACTGCCACTGATCACATACTGATGACCTGTTCAGAGCATAGGTAATCAGTTATAAAATACTGGAAAACTCTTCAACTCAATATAACTACTGGCCATGCACATTAAATAAATGTCAGCCAAACCCACCTATTTTGGCAAGACTAGCCAATTATCGGATAAGTATGGGCCTTCTGACTCTCCTCTCCCCCAAAGACATATGTCAGTTGAAAACAGGATTGGGCAGTTGGATTTCAACTGTCCCATATTTTTGTTCTTGGGGAGATAAGCCAGGTGTCTGACCTTGGCTTTCTCCCTGACCTTACATGTGTATGGCAGGGTTAGAAGAGATAGCTGTCACCTGAGAATTTGGTTGCCAGCTATCTAGTGTGTATGGCCAGCCTTAGATTTCAGATTGTCCCTTAAACTGTACTGGAAGACATTCACTCATCTCTTGGCTATAGATCCCTGGTTACACATACTATCATTGTTACGTGCAGAGTCTTTAAAACATGAATTTATTTAGCTGCTTGACAGGACAGCCTTAATGCTACTACTGGAAGGAGATGCAGGATTTGTAAGAATCAGCGGCCTGTGGAAATGCATCACAGACCTTCACAGCATGGCCTTCAGATACAAAATGGAGCAGCAGACCTCATATACCTTCACTTGTCATGTTTTACGGTAATCATAAATGTTGTACCTTAACTGCCATATAAAACATGATGATAGAATGTTGTGGAAAAATCCTTCACCTTTTCTATGAGTTTATGCGGTCATGCATTCACTATAACGTTTGGCACTGAGTAAAAGAGGAACATTGGATAAATCGCCATTTTATCTCTGCTGGAAGATGCATTATCTAGTTTAAGTCCTTGTTCCTCAGCTGCGGTACATTTACACTACAGGTTTTCATTTTACTGATATCTGAACTATAAGAGGTCCACACTTATTTATTGTCGCTTTTCTCCTATATGTTTTCACAGATTCTGTGTTCTCCAGATATTGCTACTGTATCTTCTATGCTTAGAATAGTTACAAAGGTTAACATCAGCAGTAGTCTTTCTTCTAATGACTTGTGTTTTATAGCTTATACTCACTTTGTCTGGGCGGAAAATAGCATTTACATAATTGCTGGTGTGAGTTTGATATTGATTTGAAAGTTGCTACTCTTCATTTGTGGGGTTGATAATCCCTAGCTATATACTAGGACCAAAGTCAGACACTGATTGTAGTCTGTAGTGTGAATTTGGTGGATGTAGTTGCGGGTAAGGATATCTGCCAGTAGTTATTTGCAGATTGCTCTAGTAAAATAAGACACTGATTTCTTCTAATTCCCTTTGATAACTATATATATTTACATATATGCAGAAATATAATAGACATATATCATTACATCTTGAAATGTATACAATTACATTCATCCTTTTTTGTAATTTTGCTTTAAGTTATAATTTAAGGCGATTTGGTAATTTATCCTTCTGGATAAGAAATTTCAGAATTCAAAAGATTTCCATCTATTCAATGATCTCCTAACTAGTTGATCTGATGTGAAGCATGCATATTTGTGTTTACTCCTTACATGTCACATGCTTAATAAAATATCCGCTTTCCAGAAATTTCTCAGTATAAGAAATGGGTAACATAATATTGCAACCCTCATTCCGTGGTGTGTTTAAGCAAATGACAAGCTTGGTGATATGCTGATATATAGGTAAAGTGCTTATCATGGCAAAATAGATGGTAGCATTTCATGATATCTTTTGCTCCTTGTATAGCTACTTCACTCAATATTTCATTGTGATCTGTAATAATGGATAATACACTTAGGTCGCATACACTGGGCTTGTCAGACAAAGTACCCCATTATAAGCTTGATACAATCAAAGTCCTGTTTGGCACGCCAACACATTTCGTATTAACATATGTTCTTCTCTAAAAATGATACAAAAATAATTCTAAATGCTAATTCTGAAGATCTAAATAATCATTTGTACTCATCTAGATGTTTACTTCTGGTGAAATATCATTTTCTCCCCTAATCAAAATGATTACTGTAATGTACTGTAATGATTACTGTAATTTATCAAAAGGGGGTCCAATTTTATTCCATTTTGATCTGTCACTTGATGTGACATGTTAATAATTAAAGGAGTTCTCCAGGCTACAGATATTGATGACCTATCAACATCAGATCTGTGGAGGTCCAACACTCCGCATTTTTTTTCTCCTATGGAAAAATGAATGGGTCCGTATGGTTCCGCATGTTATCCGCAAAAATGCGGATAAGATATGGAAATGAACATATGGTCGTGTCAATGGGGCCTAAGTCTACATAGCAGCTGGTATTTAGAACACATAAGGTAAACATTCCCTTTACCTTCAGGATTTTGCCTTGTTTTCTTCAGCAAGATTTCATATTGAGAAATGTTTTTACTGCTGACATGCTCTGGGATAATGGAAAATGAACATATATTTGAATTCATCTTTCAGTATTTAACCCTATATTATTTCAGTACACTGCTACAAATGCCAATTGTATTGTATAATATTTTTCATATTATTAAGGTCCTTTTTCCCATCATGAAGGAAAATGGCAGGCACAGATTTCTAATGGTTGCATATTAAATTCACATCTGGCAACTCTGAAATTCCGCTGCATACAACTGCATGAGGTTGTTGTTCCATAGCATGTGCATGGATTTTTACAAACCCCATTCAGATGGATGAGACAGTTGCAGAAATTTCTGCACCAGATCTGCCACATGTGAACATTTCCTTACTGATCACTAACTACCTGCGACTCATTAAGCTGTATGCAGTTTTCAATACAGTTTCTTAAAGGTCACATGTATCTTATATAAAACTTGGAGATACTCCTAACCGTCATCTGATCCCTAGTTCATTCTGCTTTGGATGTATGATATTTTCCTATATACCCTCCTTAACAGTATAAGCTATGCTACATAGAAAGCATTCCCTTTAACAGAGCAGAAGGGTTAAAAGGGTTTTCCGAGATTTAAATACTGATGACCTATCCTCTGAAGTGCCAACAGGGCAATTTACCCTGAATACTACAGTCCAGTATAGTATATCTTCCATATACTTTATGATGTAGCTATAATATCCTGTCTACATTCAGTGTGCTGCCTGTACTGTTCATACTCCATCCTTCACTGATGAATGGCAGGAAAAGTCTAAGGCATATTGGTACACTGTAGACTTTTTCCAGGGTGCAGGTGCCCATAGAGAGGGCTCTGAGTGCCACCTCTGGCACCTGTGCTATAGGTTCGCCACTACTGGCCTAGGCCATGTGACCGATGAACATATTGGGAAAGCTGCGAAAAGGCTGCTACTGTGTGCGCCACTGCCTTCTCAAACAGCCAATCAGCTGTAGTCCCGGGTGTCGGACCCCCAATGAAAACGATCAGATACTGATGAGCTATCCAGAGGAAAGGTCATCAGTATTTAAGTCTTGGAAAACCCCTTTAACAACCCCATCCCATCACAACCAAGATTAAGCTTGAGTATCATATTTGGAGAAATTTTTTGTTGTTTTAGGATAGGTTTATTACTATTTTTACCATACCATAGTACATTGCTTTGTCAGGAGAGCTAGATCTGATACAGCTACTCATTCACTATAAAGCATTCACTGAGTTTCTCATCAGTCATAGGCCCACATTTACTATTGTGGCTGTGCCTGAATTCTAGCTTACACTGTGCCAAAATTTTGGCATGATTTGGCACATCTCATTTTAGGCTACTTTCACATTTGTGGTTTTCCTCTCCAGCAGGCTGTTCCGTCATAGAATGCTGGGAATCAGCTGGACAAAAAACGTTGCGTGTAGCAGTTTGTGTCCGGACGATTCCCTGCCTATTTACTGGATAGAGTCTGGATCTCTGCCAGACCCCAATACAGTGGTCCCTCAAGTTACAATATTAATTGGTTCCAGGAGGACCATGTTGAAACCATTTTAATTTGAGTAATCAGTTCCAAAGCCCCAAAATGTCTTCCAAGATGAGAGAAAAAGAAGATTTAAGAAAAATAAGCAGATAACTAAGACAGATACAGCAAGTCCTTACATATAGCAGTCAGGAATGCCTGCTAACTAGGAACTAATCCAGCTATTATTCCAGAGAAGTGGCCTTGGGTCTGGAGGCATGTGGCAATGCTAGATCAGCAGAACTCCGTTATGCCAGAACAACCTGCCAGAGATCGCTGCCACATATATGAAACTAGCCTTTGTCATATTTACGAATAAAGTAAGCAAGCCAAGGGACACAAAAAGGGTTGCAGCTTAGGATGCACCATTTTGTGCCAAAATCGTGCCACAAATTTCTATCTGATACTAAGCTAACCCATAGGTAGTATTAGATTAGACTAAACAGTCTAAAGGTACGCCATATTTATCATCCAGCACCAGCCACTGTGATAAATCTGTAACATTTTCAGACTGCCTGTCTAAGTTTAGACTGAGTATTATAAAAGATTAGCAAATCTGCCCCACAGAGTAACGCTTGAGTACTGTTTTCTGTGATTGCAGCTTGGAAGCCATACTGACCAGTATGTAACACTCCCCAAATTCCTAGCTGTCAATGAATGACGTCAACATTCTTAGATAAGGTATAAAAGTGTGCTGCCGAGGACTCATGCATATAATCATGTAGGATGCATAGAGACTGCAGAAAAACAAGGTAATTCTATGGGCACTCCATAAGTTATGAAACTTGATTAAAGTCTTGTGGCCATGTGTATAAGGTCTTAAAGAGGGGGGCAGTTAAATAGTAAAATCTCATTAACAAATAAAGATAAACCCTATAGATTATACATAAAATAGAAATGGATTTACTACTTTATTGATTTTGTTTGGTACAGGACTGTGGTTTATATTAGCTAGTTTTTATTATGCTATTATTGAGTCCTGTACTTTTTAAAGACAAACACTTTTTTTTCAAAAGTGGCTTCAAGCACAATAGCAAGTGGCAAAACAAATTGTATTTGACCCACAAATGCTCTTTAGCCAGATTTTGACACGTACAGTACATACAAAGATTTAAAGGGAACCATGAAAATGCTATGCAATCTACCAGCATCATGTAATGGACCATGAGGAACTAAGATTGAAAAGATTCAGTATAACTCCATGAAATCCATGCTTAGAGTGGTCTCACGTAATGATTGGCAGTTGTCCCTGTATGGGAGTGTAAGTAGAGATGTCTGACAATCACTGATCAGGACCACCCATTTGACCCCTAAGCAGAGAAAGGGCAGGGATTTCAATCATTCACTTACAACTTAGGGTCCTTTCATATGGCCAGCAGAACAGGCAATGATCAGGAACAAACATTCAAAGGAAGTTCATTCCTGATCATTGCCACTTGTTAGTTGCATTTAGATGCAGCAGTCATTGTTGCTGTATGGGGATGAATGATCATTACTGTGATCATTTGTCCCCATAAAGTTTCATTGTTTATCGGCTGCATAGTCCTCTTTACACAGGGAGTTGTATTACACAAATGATCGGATCAGCTGACAAGCTAGCACATTTCCATGGGCCAATTATTAGGGATGAGTGTTGGCCCAGTCATCAGCCAATGTGAAAAGGCCTTACTAAAACTCCGAAAAAACTATATACCAATCTGCTCATTTTATGACATGCTGCCTGCAGATCACACTGCGTGTCCACCTGTTATGTTTCCTTTAATGTTACAATGTTTTGCTTTTAATGAAAGTTTCCTATTTAGTAGGAGAACAATACATGGTTCCTCTACAAAGAAGGTAGTGTTATTACATTACACACGTGTTAGTGTAGAAACCTTAAAGAGACACTTCCATCAGGAAAGGGTATTTTTGGGTAACCAATTCAAAGAAAACAGATTTTTGAAAAATCTTGGCTGTTTTTCTTTTCAATTTTGGCAGTACTACTGTATGTCATTGAACATTAAATACAAAATATTGTCCTGTAGCAGTGAACACAAACAATACGATCTTCTGTATAGATAGGAAACCACTGTTGTGAGGGGAGGATGTTATCTGCAAGGAATTCATTATTCATAGTAGATGTAGAATTGGGATGTATGACAGCTCTTTTTGATAGACCAAAATAAAGACATGTCACTAATTATGTCACTACAGGGGGGTCTCTCTGGTCACAGTGATGACCTAAGAGGAAGAAGAAGTTTAAGAGCCAGGACAGGAAACAAACTATATGGAGTGACTTCAAAGGATTTTATTCTGAAAGCCATCTATTTTATAGAAAAAATACATAGAATATTCATATATAGGTTGTTAATGTGGTAAAAAAAAATAACGGAAGATTCCCTTTAAAGTGGACCTGTTAGCACTAAATGCAGTGTAATCTGCAGGATGGAAAAGATTCAACAAAACCTGTATTTTATGAAAAAGCAGAGATATAAATGTATAAATTACAAGCTTTCAATCTGCTCAGCTCCTCCTGCTCTATGACATGCTGCCTGCAGATTGCACTGAATTTTGTGGAGACAGGTCATCTTTAATGGGCACTCATTCACTGTCTGCACGTCTTTGTAGTCTATGTCTTTTTTAAAAGATTTATTCACCTAGAATTGTATACGTTTAATGCAATAAATGTTAAAGGGGTTGTCCAAGTTAAGGAAAAAAAATATAGCACTGTAAATCTGATGGGCAGCAATATATAACTAAGTTCAGCAAGTTTTAGGCAAAAAAAAAATCTATATTTCCTAATTTCCCTGGTTCTCTTCTGGCCTTTGTTTACATGCAATAACAACAATCTCAGCCCCTCCCCCCTTCTCTGCAAAGGCAGTGAATACAAGTGCTGAGTGACATGTCTGCCTGCTGGGATACTCAGTAGCATGTTGCTTGTGTAGGACTACAAGTCCCAGCTGTACAATGACACTGCTGATACACACAGGAAATTCTCCCTACCTGTTCTTGTACAATACAATTCCTCTATAGCTCCTTGCCCAGTATTTGTCTACTCTCACTGCTGGAGCTACTATTTGTTGTAAAGCCCTCAGTGTGTTCTGGCTGAAGGGGTTAATGTTTTATCTGAAGGAATCCAGGGAGAGAGCAGATAGCAGGAGCCCAGCAAAGAAAGGGGGCGTAGCCAGTGACGTCTCCTGTACAGACTGTTATCTGAACTCTGAGGCTTGTGCATGAAACATCAAAGACCAGGGAGATAAGCTGACATCACAGGTCATGTGACCCTCAGTCAACTCTGAGAAACCAGCAGCTTTAGAAACACAAAGTATATGGGAAAGTTGTTATACCTGACAAGTTAGAAACATATAAAGAACAAAAAAATAACTCGGACAACCCCTTTAAGGCCTTTCAATAATTGTATAACCCTCTAGACAGATCTTTAGAATTTATGATAAAATATCATTAAAAATAACTAAAGCATTTTAAACATGGAGTTAATATATATTAATAAAATAGTTTATTATGCAATTATTTGGTTATTTACTATCTATTACATGTATGCACTTTGTTACCCCCTTAATTTATTGGAAATAAAACTGAATTTGTTTCACTAAAAGCAAATTGCTAGATCACAAGTGTTGTAATTTTTTTCTAGCATTTACATTTTTATATAGATTCAACCGTTATAGATGCAGTTTTTTGGAGTCAAAGGAGTGGATACAAAAGAAATGACTGTTTCAATACAACTGCATATAAAAAAGTACAGAATGTGGATGCTAGTGGCAACCATTTAGGCATTCAGCTGCTTTCAAATGGTGCCCATCAAAGTGAATACTGAATGTTGTATGAAATCAGTGACTACTTTAGGCTATTAACATAGTGATCTAGCCTGACCTTGGCCTTTTGTTACCACTTCTGGCTTTGACTGAAAAAAAAAAAAACTGCATGTATGAATCATGCCTCACTGTGGAAAGTCATTAAAAAGGTTAGGAAGTTAGTGAAATACTATCTCTGAAGGTGCCCATATACCTTCAATAACTGTTGGCTCATTTGGCTGAAGGCTATCTCTTCTGACTCCTTCATACATGTACACGCTTGGCTTGGCTGAGCATGTAAGTTCTTTCGGTGGGGAAAAAGGAGAACGCTGCTGTCAGACACCTCTAAGGGTGGCTTATTTCCCAGAAGGGCAGAAGCATCACGTGTTGAAATTCCACACACTCGAACCTTCTGTTAGCAGTCAGAAGCTTCCTATTCACATTAGATTGTTGGCTGGTCCCACCAAAAACAGCGGGTTTGGCTAACAATGGTCTAATGTTTATAGGAACCTTACAGCAGCTGATCCAGACAGTCTGCTACTGGGGAAAGGAGACATTCAGTGGTGAAAAATGAAAATAATTAGATATTCATTATTTTCAGTAGTGATCTGTGGCCTTGAGCCAGCAACTGTAGTGGATGAGCTCTCAGCTCTAGCTGATAAGGAGTGTAAGCATCAAGGGCTTCTGATAACATGGCCTCCTCTAGCAGAGCATACAGAAATGGCCTGATTAAGGTTACTTTCACACTTGCGTTTTATAATTCCGGTATTGAGTTTCGTCATAGGGGCTCAATACCGGAATAAAACGCTTCAGTTTTGTCCCCATTCATTGTCAATGGGGACAAAACTGAACTGAAGACAACGGAATGCTCCTAAAAGCATTCCGTTCTGTCTTCAGACCGGAGAGCAAACCGCAGCATGCTGCGGTTTGCTCTCCGGTCCAGGCATCCGCACCAAGACGGATCCATCATGACCCCCAATGAAAGTCAATGGGGACGGAGGGCAGTTCCGGCCCCACACATGTCCCTGCGGCAGCACGGATCTGGCGGCACCCTTCACCTGCCGGATCCGTGCTGCCGCTAATGTGAAAGAGGCCTAAATCAGACAACCCTATAACTGGAAGGCTTGACTCAGGGTAGTGATAAGTGACAAAAATTAAAGGTATAATAAAGAAAAACGTAAAAGGGTTTTCCAGGATTTTTATACTGATGACCTATCCTCTGGAGCTGAGCTGTTCCTAGGCCATGTGACAGATGAACGTGTCATCACTCGGCCTAGAAAAAGCAGAGTGAAAGCCACGGCGCTAATGCGACTGAGCTGATCGACGGAGGTCCCAGGTGTCGGACCCCCACTAATCAGATACTGATGATCTATCCCCAAAGTGAAGGACACACTGCACATGCTAGGGAAGTTCCAAAAATAGCTGAGCGAGCGTGGTCGGCTAATTTCAGAAATTTCATAGCGCTGAACAGACAGCGCACTGTGCAAGCGCGGCCCTCTCTCCATTCAGGCTAGAGCTATACGACGACATTTTACTACCACAAAATGTCGCGCGACAATTTTTATAATGTAAGTCTATGGTGTCGCACTGCGACACCATAGACTTACATTATAAAAATTGTCGCAAGACATTGGTGCGACATCAATGTTGTGCGACACATATAGCAGTGTAGTTGTGCCCTATGTGTCGCGCGACAAATGTCGTCGTGTAGCCCTAGCCTTACTGCTATGGGACTGGAGGAAATTATTATTTCCATAACTCCCTCAGCAGTGTACGGAGGGTAGCCATGCATGCGCACCTGCTCTCCATTTATTTCAAGAGCAGACATTGATGGCATATCCTAGTGTTATGCCATCAATGTATGAGAGGAGAATGAAACAATAAACTGACAATACTTACTAAATACACTGTAGGTAGTGTATGGGTTAGTATTCTTACTTAATATTAAAAATGAAATTCTAATTAAAAGAATTATCATTAAAAGAAAAAAAGCTGAAAAAATAGTAAAGGATTGATATATCTTTGTCTGATTGCTTTCTTTTTGCCCAGTTCATTTCCCAACCATAAATAAATGCCGTCTTGGAAGGATATAGCAGCTAATGCCAGTGACATTTACAATTATTTTTTTAATTCCTGAAACTCAACCGAGTTGCGAAGATGATAAAAAATGAGCCCTTTCTGCTAGTCAGTCACACACATAAAAGGAAGCTTTATGACAAACTGGACAAGAAAAAACTGAAATGAACTTTGAGGTTGCACGGCCCCTCTTTATGTGTTGCATACAGTCAACTGAAAATGAGAAAAAAATTGCTACATTTCCTTATTTTTGCATGTGCCTTGCTGCCATATGCCGAGACGATCAAGATATTAATGAATTCTCTTAAGGAAGAAAAATAATTTATATAAAAATAAATAAATTAATAAATTACAGGTGTAAACCACATTATCACCATTACTATACCTTAAAATAACCATCAAAACGGAAAAAATATTTACCACTTTATAGTCATGATTTTAAAAATTATTACCACATCACAACTGGCATGTTAAACAGCAAACATTCATATTTGTAAGGATGCCCTGTCAACATAGTAATAGCTTTGTGTGTGTCTATATAGCATATACATCAATGTATTAAATCATATAGGTATTAAAACTAAGGATGGATGTAAACAGAAGTGTAGGGTCCATGGGAGGACATTTGACTATCCATTTCACATTGGGTCTTAAAAGATCTTTTTGTTAAGGCATTCACTTTCTTTCCACAGATACACTCATGAAGTCTTCTTGCATTTAGAAATACAGAGTTGGATTGAAGAGTGGAAAGGGTTCACCCAACAGACGGTTCCATATCAGATGCAAGGAGACAAACTGGTTGTTGGGGCTTCTATTTTCCCAAGGAAACGAACGCATTAAAATATTTGTGATTGGTGATCTTTGGTTGCTTTATACAACCCGGTAGCGTGACTAGGAGCAGCATAGGAACCTATATTACTAGATCTAAATGAAATAAACAGGAGGTCAGAGAGCATTGCATTCATTTTCCCCTGCATTTCTAATGTGTAGCACCTTCTACTTGGAATAGCTAATGCCTCTAACGAGTGGTGAGAAGAACCCATTTAGTTATTCTTGTTTCTAAAGATCATGTAATTTATAAAAATAGAAATAACCAAGAATTTATGCTGGGTTCCATCTTGAGAGGTTTTTCTCGTTGTCCTCTGAGAACATATTGGAGAAGTCAGGTCTCAGCAAGCCCTATGCATGTAGCTGATCTGAAGTCAGGAGTAACAAAACAAGGAGTTTTTGCAATGAGTTTAGCAAACTCGGAGGAAATGAAATAGCATTCCACTGCGCTTATGGCACAAAGAGCACAATGACAAGGGCATATTCAGTAGAGAGATTAACTAAAATGACCAGGTGTGCTACAAACTGTACAAATATGTTGTTTAAAAAAGACCTATACAGTGCTTTGTTCTTAAAGCCTAGTTTGGGCTTCCGGTATGTATATTTCAATGCTGTCTGCACGCTCACTGGCTGAATTTTGCCGGAACGAAGCCGCTCTTTTTGCAGCCATTAGACGTCTTCTGGCTTCTTGTCTTTGCCGGTCCGGTAGGTCCAGAGACTTTTCTCGCGTGATAGGGAACTTTCCCCTGGAAGGTTTCTTTGGTATTGGAGGTGGGGGTTTCTTGTCATCCTAAAAATGGTATGGAGATGGTGTTATTTCATGGAGAAAGTAGTTAAAGCGACTCTCTGGTTCAAGAAGAAAAAATTAAGGCCTCATTCACATGAATCGCGGATCCGCAAATCACAAAAGTGGTCCATGTTTTGTCTGCATTTTTTGTAGACCCTTTGACTTAAATGGGCATACTTGGACCATGGACCCATTGAAGTCAATGGGTCCACAAAACGTGAATGCAACGCGGACGATATCCGTACTTTGTGGATACGCAATTTGTGGACTGCAAACTACATATAGTTGTGTTGTTCAAATACTTTTATTGAAAAGATCCATAAAAAAGGACATTATATAACAACTTTGAAGTGTATCAAGTTACGGTCATGGTACAGCATTGTAGATATTCAAAATGATCATACAGGAGAGGAGTATGAAATCATAAGAACATACACTTATGTGGGGGGAAGGGAGAAAGGTGGAAGGGAAGAGGGGATAGGTACTTCCTGGCCAAACTACATATAGTTGTGTGCACGAGGCCTAAGGCCTCTTTCAAACAAGCGTATTTTAATCCGTCCGTATTGGATTTTGGATGATACACCATCTGTATTGTCATCTGTATTTCATCTGGATTTACATGCGTATTCCTTCCTTTCAGCATTTTCTATGGGTGTATTTGGAAGCAAATACACAAAAAACTGGGACATGCTACGTATTTAAAATATTGATAGAAATTATACGCCCGTGTGAATAGCCTTACTCATTAACATTAGAAGCGAATTCTGGTGCACAAAATACGCGCTATATACGGATTGTAAATATGCTCATGTGAAAGTGGCCTAAAGAACAGAACACTTGCCTGGTGCCCTCCTTTTTATCATTTCAGCTGCAGATTCACCAATTCGTGGGCTCCCCTTCTGTCATTCAAGATGGCCACACCACTTCTCAGACTATCTGATGCACACTCTGCAATTGGTAGCCCAAGAAACTTCATCCTGCCCTTGCATCCAAGCACAGAGCTGGACAAGCAAGACGTGTTTTGGATTTCCGATGTACACAAGTAGTTTCGGAAACAGTGCGGCAGTCTTGGATGGCAGATCTGGTAGATTTGCAGCTGAAAAGGAGGGTAGCAATTCTTCTCCCAGTTAATGTGAATTTGTTTTTATGAACCACAAGTGGTGCAATCAACAGCAGTAACCTTGGTGGTGATCAACATATGGGATTGACAACTGTAACAGCTAAGATCAGAAAACCCCCTGACTGTTTAACCTCTTAGTTGCCACAGAATGACAACCACAGTAAGTTGTTTGAACGAGGTTGGAGGAAACTGGGTCACAAACCTAACTAAGGCCCCTAGATCTGCTATAAGCACCCGCCTATTAGGCCATGCCAAGGCATTGCCTAAAAGTCTGCCTGCATTCCAAGGCATTATGGCCTGCCAGTATATACAGTATATGTACAATATAAACTTTAAATGCTACGTACATTATACATTTCAAATGCTACCTTCTTTTCAGGAGAATCCATTGGTTTCCAATCATTAGCTTTCAATTGGTGCAGCTTGTCAAATTTCATGCTTACATCTTCAATGGATAACTGCAATAGGTCCCAGAATCCTGCTAAGTCTTGTGAAGTAGGTCGAGGCATTGCACTTGGATCCTTAAGTTAAAAACAGAATAACTGTATAAACAACAGGAATCAATAAAATACATAAGTGTATTTATATATACATGCAAGATGAGCCCCTAGACCCCATACCCTGTAAGCAAGTGGCACATGGCACAATAGACTGACAGCACTACATATACTGTAGATATGCAGCGTACAGCATCTCAACCAGTCAATGTTCATATAACTAACTGGGTAGATAGTGTAACAAATTACCCAGTTTATTATTATGCATCAGGGGGCTGAGATGACTTATAGGTAAACAGGCAGGCCAGCCTGTATCATCTTTCAATAGGGACCTGCCCTCTCAAAGTCACCACAGGGACCCCCATAATCATCTTGTAGCGTCTTGCTGCTGTCTGATGCAATATGAGTTGACAATATTTGCATGTAGTTATATAGTGGGCCCCCATAACTAATTTTACTAGTGGGTCCTAGGCACTCCAGTCTGACACTGTACACACACACTCAATGACAAAAAGAAGCCAACGCACCCAGATAGAAATGTTGAATTGCTACAGATTGTTGTCTCAGGCAGATATGTAAATGATTACAGGTATGGTTTTAAAAAGATTGTAAAAATGCTTCCCCCAGTGCCCTATAAAAAGGCTCTCAGAGGAAACTTTTTTTTAGGTAGTGTACCTCTTGGTGAGAAATTGAGAGGGGGCACATAATTTGACTGAAAGGAACAGGATGGTCGTTTCAATGAGTTGCCTGCTGTCTAGGCCAGTTTGAGAATATCCCACAGAATGAATACCTGTGCTGTAAGTCCTGATGCATTGACACTAATTGTATCACCTGCTTAATACTAAGGAAATCCTGAAAACATGACTGGCATGTGGGCCCTGAGGACTGGAGTTGAGGAACCCTGGTCTAGGCCGTTCTGATCTAACTATTAGAAGGTTTTAGGACTAGTTGTTATGTGACGACAAGAAACACAGGTGTCCTGGTGAGCTCTTAAATCCTGCTATTGCTGTGGAACAACACACTGCCCCAAATGCTGGCGTAATGATCAGGGAAGTGATCACATACGAGAGTCGATGACCCCTAGTAGTGATACTAGGGAGACTAACAGCTCAGCGATACATGCAGGACATACTACAGCCACATGTGTTGCCTCTCCTGGCAAGGCTTCCAACTGGCATTTTTCAGCAGGATAATCATTGCTCCCACACATAGCAAGAGTTTCCCTGGAATGATTGCAACCCTTCCTTGGCCTGTCCAGTTGTCAAATCTATCACCAATTGAGCATTTATGAGGCCTGCCCAGGACTCCAGCTTCAGCAACCTACGAGTGTACAGGATGTACAGGGCCCACTGCAACTGTGTGCAAATGTGCTGCAGGGTAGTATATGGAACCTGTATGCTTCCATGTCCAACTGTATCTCATCTTGTATCCATGCTAGAGGTGAGGGCACTAGAGTCTCCTTTCAATTGTACAGTTTTCCCCAATAAATGTATCCTTTTGCTCTAATATTGTAATCACTTACCTATATCATTACATTCACACATAGAAAGCTTAAAGGGAACCTGTCACCTCCTATAGAGTAAATAAACTGTCAGCAGTACCTTAATTTAGGGACCAGTGTGATGCTGATGAATATCTTCATATGGAGAAGTGATTCCTCTAACTGTAAAAAAATCCATCTTTTAATCCTGTTGAGCGCGCTGTCTTGCGTCAGCTTGAAGTTAAGGGGGCAGCGGCCTCCTTGCTTCAAGTCAAGCTAACCACTCCCCTCTTGTTGTTGAATGACAGGTCTGCTGTTGGGCCGGGGATCGCGCAAGTCTATACAGGGCATGGGCCGCAGAAGCAAGCGAGCACGCTTGCCAGAGTGCGCCCGCCGTCCCCGCACGCAAGGGATCACTGAAAGCGTCCTACCGCCCGGCCATACGCTTGGGCGTGCGTATCCTCTGGGTGAGCGTGACCTCTGGCTGCGTACGTTGTATAGAGAAAAGCACCGGCAAACTGAACAGCCGGAGCCGGGATTGCGCAGGAACTAATCGCTCACGCGATCCCCGGCCCAACCGCAAACCTGTCATTCAACAACAAGAGGGGAGTGGTTTGCTTGACTTGATGCAAGGAGGCCGCTGCCCCCTTGACTTCAAGCTGACGCAAGACAGCGCGCTCAACAGGATTAAAAGATGGATTTTTTACAGTTAGAGGAATCACTTCTCCATATGAAGATATTCATCAGCATCACACTGGTCCCTAAATTAAGGTACTGCTGACAGTTTATTTACTCTATAGGAGGTGACAGGTTCCCTTTAATTTCATTCCAATGGTTCTTTCTTGGTGCATTATTTTTTTTTTCTCAATGAGTGTATATCATTAACTTCCTTGCCATTATTATTATTATTGTTATTATTATTATCACCATGTATTCATGAAGTAATATATTTCTGTATAAGAACTCTTCCACATTATAAATGGAGGGCTATAAGAATGGCAAATGTCAGACTAATGGGGGAGGATCTACTAAGCTAAATGTGGCAGAATGTTAGCTTAACTTGCACCAAAAAACTGGCATTCTTGCTTTACACCACACTTATTATGTGTTAAACTCTTGCTCCTCGTGCGGCAAGGAAGCATGGTGCAATATTTTGGTGCAAGGTAAGCCAACCAATAGGTGATATAAACTTATACAATACTGTTGCATCAAGTTTCTCATCCAGCATCAACCACTGTGATAAATCTGGTGCATCTTTAGACTGTATAGTCTAAGTATTATTTAATCTTGCAAGGAAAAATTAAAGGGAGTCTTTCACCTGTTTTTCACCAATATAACTAAGAGCACTGTCCCACACAAGATTGCATACACATCCCAGACATACCTGTGTGTACTGTGTGTCTGTATTACATGTCCAGGAAAAGCACTTTTAGGCTCCATTCACATGTCCTGTTTTTCTTTCCTGGTTCGATCCTGATTTTTTCAGGACCCATTGAAATGAATGGATCCAGATCAGGATCAGGATCGAATCAGGAAAGAAAAACAGGACGTGTGAATGGAGCCTTATTCTGCAGGAAAACAGCTCCCAAGTGCCCAGCTCTGCTGCTGCAAGTGCCCAAAGCAAACCAGACTGAAGAGGGGAGGGCTGCTTTAGCTGCTCATATCTTGGGATTGGTAGCAAATAGAAAAATGGTTCTGACCTTCTTTGAAAGCTGGCCATCTAAGCTTTAAAATACATTATATCCAGTATATCAGAAGATATAGCTGTTAGAAATCGAGTCAGGAGACAAAGCTGTTTTTCTATTTTATTCCTGCAGAATAAAATAGCTTTTCCTGGACATGTAATACAGACACACAGTGCACACAGGTATGTTTGGGATGTGTAGGCAATCTTCTATGGGGCAGTGCTCTTAGTTATATTGGTGAAAAACAGGTGAAAGACTCCCTTTAAAGCAGTTCTCTCTGCATGGCAACCCTTTAAAGCCAACCTAGCAACTATTTCTATAATTTTAGCTTCATAAATCCCTGCTGTTTACAGCAGTTTAGTTTTATGGCTCATATAGGACCCCCTGAATGATGTCCATATGATGCAAGACAACCTCTCTAATGCGCAGCCAACTTTAGTTTCCTGTCTCCCTATAACTGCCTTTATAATTAGCAGATAATATGGCCATAGAGATTATAGGCACAACGAAAAACAAGCAGTGCTGCCCTGAATTGTTTAGCCCAGTGCTCATCCATGTACATTTCCATTTCTATTGGTACACTGAATTATTGTTGAAGAAACGGTTTTACACCTGTAATCTTCAGATTTGCCACTAGATGTCAGTATCTCCTTACACTGTAATATAACTGCTAGTTTTTCAGTGTCATATCAGTGGTTTTCCTTTGAACTGCAGTTAAACTTAATTTAGGCTGTTTACAGGAGTTATGTATTTAAAAGATTTCAGGGTCAGAATATTGGTACCCCAGCCATTCAACTGTTTGAAGAAGAGGATTGTGCCCACTTGCAGCTTTTTTCCATTAACATGAACTGGACGAAACTGCAGTATCCTGCACCAAGTAGACCGTATGCAGGTAGACTTCAAACACCTAATTGGTTGGGGTACAGAGAGTCAGACCCCCATAACACTGCACAGATATAAAGATAATCATCACAATAGGGGTAATGAGAGATGAAGCAACGGCACAGTAATGGTGGAGCGCAGGGATGATGCAAACAGCATTGACACAAAACAGCGATATTGTCATAAAGCAGGTGTTATAAAAGGATGTCTCGGCTATAGTCTAATAACCACAGTAATGTCATAGCAATAATACTACTAGCATAAGAATATGAGCATTATGCACGCAGTAGTGCCACAGTGCAGACACAAAGCTCTGTTCACACTGCTTTATCAGTGTACGTTGCAGGTATATATCCGCTAATATTCCCAATGTATACCTCCGGAAGAAGCTTCTGACATACGCCACTATAAGACATACATTGACTTAAATTACAGCATAATGTATAGTTTTTTGGAGAATGCCTCCGTATTGAGCATGAGAAATTGGCTTCATGGATGACTGTAGTAACATGGCAGAGAGCTGCTCTTCCTGTCACTGAATGACACATGATAGAATTGCATATGCATGACTGCATAGATAGAAGAACAGTCTGTTTGATATGCTTTTCAGATTAAGCACAGTAGCAATGCCAAACACTAATGGAATTTAAATCCTCTAAATACATGCAATGTAATGTAAGGCTAATTTATGCACTGCCATCCTCCTTACTTTGAAGCTAGATATTACTATTTAGTTTCACTGGTGCTACTGGATGAAAATCCATGCTATACTTTTTCTTCTTTGGGCTACTTCTTTTTGCGGCCTCCGATCTGCATATTTTGCTGATTCATTTTAATGAAATACTGGCAGCACACTGTGTGCTATCCGCATCCGTATGTCCGTTCCGTAGCCCCGCAAAAAAAAATAGCACATGACCTATTCTTGTCTGTTTTGCGGACAAGGATAGGCATTGTTACAGTGGATCCGCCAAAAAAACGGATGCCATACGGACGTCATCTGTTTTTTTTGCGGATCAGCAAAACACAACGGTCGTGTGAAAGTAGCCTTAGTCTGCAAATATCAGATGTGTGTGATATCATGTGATAGATGTATGAGATATCATGCAGCCTAGAGAAATGACATACACTGGTGATGCCTATAATCCACCATATATATACTGTATTACAAAATACTTTAAAGCTGTATGATCCAAAGAGGGACAATATCAGAGGTACATAGCGCTCTGGCAAATTTTTTAACACTAAGCAATGTCTCTAACACTGCCCAATGCTTATCCATACATGCCCAATCCCTCCCAGTACCCTTTGTGCCCCAACACAGTAATAGTGCCAGACTCACAGTAAACACATCTCCTTAGTGGGCAAACACTGTAAGAATGTCCCCACAGTGCCCTTCAGACATTAATGATGCCCATGACACAGTATGATGTCTCCTTAGTGTCCCATATGCAGTATGATGCTACTAAGTGCCCTCACACAACAGAATTCCCCCTGTGTTCCCCAATCACAGTAGAAAGTTCACATAAGTGCCCCCAAGACAGTATGATGCTTTTGTAAGTGCCCCCCATACTGTAGCAGGCCCCTTTAAGTGCTCTCATACAGAGTGGTGTCACTTCAGCAAGTGGCATTTATCATGTAGAGAAAGTTAATACAGGGCACTTACTAATGTATTGTGATTGTCCATATTGCCTCCTATGGTAGCTTGATTCATTTTTCCATCACATTATACACTGCTCATTTCAAGGGGTTATGTCCACACTGTAATCCAGCAGTGGTCATCGTGCTTGCACACTATAGGAACAAATGCCACCCTCTCTGGTGGCAGGGACCACAAGATTGTGCCTAGGCCTGTGCCTTTTGCTATGGTGTACAAGCATGGCCACTGTTGCTGGACTGTAAATCTCCCACAGTATTTCCCTTTATCTACATTTGATATCATTTCTTTTGCTTACTCGCATATAACTGTAGGTCACAAGAAATCTGTCTTTTTACAAGAACCTATCACAAAAGAAGCCTATTTTCTTACTGGCATTTCAGATACTTCATCTTAACAGCCACACTTGTCAGACAGCAAGGAAGCTTTTAACACATGGCCTGATGGAAGCTAAATCTATTCTGACATTTAAGGCACATCAGCATCATTGATTTATGAACTGTCTTGTGTTTCAAACTATTGAGTGACATTACAGTGTGACTGTTCTTCTGGACACCAAGGTGCGTTAGAATGTAAAATTACATAGGGGAGGAAATATAACAATTTAGGAGCTGCATAACAGGGGTCCTTCAGCCATCCGAATGAGGATCCAAAATCCTTTTCCTCATTACATCTAATATAAAGAATAGTCATGTTTAAAAACATCCTATTTGTTTCTATAGCTCCAGTGCAAACGATTGTGTCGCCATCAAAATTATTTGAAAAGTAGCTCAATTTTGAAATTTTCATGTATTAGAGAAATTTAAAATGCATTTAAAATGGTTTTCTGTGACTTATATACTGATGATCTATCCTCTGGTTAGGTAAATAGTATCTGATCGGAGGGGGTCCGAGATTTAGGACTCCGGCTAGTCAGTTGTTTGAGAAGACAGCTGTGTACCCAGGGGCGTAACTAAAGGCTCATGGACCCTGGGGCAAGAGTTTAGCTTGGCCCCCCTCCCTCAGTGCCTTGTGGCCAGGGGCCAGAAAGCACATAGCCTTCATGCTGCCTTTGGCAAAAATTGAAACGGCACCCCTCCCCCCATGCCAAATAATTGACCTAACCCACCCCCTCCAGCCAGAGGTGTAACTTGACCAGCATGTGCTTTCTATGATACTGGTGTCTTCTTAAGTGGCACAAGTGTCTTTGGGCCCCCTCAGGCTCCTGGGCCGGTAGCGATTGCTACCTCTGCACCCCCTATAGCTACGCCCCTGGGTGTACCTGTGATGCTAGGGAGGTTCGTCCCCATCCCCGTCTCTGCCTACCATTGGCTGCTCCCCCCGACACCGGATGTTTTCATGCGTGCACAGGGAGAAGCAGCAGTGGCGGTGCGGTGACCAGGAGCGGCGCAAGTATATTACCTGTGACGGGCACAGTACATGGAGGGCTGTTTGAGAAGTTAGATAACCCCTTTAAGGAATAAAACATACTGGCCCACATTCACTAATGCGACTGCACCTAGACCATGTCATAATTACACCCAAATCTGGTGCAAATTAGCACAATTTGGTACATTTTTGGGAAATTTGCAGTGTCTAGTTTTCAGAAAATCACCACGCTTGTCCATGGTTCGTGCATGGTATTGTAACTAACGTGAATAGGATAGATACCAGAAATAGCCCATGAAGAAGAATTCTACTGTTTCCAGGGAAAAAAACAAACTCAGTTTTCTAAGGGTAGGTTCACATCTCTGTTTAACTGATCCATTAGGTGTTCAGGCAAAGAAAAGACTGTTGGTGTTCAACAAATCTGGCCTAGCTGGATACTGTCATTCACAGCCAGACCCCATTAACTATGATCCGACTGGTTGTTGGCATAGATGGCGGGTTTCAGCTTGACAAAAGCCGCTTCATGCACCAGTTTTTGCCCGACTGAAACACGGGAGTCATGCTGGAAAGCGGCCGGATCCCATTATGGTCAATGTTGTCTGACGGTGAATGGCAGTATGCAGCTAGCCCAAATCTGGTGAACTCAGACAGGCTATTCTCTGCCAAAACAGCCTGCCGGATCATTAGATCAGACGTGTGAACCTATGCTGATCTAATACAAACCTTATAGCAATGTATGAGAACACATTTTCTTGTTTTTTATGAGAGGCTGATGAACTGATAGCTATTCTGGTAGATGTCAAGGAACTGTCACCTCCAAGACGACATGTGTCTTTAGATTATATTAATGCATCACAACTGATCTGATCTGGGTTTATCACATAAAGTTAATTCTTTAGGAACATTCATTCAAAATAAGTGTCCTATAAGCCTCCTGAGTAGAGATGAGCGAATCATCCAAATTTCGCTTCAGCAAATAATCAACGAATTTCTGCCAAGATTTGTTCTTAATACGAATTTATTCGGTCGAATTTGCGTTAAAAAATAATCGTTGTTTTGCGAACATTCCTACACAAATTACGAACATACAGTCAGTTTTGTTAAAAGTACACAATACGTAAGCATTAGCGTACAAAGTGCGTACGAATCCTTAGCATACTATTGACTCGCGATTGCGTCATACGCACAAAGCTAGGCTGCGGCGTACAGTGTTTAGAGGCAGTCCATATGAGGTAAAAAAGTAAGCTGCTAGCTATCCAGCTAAGCGCATAATTTACTAAAAAACACTGTACAATAAGTGTATAATAGGACACATTGCAGTACCTGAAAAAGAATACACACAATGGGCTAAAGTGCTTGAACGTTGCTGAACCTGTAAAAACATTATTGCTAAAATACAGCAAAGACAATTATGCAAACATTTTAGTGCAATTTCACATTTGCAAGCATAAAAGGCTCAGATATACGTTTGAGTCTCTCCTCGTGGCTCCTTGGCATGATAAAATACTGGAACGAAGTCCAAAATTCAATTGTAATCCACGAGAGGTAATTTTGTAATCCAAACAGGTAACGTGTAATGCACATGGATAATATAAAATAGCAGCAAATAGAGAACCCTCTTTGCAAAGGGGGCTCCCAAATAACCTGAGAAGGGGGGGGATAGGCGCGCTTAGGCGCAACTGGGAATTTTCTGCAGAATGGGGGGGGGGGTCCTGACAAGCCATGTCCATCTGGGTGAGAGGCCGCCAGGTAGCAAGGTGGCAATACAAACTAAACAAAACAAGTGCCAACTAGCTCTCACCCATCAGGTGCAGTCCATGGTGTGGCTCCCATAGGTCCTCCTGAGGTGTCCTTTAAATCAGCCAGTAGTCAGATAAGGGACCTGAAGTTCTCCTCGCTTGAGCTACTGCTGAATGACATCAGAGGACGCTCCTGCCTCCTGTATGCCAAGCTTGCTGCCGTGGTGGAACTCCACTGCCCTCTTCTTCCAGAAGTCAGACTTGACCGGGTCCGGGTGCTGGTCACGCACTGCAGTCACTTGCGCCTTTACTTTTCCGGATTCTCCTGCCGGGACAGCAGGGGTAAGGACTTCTGGCTGCAGCAGTTGAGGCAAGCTTGCACCCAGGGAAGAAGCCCCAGCTCCCCTGGCTGCTGCTGGCTTCATATTCCAGGGTAGTTGGTACTGGTGGATCACCGTCGAGTGGAACGTAAACGATGAAGTCGTCACCTGACCCAGCTGAAAGGACTGTGATGGTGGTGGCACTGGCAGTTCAGGAATCAGAGGCTCCGGCTGTGGCTTCTCCCTGAAATGGAGGGTGCCATCTGGTGACTCCTGAAGGCAGCGCACCGGTACTTCGCCTGGTGGTTCCTCCGGCCAAACTTCAGGTGGTGATGCAGGTACCAGGGGCTTTGATAATAACGTTATCCCGGTAGCAAGGGGGCCATTCAGGAATGCCATGGGGGTGTATTCCACCTGATCCCCCACGTACAGGGTGTGACGGGGTTGGGGCAGGTATAGCCATTTCACTGACCTGCGGCCCACAAAGTACTCCTTGCCGTCCTCGTCATCTACCAGGAAGCCAGAGCCTCGCTCCACAGAAATCCACAGGACGGTTCCCTTTCGCCGCTCCAGTGTAGGGTTTCCTGGCCTTGGATGGTCCAGTACTTGGATGACCCAGTCCTCCACTGCATTCTTGTAGTCCCATAGGGTCTGGGCGTGGGCCATCACCGATGCTGACACAATTGGGTTCTGCCAAATGGAAGGTGTTGTTCTCCTCCAGAGCTGGATGCTCCACCTGCCTCCGCCGCAGCAGCCGCACCAGCCGGCAAGGCGAATATGGAGTCAGGAGCCAGTGAGACTCTCTTGCACAGTTGTGCCACTCTGATCTCTGGAGCGGGCGGTGGTTCGGGGTACTCCCCAAAGACCATCTCTCCCCACTTGGGTCGCAGTTCTTTCTCCATGCTGTTTGCTGTGGTCTGACTCTGGATCTTGTTCAGCGCTGGCTTGAACTGGAGAGAAGGGCGGAGTCTTCACTCCCTATACGTGAAAATAGTTAGTTCCCAGTGGGCTGGTTTTTCCCGCTTCTGAGGGGTCCGTATCTTCACTTTCCCGCTCTTAAGGGGGCGTATCGTCATTTTTCCGCTTCAGATGGTGGGGGGTGGGCAAGAAGAATGCGTACGTTGTGTACGTAGCGTATGTAGCGTTACCGTTGAAAATTTTAAGAACATTTACGAATAATACGAAGCGAATCTGACAAAATCTGCATTCGCTTCGGAGTAGGAAAAATGGAGGATTCGATACGAATCTACGAAGTGGTGAATAGATTCACTCATCTCTACTCCTGAGATACAAGACTGAAGAGGACCAACTGAACAATTTTTCTAGCGCTCCTTCTCTTGACTGCGCTTTTTATCTTTTTTTAGTGTTAGCATGAAATCTGCATGTATCAGTAGTACGGCAACGCAGTCAGGATTTTGCATGCAGTTTTGGAAGCCAAAATCAGGAGTGGATCACAAAATGAGTATAAAGGACAGATACAACTTCTCCTCTTTTCTTGAATTCACTACTGGTTTGGCTTCCATAACTGCATGCAGAATCCTGACCACATGGCTGTACCCTTAAACATAGAAATAAAGCAATATAAAATACTGCAATTTTCACTTACCAAATTTTGCTGACACAGCCAGTAAAACTGCTGAAACTTTTGGGACATGAGCAACTGTGCGCTTCCCACTGCACTCCTGATTTTCCCTAGATCTGAACAGAAAAGCACATATTACATGCATGTTAACAATAGAAGGCAACAACAAAATGAGAAGCAACAACTCAAGGAAAAAAAATAGAATAAGCAATGCACTGTGACCTAACCAGATGCCCTCCTGACTCTAGATTGATACAGTTTACCTAGGACTGATATACTATCGCCAGATTGAGATTTGTGCTGAGGATCTATTTGCTATTTTAAATTGGATACACTTTAAAATGGCACTCCAACGCTTTTTTGCACTATATAGTGTTGCATAGATTATTATTAAAGAATAATGTAAAGGTTCTTGGATGTGCCTTTGTATATCTGTTCTATGAGTTATCAACCATCTTGGTTACTTCTTCCCCAATATGTTCCCCTAATGCAGCCTACATCTTTCCGATAAGCCTCTGGCTTTTAAACAACAGAGGGGACGGAGTCTCATCATAATTCGCTTGCTCTGCTCTGATTCCTTACAGAATGCAGCAAGTGATAAATCAGTGACATAGAACTAATGTCCCCTAACTCACTTCAGAGCCTCAATGTATTCCTATGTGATTCAATTTCAGCCTGTCTTCCCTGCCTCCTGCTTGTGACAGGTTACTTCCTGTCAGCTCTTATAAGCAGGAGGCAAGGGAGAGCAGTGTGAAGCTAAACCTCATAGAGATACACTGGAGATTCTGCATAAAACACACACTGATAAGTGTAGACTGTGTGAGCCAGGGAAACTTCAGCTAAGCATTGCAGTGACTCTTATACTTTATCACTGCACTCCTGATCCTTTAGGTCCTTTACCTTCAGCAGCACTCAATGTATGGAGAGATATGAGGAACAAGGATGGTGGATCTGGGTGGGGAGAGAAAGTGTCTGAGAGCACCAGAAGGGATTTGATAGATGTTAATGACGCAATCTTGACGCTTACAGGAAGTCAACCTCACAAAAAAGACTGCCAGGGCCACCACCAGGGCAACACAGTTGGTACTGGTGTCAGGGGCCCAGCCCAAAAAAAGAAGGGGCATGCCCTACTTATATACAATGTCGCTTTACACTTAATGAGCAGGACCCCAGTGAAGAAGTATACTACAGTATTCTCTCTTATTGAGTATAAGTGAAAAATATTCTTTTTCTGTCACTGGTATCTTTGCACCTTGCCACTTTGAGGTTCCTCTCCCACATGTGTACAGTTATTTTGTGTCTCACATTTATAGAATCCTTGTCTGTGTATTTTCAGAAACATATATTGCCAAGTCATGTTCAGGACCGTTACATACTTACTAACATTGCACTTGAAAAAATCACCAATAAGTGATGTCACTAAGCAATACTGTTAAACCTTTCCTGACAGCCCATCATAAATTTACGGAGGAAGTCGGGTATAGTGATAACATCGGTCACAGACATTTAACCCTTCAGATTCTGTGGTTAAGTGACAAATTCATCTGAAAGCCGAAAACCTGAAAGCACGGCACTTCAGGGGATGAAATGGCTCACCCTAGTGGCAATCAGGGGAGATGTTCATTCTTTGTGGCAGCCTTGGTCCCCCTGAAGGATCCAAGGCTGTGATAGCTATGTTCCTATGGAAACTTGGCCTGTGGCAGGGCTTCATAGGAACATAGTGAAATGCTCAAAGACTCCAATGCTAATTGATTGGAATCTATTAGAGAAGCAATATAATAACTGCATGTTTAAGTGCCCTAGGGGAACTTTTAAAAAGTGCAAAAAAAATAAATGTAAATATAAAAAAATTCTAAAATTTCCAATAAACATCATAGGCATCGCCACGTGTGAAATTGCCTGTACTATTAAAATATATAAAAATATTTATCCCATATGACGTAATGGAGAAAAACATGAAAATCGTCAATTCGCCATTTTTTTGTCACTACACCTTCACAAAAAAAAAGAATAAAAAGTGACCAAAAAGACATACACACTCCAAAATGGTATTGGTAAAAACTACAGAGCATCCCACAAAAATGAGACCTCACACAGCTGCATAGACATAAATAAACATTTTTTCCCAATTTTAATTTTTTTCCCCAGTATTAAAATACAAGAAAAACTATATAAATGTATGCTAACATGTCAGTTTCACTGCATAGGAAATGCCATAAAACTGTGGTGGAATCGTGTTTTTTGTAATTCCACCCAATTTGAATTTTTTTCCAGCTTCCCACTACATTGTATGCAACTGTAAGGCCCCTTTCACACGGGCGAGTTTTCCGTGCGGGTGCAATGCGTGATGCGAACGCATTGCACCCGCACTGAATCCTGACCCATTCATTTCAATGGGTCTTTTCACATGGGCAAATTTTTTCAAGCCTGAATTCGCCGTTGCGTGCAAATCGCAGCATGTTCTATATTCTGCGTTTTTTGCGCAGCCCTGGCCCCATTGAAGTGAATGGGATGTTGTTTGTAAACATTCAGTTTTTTATCACGCGCGTGCGAAATGCATCCATACGCATCGCACCTGCGCAGAAAAAAAATGAACGAACGTACACAATCGCAGTCAAAACTGACTGCGATTGCGTGCGGATTGGTGCGAGTTTTCCGCAACGCACCCTGAGCGCATCCGGACTGAGTCTGGATCGCTCGTGTGAAAGGGGCCTAAATGGTGTCATTACAAAGTACAACTTCTCCCACACAATAAAAAACCTCATACGTCTATGTGAATGGAAAAATAAAAAAGTTATGGCTCTGGGAAGGCTGGGAGTAAAAAATAAAAATGAAAAATGGCCTGGTCCTGAAGGAGTAAAATAACAATCTGAAAAAATATGTCCATTCCTGCACTGGGAATTGCTCAAAGTCATCCCTTAATTTATGATCATATAGAAGGCATCAGCAATATTTTTATCAGTCATTGTAAATCTCTGTTAATTTACAGAGGACAATAATTGTTACAAAATCTGGTAATCGTTTGGATCTGAACAAGAGTCACTGTGTAAAACGGGCTTATAGTAAACTTTTTAACAAACGTAAAACAAATCAGCCAGCAACGACCAAGTCTGAATAAATCCTGCTAAATGCGAATGTGTAGGAACCGTGAAACAGATTGATGAAGCCATTCTCAGGGATGTGTAATTATGTCTCTTAATAGCTAAATGTACATTTCCAACCACAGGCATGACAGCAGAATGCATTAGTCTACATCAGGTGTTCATTACACTGAGTCAAAGCAAGCTTGGCATGTTATGTTTCAGCAGCCACATAGGCATGGCAAAATCGCACAGATCTGGTGCAACATGACATATATAGTGGTTTTCATGTAGTTTTGCTTTTTCATTGAGTTAATTTTTTATACTTTAGTATTTTATCTTATTATATCTATATGTCTATCTATCTAATATCTATTTAATATCTATCTATCTAATAACTATTTAATATCTCTCTATCTATGATCTATCTATCTACATGAAAAATTCCACGGCACTCCACAGTGGAGTGGGAGAAACGCCGAGATTATGGTGCCAAGACACGGGCTTACTACGGGTAATTATAAGTTCCATCTGTTACATCTTTTTTATGATCCATGAATTTCTCCCTTTGATGTAAATTTGGGATTACTTGACTATTGAACTATCAAGCCATATTTTATGGTTTTAAGGCACATACACACTACAGAGCATTAATCGTCACAGATATACTCATGCACTATATATGATGAACAGTTATGAAGGATGATCATATTGATATTTATATGACTATGTATGAATTATCTATCTATCTATCTATCTATCTATCTATCTATCTATCTATCTATCTATCTATCCCATCTGTCTGTTTTTTTTTCTCTGTCATGGGGAATACAGCCTAAGAACCCTGTCTGGATGGCACCCATGGACCTCGAAACCCAGGGGTGCACCTAGCCTTTCTACTGTGGGGAAAACTAAAACGGTGCCCCCCCAATGCCAATTTCTTATCCTAACCCCTTTGCCACAATGAAAGCGCTCATTGCCCATGGTCCTTCCGCTGCCTCCCTCTTGCCCCTACCTGGTGCTACCTAAGGCGATCGCCTCACCTGGCCTCATTGGTGGTGCACCCCTGCCGAAACCTCATACTCAGATCTCAGAACCCCATCCCCTCTTTAGTTTACACAGTCACAAGCTGACAGTTCCTATAACAAAGAAGGACGGTTTCTCTAAAGTGCAACAGTACAATATGTAAAGCCTAATAACTACGATAACTTTTTAAAACATGTATGACCACTTTATAATTAATAAATATAGAAAATGTGCCACCATGCCCCTGTTACTACTGGGCACCTCACATGAAGGAGCTTTAAAAGGGTTTTTCAGGCGTACAATAGTGTTCCCAATATCTGATCGGTGAGGGTTCGACTCCCAGCACCCCCACTGCTATTTGAACAGGGAGTGCTGTGGCCTCTTTGTAGGCCAGTGACATTGCGTTCATCGGTTACATGGACTGTTCAAGTGAATGGTCCTGGGCTGTAATACCAAATACAGCCGCACTCTGCACATTGCATTTTGCAACGTTCATTGCACCACAATGCCTTCAAACAGCCAATTGGCAGGGGTGCCCCACCACAAAACAGTTGACAATAAACTGAATTAACAAATAGCAGAAAAGCCACCACCTTGCTTTACAAAAAGAAACCACCTTCCCCTGCCTAAGTGGTCTGCCGTAGCCTCCTGGATGGAGAGCTTCTGCTATGGTTATAATTAAATCCATGCGTACCCCTTTGTTTTTGTCTTGCTAGCTCATCGTACAGTAGTGAAATAAACAGGAGCCGACTACAACAAAACTGATAAAATTGTAACAATTACTCTTCTTTTTGTAGCTGAAATGTCGGGTTGACTCTTTTTTTCTTATGTTGCTTTCATTTTGTCCTAATCACATACTAACAGATTAATCTGACAATGTAAAATAAGCCATGTAAACCAATGTCACTTTATCTTACCATCCAAAGACAAATCCGTTTATATGCATCCAACAAACTAAATTACAGCTCTTGAGAATGTCATGGAACAGAGGACATAATGCAGATTTTATGCCCTGCAGTTCTGTTCATTAACTTTATAGGCTCTGATGAAACACAGCTCTTATTGTCTTTTTTTGTGGAAGAAACATTGATTAATGCCTTTGAGGCTGTCCACACTGGCTCCTGTATACAAGGAGAGAGATACTGCACACAGGACAACCTTAGTTCCTATGACTATAGAATTACAGAAAATGTAACAATAATGTGAGTCTACCTACATGTCTATACTGGGAAATTCCTCTAACAATTCCTTATAATCTTAATAGATAATGCTGATTTCAAACAAGTATCAGGCATGGTGAACACCATTGTCCAAAAAGAAGTGTGTCGCCTATACTCTTAATACTTAAAATCAGATAGCGATATATTTTCCCTTTTTTCTAATCTGTTTTAATTTTCTGATTGCAGATTTTTTACATTTATTTCCAGTACATGGTTATAGGCATGGCCGGAATGGGAACTTAAAATACTAAAAGTGGCCCGTTTTGTGATCGGGTCCAATTGATGGAAGACAGGGTCAACCATATTGCAGCCCATCATATGACACCAACAGAGCCAAATACCACAGTCCACCAAAAAATACTGCCAGCAGCACAAACTACATCCCCAAAAACTTCCACTGAGGAGGGCTCAGGCAGTCCCCTGTGCATCGGCCCACCAAGTAATTTCCCTGTAAGGTCTATGGCCAATCTGCCCCTGGTTATAGGGGAAGTCATATTCCCTGAGTTATTAACAGTATTTAGAGATATGCTTTACAGCAGTCAGCAGGGTCATAGACACAATGGGCAGGTGATGACTCATTGACTTCTATGAGAGAGTTTTCTAGCAATGTTTTGTGATCTGTGCAAAGGTCATTGTGTAGCAAGGGGGAGTAGATAAGATCTAACCAACACCTACAATAAATGGTGGATCCAGTGTTATCTAAGCAGAGGTGTTATCTGTCATTGTAATCCTGCATGTGACTCCAGTCAAATGAACAGGAAGTCTCGATATATTAGTAGGCTTAGTGGCCAGTGTGCAAACTGCAGGGTTTTAGGATTTTTTTTATATAGATCGCAACATGAAAAATTTAAAATAAAATTCTAAAAAAATATATTTAACATAAAAACTGGGTGGTCATTTATTATACAGAAATACAGTATGCCTAAATTAGTTGTATTTCAGGCGCAGATGGCTGTGCAATGGTTAGTTGCGCCGCTATCTGCCACTTCTCCCCGCTCACACCAGGTCTAAAATTGTGGGCGTGGTGTGGGTGGGGAAGGGGTTGGACTGGCAGGCCCTGAAGCTGTCTTACATTTAGAACTGGCGCTGGATGTGCCGAAGTTATTTAGAGGCCTGTGCCTCTTCATAACTTCGGCGGATCCTCTGCTAGCTTTTGGGCTTTATTAAGAATGGCATCTAAAAAGCCGGTCTTAATAGATGTGTAATAATACACTTTTCAGTTGTATTATTACAAAAAAAGTTTAAATGATCCAATAAATTTTGTTCCACTTCACAATTGTGACCCACATGTTGTTGATTCTTCACCAAAAATTTAAAATGTTATATCTTTTTGTTTGAAGCCTGAAATGTGGCAAAATGTTGAAAAGTTGTAGGGGGCCGAATACTTTTGCAAGGCACTGTACCTACACTACACTCTATCCAATCAGTGCTGTTATTTTCAGACTGTGCAGGTACACCCCCCCAACTGGTTACCACCCCTCTGTGCCCTTACTGCAGACTGCTAGCAATTCATTCATAACTTCTAGTAGAAATAATAAAGTAATGGCACAACATACAGACATAATTGTTATTACATGGGGAATGTATGAAGCTATAAAACTAGGTATGTCAGGAGAGGTGAAAGGTCCTCTTTAAGAATGTTACTTGACAGACACAGCCCAACTAAGATATGTTACATTTTAATGATTAGGTGGTAATCATTGGAATGTATTTTAGAAATAAGCAGATTAAGATAAATATATAATAATATAGAACAAAAATATAGGAAAGTATAACAAAATAAACTAAGGTTTCTTACTTTCTTCAGAAAGGTCATTCTCCTCTGCCTCCCTCTCCATATCCTTACACCAGTCTTCCATCCTTTTTGTTTCAGCATGAAGCAACTTCATAAACCACGTTCCATCTTGTCGAGTGGGTGATATTCTGCCTGAGTCCACTACATCATGAGCAGGCTCTAGCCAGGGATCTGGTGGGGGCAGATTTGAAGTGTCTACAGGCGTCCTGTAATCTTCCCTGTAACTAAACAAACCCTGAGTCCGCACTGTTCTTACTGCACCATACTGAGTTGGAGTACTAGGTTCAGAATGTCTTTGAAATGAGGATCCAAACTGGAGGCCTTTATCTTCCATTGTGATATGACCGGGAAAACCTTCTAATTCTAAGTCCGCTTGAACAGCTGCTGTCACGCTGTTTGACCTCTTGAATCGTCCTTGGCTAAGATATGAAAAAGAATAAAGGGAGTTATCATAATAACCTGTATCTGGAAATCGTATGGAGCACAGTAGACACTTGCTGTCTAGTGAATGGCTTCAAACAATTCATTTTATCCATACTATTTAAAGAGAAACTGTCACCATAAAAAGCAGTGTAATCTGCAGGCAGCACACTGTAGAGCAGGAGAAGCTGAGCAAATTGATATATACTTTTTTTGAGGGGGGGGGGATTTAGTAAAACTTGTAATTTATACATTTAAAGGGCACCTGTCAGCAGATTTTTACCTATAAAGGCTCATAATGCAATACTTTGTTCTCTGCAATGCGGCCCATATGAATATGGGACCAACACAGATGTCTTCATCTGCCAAGCACACATGTAACAGGTTACAGACACAGGTCAGCCAGTTTCATAGGTACAAATCTGCTGACAGATGCCTTTTGAATCTGTACTCTTTCTGAGTTCAGTTGTACATGGGGGAGGTGTTATCAGTGATAGCATTCTCTGTGTAAGTGTATATACATAGATAGCTGTCAGTCACTGATAGCTGTACACGGGGAGGTGTTATCAGTGATTGATAGTATTCTCTGTGTAAGTGTGTATACATAGATAGCTGTCAGTCACTGATAGTTGTACACAGGGGAGATATCAGTAATTGATAGCATTCTCTGTGTAAGTGTGTATACATAGATAGCGGTCAGTCACTGATAGCTGTACACGGGGAGGTGTTATCAGTGATTGATAGCATTCTCTGTGTAATTGTGTATACATAGAAAGCTGTCAATCACTAACAAGTTGGTGTACAACTGAACTCAGTAAGAAATTTGCTGGAGTTTTACAGAATCTTTTTCAACTGTATGTATCACGTACTGTATATATCAATTTGCTCAGCTCCTCCTGCTCTATAACACACTGCCTGCCACATGTACTGCATTTTATGGTGACAGGTTTATTTATAATGACCTGCTTTGTCTAGGGGCAATCAGTGGAGGAATTGAAATTGCCGCTGTCAGATTCCCTAGAAGGAATCTGTCCTAATGATACAGCAGGACGGCCGGTGTCAAAATGCAGAGCACAGAGTGGGATCCCTATGTAAACCCTGTTCCCTTCTCTGCCTGTTAGTTGTTAGCATATGCTGAGTAAAAATGACAGTGGAGATAAGGGCTCATATGTGTCTGTGTGTCTTGTAATGAAGATTACCTCAAACTAGCTAAAGTGTTTTCCAATGACACCTCTCCCATGGCAGGCTGTGTCTGGTCCCTCATTCCTATACTTCAGCTTGTGTGTATGAGGTGAGCTCGTTCAGATGATCCCTTATCTCAGCTGTGATATATACATATAATGCCTTCGGAAAGTCTTCAGACCCGTTCACTTTTTTCACATTTTGTTATGTTGTGGCCTTCTAGTAAAATGAAAAAAAAAAAAAAAATTTTCACCAGCATTCTTCACTCAATAACCCATAATTACAAAGTGAAAACAGGATTTTAGACATTTTGGCAAATTTATTAAAGGAAATCTGTCACATGATTTGAGTGTATTAAACTATAAGTATGGCTATGTTCAATAAACTACCTTCTCTCCAGCTATAGTCTTCATTCTTTCTTTTGTCTTCTGGTTTTAGTTTTATTTCCGTTTTTATGATATGCAAATTTTTCCTGAAGGAGCCCAGAGGGGCGTTACTATCGATAAAGGGAGTCCAGTAATGCCCCCCTCCTGTTCCCAGCCCGCCTTCTTACTCATCGAATCACTCCTCTTCAGGGCAGGAGTAACACCCACATTAGCATGCTTGGCCGCCCCCCCTCCCATCTACGGCACGGCAGCTCTTTAAGCCACTCCCAGAGCTGCCTGCCTCTCTTCTCTGAAATCTGCTATCACGCAGGCAGCGGGCGGTACTGCGCCTGCACAATAGCAATACCTATCAAGGCACTGACTTCGAAAGCATCACTGGGCATTCGCCGAGCCCAGTGACGTACTAGCTGTGCTAAGCCACATCCAGAAGGGAGGGGAAAGGCAGGCAGCTCTGGGAGTGGCTTGAAGAGCTGCCGTGCCGTAGATGAGGGGGGCGGCAGCCAAGCATGCTAATGTGGGCGTTACTCCTGCCCTGAAGAGGAGTGCTTTGGATGAGTAAGAAGGCAGGCTGGGAACAGGAGGGGGCGTTACTGGGCTCCCTTTATCGATAGTAACGCCCTGGGCTCCTTCAGGAAAAATTTGCACATCATAAAAACGGAAATAAAACGAAAACCAGAAGACAAAAGAAAGAATGAAGACTACAGCTGGAGAGAAGGTAGTTTATTGAACATAGCCATACTTATAGTGTAATACACTCAAATCATGTGACAGATTTCCTTTAAAAGGAAAAACTAAAGTTTCTCATGGACATAAGTATTCAAACTTCTTATCATGACAATTGAAATTTAGCTCTGGGACATCCCATTTCTCTTGATCAGCTTTGAGATGTTTCTACACTTTGAGTTGAGCCATTTTCTGGTTTATTCAGTTGATTGGACATGATTTGGAAACACACACCCCTGTCTATATAAGGTCTCACAACTGACAATGCATATCAGAGCAAAAACCATGCCATGATTTTCTGGAGGCACAGATCTGGAATGGACAGAAAACATTGTACTGAAGGTTCCCAGGAGCAAAGTGGCCTGAATAATTATTAAATGGAAGAAGTTTGGAACAACCAGGACTCTTCCTAGAGCAGACCCCCCCCCCTACACCACCACCACCAAACTAAGCAATCAGAGGAGAAGGGCCTTGGTAAGAGAGATGGCCAAGAACCCAGTGGTAACTCTGGATGAACTCCGAAGATTCTGTGTGCAACCACCAGAAAGTCAACCACCACTACAGTACTCCACCAATCTGAGCTTTATGGTAGAGTGGCCAGAAAGAAGCCTCTCCTCAGTAAAAGACACAGGACACCACACCTAAAAGACTCTCAGACTGTGAGAAACAAGATTACTGGGTCTGATGAAACCAAGTTTGAACTTTTTGGCCCTTAATTCTAAGCATCATATCTGGAGTAAACCATGCACTGCTCATCACCCTATTCTCAATACATCCCTACAGTGAATAGTGGTGGTGGTAGCATCATACTGTGGGATTTTTTTCTGTGGCTGAGACAGGGAGACTGGTCAGGGTTGAGATAAAGCTGAATGGAGCAAAGTACAGAGATATTCTTAATGAAAATCTGATTCAGAGAGCTCTGGACCTCAGACTAGGCCAAAGGTTCATATCCCAACAAGACAATGGACCTATACACACTGCCAAAAGAACACAGTAGTGGCTTAGGAACAACTCTGTAAATGTCCTTGAGTGGACCAGCCAGAGCCCTGGTTTGAGCCCAACTAAACATCACTGGAGAGACCTGGAAATGGCTTGTCCACTGACTGTCCCCATCAACCTGACAGAACTTGAGAGGATCTGCATATAACAATGGCAGAAAATCCCCAAATCCAGATGTTCAAACCTTGTGGCATCATATCCAAGAATACTGTAGGCTCTAACCACTGCCAAAGATGCTTCAACTAAGTACTGAGTAAAGGGTCTGAATACTTATGTCAATGTAAGATTTTAGTTTTTTCTTTTCAAAAAAATAAGTAAAGATTTCTAATATTCTGTTTTCATTTTGGTATTATGGGTCAATGAGTGCAAATTGATGAAGAAAAACTTGAATTTTTGTATTTTATTTTGACACAAGACTACTACATAACAAAATGTGAATAAAGTGAAAGGGTCTGAAGCCTTTCTGAATCCATTGTAATATCATGCTTCTCAGTGCTGATTCAAGGAGAGAAGGGAGCTTACATAGGGCTCCTGCTCTGTGCTCTGCTTTCTGACACAGACTGCCCTGCTGTGTAATTAGGATGAATTCCTTGTTAAGAAATTTGACAGTGGCCTCCACTGATTGCCTCGAGCCAATACTTAATAATTAAAGGCATTTAGGAATTTATTTAGAATAACATGTTTTTCAGTATTTCAGTATTTTTTTCTTTGTTTCCTGGAAACCCCCTTTAAGATATTTTTTGTTGATTTGAAAAGGACTGGTCAGCTCTTCTTACTTGTGGAGCATCTTTCCTTAAAGGGAATCTGTCACCAGGATAATCGCTATTGAAGTAAAGCCTTAGCCTAATAGCACTTAGGACCTTATTTCCAGATGTGCCTTTGTTTCAGCAATATATGTTTTCTGTCTTCTGAAAATCCAGTTTATTTGGTATTCAAATTATCCAGTAAGGTGCCCAGAGGGGAGTCACTCTTGCAGGAAGGAGCCCAGGCACGCCTCCTACATCACATTCAAGCCATAACTCCGCCCCCTTTTCCCTGCTCCTGGCATGAGGGCGGCTTGGGCACTAGCAAGAGGAGTGTCTGGGCTCCTTTCTGCAAGAATGACGCCCCTCTGGGCACCTTACTGGCTCATTTGCATCCCAAATAAGCTGGATTTTCAGAAGATAGAAAACATCTATTGGTGAAACAAAGGCACATCTGGAAATAAGGTACTAAGTGCTATTAGGCTAAGGCTTTACTTCAATAGCGATTATCCTGGTGACAGATTTCCTTTAAACCTCTGCTTTGTGTCATTCCTCAGTTATTGCTCCTGGAAGGGCAAACATGAATTGACAAATGTCATTGTGTGTAGGGATGAGGGGAATGGTAATGGTCTAGCTGCCAATTGATTCCTACTCCTCTTTGAGGGGAATGGTAATGGTCTAGCTGCCAATTGATTCCTACTCCTCTTTGATGTGACAACTAAGCTCTTTCTGTAGGTTTCAAATAAAAGTGAGGGATCCAAGATGCAAGCTCTGGATGCCCAGGCCAGTGCACCCCTTTACTAGTGACGTGATGCACCCTCACACTCTTCTTAAACTGGCCCTGTACATGTAATGAGACTATGTGGCACAAGTGGCCAACTTTACAAAACAAATACATACGGTAGACAGAAGACATTTTGCTCATATACAGTATTGACCCTTGACTGATCCTCATAGTAAACTGATTTGAATGAATTTTTTTGAAAGTTATTTACAGCTAGTTATAAAAAAAGAAATAAATGAAAGTCCTGGGAACAATGCCTTTTTAATCTGATGCTTGTTTAGGCTTCTGTACTGTATTTTGAGCCTATATTTCACTTTGATGCAATGTTATCATTGCCAAAAACAGTCATGAATAAAAACCACTGTATGCTCAGACTCGGACTGGCCCACAGGGGAATCCCCCGGTGGGCCCCTGAGCAAGGTGGGCCCCTAGTCTCCCACCCCCTGCACAAGTGGCACATAACACAGTAGACTTACTGCACTACATACATATATTTAATGTACAGCACCTCAACCAGCCTATGTTCATATAAATACTTCAGATCATATAAAAACGGCAGATTATTTATTATATTTGAATGTATCTGTACGGTGGGCCCCCAAAATAAATTTTACTGGTGGGCCCTAGGTACCCCAGTCCGACACTGTGTATGCTGATCTTACCTCTTTTCATCTTCTACCTGCACCCCCACAGAATGATATTCCCTTCCTTTGCTTTCAGTGTCCGAGTCAGCAGCTTCCACCTAGATAAGAAACAAATGGAAATATTCTTATAAAATACTCAAACAGACATGCCAATGAATTAGATCTATTAGGGTCCAGCCACACAGTCAGGTTTCCGCATGCAGTTTTGGAGGCCAAAATCAAGAGTGGATCATAAAGAGATAGAAAGTATACAGGACAGATATGACTTCTCTTCCTTTTTGAATTCACACCCGAATTTGCTTTCCAAAACTGCGTGCACAAACCTGACCGTGCAGCCGTACCCTTAGGGTACACCCACATGGTCTTGTTCATTGATGCAGTTTTGGAGGCCAAAATCAGGAGTGGATCTTAAAAGGAGAAAAAGTATAAAAGACAGATACAGCTTCTCCTATTATTTGAAGTCACTCCTGATTTTGGCTTCCAAAACTGCATCAAGGAACCTGACCATGAGGCCGTACCCTTATTTCTATGTAAATGTACCAAGGGTGATATAATTGAATTCTTGCCATATGTTATAAAGTTGAAGTCAAACACATGTAACTTTAAATGTACTTTTAATTTACTCTACAGGATGTAACTAATATAGAAAATGTCAGGGTGCCAAACGTGTTGCATCATCAAAGACATAACAAAGGATACTATACTTCTGCTGTTTATTGGCGGCCTACTCATACATGCATAGGAACGTTCATACAATTGACTGGGTATTGAACGAGAGTGGTTTCAACAAAAGTTGACCTTAACATAATATTCTCTAACTATAAAATGAAATTCTACGTACAATTCTCTATATTTCACAATGATTCTCGAGACACAAAGCTGCCGTGCTCTCTTTAGTTGCCGGAAGCCAGTTTAGGCAGATTCCCACAAAATTCTGAACAAGATGCAGCACAATGCATGAGAATGAGGCGTAGAAAAGCTATTCTATGGACTCAGTTTTCAGTGTTTGAACCCAGCCTTTGACAACCCAATGTCCAAAAAAAAAAAAAAAAAAGAAAGAAACAACATAAAATACATCTGTGAATGTAACAGTTAGTACAAGCACAGTTATAGCAAAAACTGTAGTCTGTAGTATTAGTTAATAAGCAGTACAACCACACGGCACAGCTGTGATGTGGTTGGGACATGACCGCTCTGTTGTGTTTAGTACGTAGCAGCTGTACAACCCACAGAGGACTCCAGTTAACTAATTATGTAGGACTGCACTAGCTGGTCTGCATTGTTAATGGCCATGTGGCACATGCAATACCATGCCAATGCAGACCATCCAAACAGTGCAGCCCTAATTAGTTGATTGGAGGCCAATGCTGCTCCTGAGGCATTGTCGGAACCGTGCAGTGTGGTCATGCCCTAACTTGTCTTCACCAATATTCTTCTGGAGGAATATCCATGTGAAGCCTAGTGTGAACTCAACTTTCCTAGCTTTGACCTTCTCGAAACAGTACAATCAGATGAGTATGCTACATTGTTGCCAGTTATGCGCTGACAGGTCCCATTCACAACACATCCCTTCCTGGAACATGAGCAGATGTATTATGCCACTTAAAAGGCATGTTCACAAGCGTCTATATCTCATTTACTACAAATTGTTGGGTTTTCACCCAGTAGCCTA
Source organism: Rhinella marina (assembly GCA_900303285.1). Taxonomy (NCBI): domain Eukaryota; kingdom Metazoa; phylum Chordata; class Amphibia; order Anura; family Bufonidae; genus Rhinella; species Rhinella marina. The sequence goes on from ONZH01029112.1 coordinate 417,237, forward strand.
AATTCTGGCATTGTCAAACTGTGGTCAATGCTACAAATGCATGAATACAAATCTTTTTAATGAGCTTATAATACTTAAAAAGCCCCCCCCCAGGTATATATAAAGAATTTACTTACATATCGATTAATTCATGCGTTTTCAGTAATAGAGTCTAAAAATACCTGTTTATGGGTAAACCTGGCACAATTGGGGGGATTTTTTTTTGGGAAGTATAAAGACTAAGGACGCCGGTATTACTTGAGGTGACTTTTTCCAGCTGGTACATCTATTACTATTATTGCCATTACAAAAGAAACATAAAGAGGAAAAGTCACAGGGTATACTCTTTCTAGTGACACTTAGGTAATTCATGCTGTTTGCTGCAGCCACTAAACAAAAATGTACCAGTTACAGCCATCATCCTACCGTACCAAGTACAGGTATCACCTAGGAATGGTTATCGTCCTTTAATGAATGCAATGTACATAGTTTTTATACACAACTATTCACTTTATGCTGTAATCAGTGGTGGACTGGGAACTTAAAGTGGCCATGGAAAAAAAAAACTAAAAGTGGCCCTATCTTGTTGGTAGATCCAAACTGATAGAACACAAGTAGGTGGGCCAACAGAAGTAGGCAGGGAATAGAGAAGTACTGTAGTACAGCAAAAATACCACCCCAGCAGAACCAATACCAACCCTAACCACAGAATTCAACTGTATCACTGCGCTGAGGACAATGATACGGTTGAATTCAGGAAGGTACCTGCGGCCACCAGCCAAGTGCATAAGTACCTGATGCTCCTAGCATTAATTAATGCTGGAAGCATCAGATCATTATGTTCCCAGCTGTTGGCAATGAGGCCCTGAGCATCGGCCCACTGGGAAATTTTCCTGTAGGGTCTATGGCCAGTCCTCCCCTGGCTGTATTTATTAACCACTTCCAGTCTGCCCATTGACTATAAACATCCTGGTAGTGGATCTCTATCTCTGAATGGACGTTTTAAAACGTCCTTGAGCTTTGCCCCCTGTGTGCAGCACCTGTAAATAGAAGCTCCATGACTCAGCTGCCTCCTGACAGCCAAGATCATGGAGCTTTAACCTGAGACCTTTTTTCCTGGCCTCCAGGCTTTTGATCACTCTAACAAGCTGTCAAAGCGATCACAAATGCTTGTACTATCTCCCTCTCATTACTGCCGGTCACAGAGCAGTTTACAACCACATATGGGGTGTTTCTGCAAACTTCAGAATCAGGAAAATAAATATTCAGGTTTGATTTGCGGTTTACCCTTGCTATCCTATAGGAAAAATGAATTAAAAATTGAAAATCTGCAAAAAAAAATATTTATTTTTAAATTTCACCTTCCTTCTGTTTAAATTCTTGTGGGAAATCTTAAGGGTTAACAAACTTTGTAAAAATCAGTTTGGATTACATTGGGGGCTGTAGTTTCTAAAATATGCTCATTTATGGGAGGTTTCTATTATTTAAGCCCCTCAAAGTCACTTCAGAACTGCAAAGGTCCTTTAAAATTAACTATTGGAAATTTTCGTGAAAATCTTAAAAATTACATCAAAAAATAAAATTACATTTCCAAAATTATGCCAACATAAAGTGGACATATGGTGAATGTTCATTAATAACAATTTTATTAGATATCCCTATGCAACTTAAAAGCAGAGAAATTAATATTTAAAAAAATTGTGATTTTTTTCAAAATTTTCAGTAAATTTTGAATTATTTATAAATAAAGGTAAAACATTATCCACACGAGAAATTAAAGTCTTGTTTGAAAAAAGAAAAAAAAAACGCAGTCCAAGACTGAACCGTAAGGCAGTCTCATAAAAAGGGGAGATATTGGGCCCTCCTGGTAGGGCAAGCACATTTCCCTCCAAGCTAAGAGAGTGATCAGCTGGAGAGGTCAGTCCGCAACTACTCTGTTGAACGGAACACTTCTCTGGCACTGATCTTTGCTAATACCAGAATGTTAGAACCACCAGAAGTTACATGGGAGCCTCTGATTGTAGGCTTCTTTGAGGTTCCTCCTTGGCAATAGTTTTTTTTTTTTTAACTTTAGGATTCTCTTTGGCTGCCTGTTTAAGGGGGCACTCTCTGGATGCCTGGGGGCATGCTGGATGACATTTTGGTTTTGTGACATTCTTTGGCTGTTTTTTTTTTATAGGGACATTCTGGAGCCCTTTATGGGGGTGCTGTATGTATATAATGCCATGGACTGTAATTAAAGAAAAAAAAAGTTTATTTCAAAAGGTACAATTTCTCTCCACTCTCCCTGAAAGCAATTTTAAAAAAGTTGAGTACTATGGCAAAATCAGAAAACCCTTAAAAATGAATCCAGTTTAAACTTACTTGAGATTTAAAGAGTAAATAAACTTCATGGGGCACATTTATTAAGACCAGTGTTTTAGATGCCAGTCATAATAACGATGTGCACTGGCGGTGGGACCACTGAGATAACCGTATTTGTCGCCCCATAAGACGCATTTTTCCCCCCCAAAATGGAAGCACTCATTAGCACAGGAGGACCAGGAAGTGATGAAGGATCTGTACTCAGTACTGACAAGCGGCGGGGTCCAGGAGAAGGAGCGGTAAGTGTTTTTTTTTAAATTTTATTCTATATGAGGCAATATGGGGGCTGATAAAACGTGGCTGTGGGGCTGAAGAGAGGCTGCTGTGGGGATGAAGAGAGGCTGCTGAGGGGCTGATATGAGGCTACTGGGGGGCTATGAGGCTGCTGAGGGGCTGATATGAGGCTGCTGGGGGGCTAAGAGGCTGCTGGGGGGCTGATATGAGGCATATGGGCAGGCTGATATGAGGCATATGGGGGGGCTGATATGAGGCATATGGGCGGGCTGATATGAGGCATATGGGCGGGCTGATATGAGGCATATGGGGGGGCTGATATGAGGCATATGGGGGGCTGATATGAAGCATATGGGGGCTGATGAGAGGCATGGGGCTCTTATCTGAGGTCTGATTGGGAGTTATTACATTCGGGTCTGAGCTGAGGTCTGATTGGGGGTCTTATTAACATTGGGGGTCTCATTGGGGCTGTTAGCTGAGGTCTGATTAACCCTTTCACTCCCGGAGGTTTTTTCGGTTATGCATTTTCGTTTTGCGCTCCCTGCCTTCAAACAGCCATAACTCTTTTACTTTTCTGTTCACATAGCTGTATGAGGGCTTGTTTTTTGCGGGACAAGTTGTACTTTCCAACGCCACCATTTAATATTGCATATGGTGTAGTGGGAAGCGGAAAAAAATTCCAAATCAGGTGAAATTGCAAAAAAAACGCTATTCCGATACAGTTCTACGGGTTTCTTATTTACAGCGTTCGATGTGCATTAAAACTGACCCATTACTTTCATTCTACTGGTCAGTACGAATCCGGCAATACCTAATATGTATAGTTTTTCCTGCGTTTTGATAGTGATAAAATAATTAGAAAGTTGCCCTTTTGTTTTTTTTTCCTTGTCATATCTTGACCCCTATAACTTTTTGGTATTTATGTGTACAGAGCTGTATGGGGGCTCATTATTTTGCGGGGTGATCTGAAGTTTTTATTGATACCATTCTGGGGTGTGTATGACTTTTTGATCACTTTTTATTTAATTTTTTTTAGAAAAAAAAAGCGACAAAAAACGGCAAATCGCCATTTGGGCGCTTTTTTCCGCCACACAATTCGCCGTATTGGAATTTTTTTTATATATTTTAAAAGTATGGGCGTTTTCGGTCACGGTGATACCCATGATGTCTATATTTATTGTTATTTAGGTATTTATTTTTTAATTATACGGAAAGGGGGGTGATTTGAACTTTTATATCTTTTTTATTTTTTATATATTTTTTAAAAATTTTTTTTGACTATTTGAAAGCTCAAATATGAGCTAATATATTGTGGCTTTTTTTTTTCTTTATGAGCAATCAGGGATTTTCTAGACTCAGATAAATCCAAGAATTGCTCATCTCTTATCCTGGCCTGCCATCTAGTGGCCAGAATAAGAATTGCACTTTGAAAACTGTAATCCTCACCAGCGAGGATTACAGTTTTCATATGGTGTACAGACACCACGATTGGCCACACGGGGTGTCTGTACACCACCCGGAAGTGGTGATCACGGCATCTAAACGCCCAGCAAGACGCCGCCGATCAAGTAAGTAGCGGCAAGTCTGCAAGTGCCCACGGCGCTGGGAGTGTAAGGGTTAACATTGATGGTCTGATTGTCGGTCTGATCTGAGGTCTAATGAAAAATTTTTTTTTTTCTTATTATCCTCCTCTAAAACCTAGGTGCGTCTTATGGGCCGGTGCGTCTTATATGGTGAAAAATACGGTGTATAGAGGAGCAGGCCTCTACATAACTTCTGCGGATCCATCGCTGCTTCTAAATGTAAAACAGCTTTCTCGCTGTCTTACATTTAGACCACTTTCTATGCCTAAACCAGGCATAGAAAATGCTACCGGCCTGTCCCCTTCCCAGCCCACCCCACGCCCACTTTTTTAGACCTGGAGTGAGTGGGGAAAAGTCACAGATTGCGGCACAAAGGTCCGCCTAATTTAGGCGTATTTCTATATAATAAATGACCCCCTATATTTTTTCATGTACACCAATACTAAACTTGAACATAAGTAGTTTTGTAATATATCTCCCTACCTTGATTTCTTGCCGTTTTCAGTTGTCAGGAAATCCAGCCAAAGAATCAAATCTTAAAGGGACTGTCTCACTTCAGCAAATGGCATTTATCATGTAGAGAAAGTTAATACATGGTATTTATCTAATGTATTGTAATTTACCTATGTTGCCTCCTTTGCTGGCTGGACTCATTTTTCCATCACATTATACACTGCTCATATCCAGGAGTTATCACCACTCTGTAATCCAACAGCGGTGGGCACACTTGGGTGGTCCCGGCCTCCAGAGAGTCTGGCGCCTTTTTCCTCCTTTAAACATCTTCCCCTCTATCATATGCTGCATTCAAATTGAGTATTGTCATAGACCTGTTTTGTAGACCTGACCAATCCTCTTTAAGGTCTGTACCTGATGGTCCACAAGCAGGCATATCAGGAAACGTAGAAAGAAATGGTGTTCATACAGGGACATTGGCATTAATGTATTCATACTGGAGACATTAGAAAGCTGAATCTAGTCTATGGGTGTCATCAGAAATCATCTACTAAATCTTAGTGATATTTAGCACGATATAAATGATTTGAATTCCATTGATTATTTGTGTTTCCACAAGATAAAATTGACTTTATGTGACTTTAAAGATGAAGCTAATTCTGTATTGAGTATAAGGTTTAACCACTTCCAGACCAGGCCATTTACCCCCTTCCTGACCAGGAGTAATTTTGCAAATCTGACATGTGTCACTTCATGTGGTAATAACTTTAGAATGCTTTAACTTACCTAGGCCATTCAGAGACTGTTTACTCGTGACACATTGTACTTCATGTTAATGGTAAATTTGAGTCAATATGTTTTACCTTTATTTATAAAAAAAATCCAAAAGTTAATGAAAATTTGAAAGAATTCAATGTTTTCTAAATTTGAGTCTCTCTGCCTTTAAGACAGATAGTGATGCCTCATAACATATTCATTAACATTTCCCATATGTCTATTTTATGTTGGCATAAAAGGAAGTGAGAAGGCTTATTTTAGAAGCAATTTTTGAAATTTTCAAGAAAATTTCCAAAATAACTTTAAGAACCAGTTCAGTTCTGAAGTCACTTTGAGGAGCTCACATAATAGAAACCACCCATAAATGACCCCATTTTAGAAACTACACCCCTCAAACTATTCAAAATTGGATTTAGAAATGTTGTTAACCCTTTGCGTATTCCACAGGAATTAAAGCAAAATAGATATAAAAATTTAAAAATTTCACTTTTTTTTCAGATTTTCCATTTTAATCATTTTTCTGTAACACATCAAGGGTTAACAACAAAAAAAACCTTAATATTTATTACCCTGATTCTGCACTTTGCAGAAACGCCCCACATGTGGTCCTATACCACTGTATGGGCACATGACAGGGCACAGAAGTCAAGGAGCGCCATATGATTTTTGGAGGGCAGATTTTCTTAGAATGGTTTTTGGGCGCCATGTTGCATTTGAGGAGACCCTGAGGCACCCCCACAGCAAAACCCCCCAAAAAGTGACCACATTTTGTAAACTAAACCACCCAGGGAATTTTTAAGGGGTGTAGCGAGCACTTGGCCTAACAGGCATTTCATAGAATTTATAATACTTGGCTGTGAAAGTGAAAAATAGTTTATTTTTTTTGAGTTAGGCCCAAACTTTCTTTTTCACAAAAGATAGCAGAAGAATATCCCACCACAATTTGCTATCCATTTTCTCCTGAATACAGTAGCACCTCAATTGTGGTCGTAAACTGTTATTTACGGATACGCCAGGGCTCTGAAGGGAAGGAGCAGCATCTGGATTTTCTAACAAGGAATTTTCTGTCATGGATTTTAAGAGCAATAACTTTTTGTGGGACAAGCTGTGCTTTTTATTGGCACCATTTTGGGGTACATTTGGCTTTCTGGTCGCTTTTTATCTCATTTTATGGAGGTGAAGTCACAAAAAAAAGCTGTTTGGTGTTTCTATATGTTTTTTTTATACCGTTTACTAGATGGGGTAGATCATGTGATATTTTTAAAGATCTGATTGTTACGGATGCAATACCAAATATGTCTAGTTTTTGTATTTTTTTTTAAGTTTTACACAATAAGAGCATTTTTAGAAAAAGAATCATGTTTTGGTGTTGCAATTTTTTGAGTCAGATTTTTAAAAATTTTTCTGGCTATGGTCTTGTGTGGGGGCTTATTTTTTGCGGGATGAGGTGACATTTTTATTGCTACCATTTTGGGGTATGACTTTTTGATTGATTGATTGATTGATATGTTTTTTGGGAGGTGAGGTGACTAAAAAAAGCTGTTTTGGCATAATGTTAATTTGTTTTTTTTACACGGTTCACTTGATGGGGTAGATCATATGATATTTTTGTAGAGCCAGTTGTTACGGATGCAACGATACCAAATATGTCTATTTTTTTACGTTTTACAGAATAAGAGCATTTTTTTAGAAAAAAAATCATGTTTTTGTGTTGCAGTTTTCTTAGAGCCATATTTTTTTTTATTTTTCTGGTTATGGTCTTGTGTGGGGGATCACTTTTTGCGGTATGAGGTGATGTTTTTATTGCTACTATTTTGTGGTAAATAGGACATTTTGCTTGATTAATATTATGTTTTTGCTAGGTGAGGTGACTAAAAAAAAAATCTGTTTTGGCGTAATGTTTATTTATTTTAGATCATGTGATATTTTTATAGAGCCGGTTGTTGCGGACACGGTGATACCAAATATGTCTATTTTATGTATTTATTTTTATTTGTAACATTTTTTAAATGATGTATTTGGTGACTTTTTTTTTGATATGTGAATTTTTTTTTTATAATACTGTTTATTTTTTTATTTATTTATTTATTTATTTATTTTTTTAATTTTACACTTTGTATCCCGCATAAGGTCATACAAGACCTCTGGTGGACATTTAACTTCCCTTTTTTTTTTCACTATTGATTTCTCCTGTAACTGGGGCTGACATAGTAGCCCCAGTTACAAATGAAATACAGCCCTCAGGGAGGCTGTACAACATAATACATCACTGTACAGCCTCACTGCAGGGCTGATTGTGTTCTATGAAAGACCCGGCAGCTCCTGCAGTCTCCTGGGCCCGGCGTTCACGTGACCACCGGGCGGGGACAGGAAGCAGCATAGCGCTTCCTGATCTGCATACACAGCGCTTGTTGAACGCTGTGTATGCAGCGATCTAGAAGGCAGGGACACACAGGAATGGTCCCTGCCTTCTATATAAGGTACCCTGCTGTCACTGATAGCGGGCCCCTGGCACAGATGCTGCACGATTAACGTGCAGCTTCTATCTCTGAATGGACATTTAGAAACGTCCATTCAGAGATAAACAACCACTTCCCAGACGTTTAAAGTCAAGGGGCGGACGGGAAGTGGTTAATGAATTATTAAGCCAAATCTTCAGGGCCCTGTTCCTCTCTGCCTTTGAAGGCTCATTTGTCTCATTATGTGTGCGGCAGTTCCCTGATAATCTATTATCTCAGGTCCGGTAGTTTTGCTATTTGTAATTTATAACCATTCTGTCATAGCTGAGAGGTAAATAAGTCCTCACTGTTTCCCTAGTGAGCTTGTGATGGATTTGCAGGGAGAGAGCAGTGGCCTGCACCAACAATGTGACAGGAGGTGTGTGTCAGACTACCTCAGACTTCCTGTAGTCCCTGCAGCTAAACAGTAGTCACAGATCACAGCTCTTCTCAAAGCTCACAATCTATGACATCTACAATCAGCAGATTCAAATCCTACATGGAGCCTAGCTCGATGGCTCACTCATGGCCAAATTAGACAAATTTATTAAAGACTTTTCAAACACCATGGCCATTACTTATTTATACATTAATACACAGTAATATACATAGAATAGATATAAAGTATGCACATCATGTGGTGAAATTTGAAAAATGCTTTCTGAACTTACCTCCAGCTGTAACTGTTGCATACACAAATGAAGCTCAAAATAAAGAAAATAAATCCAGCTTCCAATAAAAGCGGTGACCTTTATTCTTCCAAGCGGTAAAATCCAATGAACACAATATACACACAATGTCTAAGCATTTCGGATCATGGATTTAAGGTCCTTACTCATGATAAATGAAGCTGAGGACAGTACACCTGGCATAACTGCACTCCTGTTACCAAACCTATTACTGTGCATATGGAAAAACATCTCAGGAGCTGAAAGGCAGGTTTAGCCCACATATCATACATACATTGTACTCCTTCCTAAGTGATGGACTGCTGATACCCTCACAGAGATCAGCACAAGGGACCTGACAGCTTCCCTTTATATGCAACATGACAGACTCTCCTATCCCCTTACATCTACCACTGAGGGAGAGTCAGGAGGCCACCTGCTTCCAGTCCTGTGTAAATCAGCAGGGTTGGATCATCCAACGTGTATGACCATATTAAGCTCAGAAATGGAAAAAACAAAGGGAAGATGAAAGGATGTCGGGGAATATATACTTGTTTTCCTTACCGTTTGGATTTCAATTTTAAACAGATAAGAGAACAAAATTAAAGAAAGTTCTGAAACAAAGTCATATGTACAGTTCACTGTGTCCCTAAATGGAATGGCTTCAGACACTGTCTATCCCTCATTATAATGGGTTGTTCAAAATTAAAAACTACGACTGCTTTCTATCCACAGGTTGTGTGTGGTATTGCAGCTGAGTCATATATACTTTAAAAAGGTTTTCCAGGCTCCTGATGACCTATTCTCAGGATAGGTCATTACTATCTTATCGGTGAGGGTCCGACGCCCCATACCCCCACCTGTCAGCTGTTCTCTGCATCCTCCGGCACTGGAACTAGCACAAAGAATGGAACAGGAAGCACACTTCTGTTCAAAGTGTAGTGGCCTTGTTGGGTTGCTGCAGCTCCGCTCCTATTACTTCAGTGGCAGCTTAGTTGCAGTAACCAGAGATGGCCACTACAAATTGAACTGCACTGTGCTTCTTGTTCCATTCAAAGTGCTAGTTGCAGTACCAATCTATGGACAGGTGTGGCACTGTTTTTGGAAAAAAAGATGCCATGTTTTTCTAGTTCTGGACCCTTGACACAGTAAAGATTTATTACTTTGGATTTGGTGCAATATTCTCTGACATTTGAAAACTTGAATGTGCATACAGTATCACACACCAAATTTACACTGTTATACAAGCTGTACACTGACTACTTTACATTGTATCAAAGTGTCATATCTTCAGTGCTGTTCCATCAAAAGATATATTAAAATATTTACAAAAATGTGAGGGGTGTACTTTTGTGAGACGTGTTATTTTCCAGGACATCTAAACATACCAAAATGTATTTCAAATTCTGGCCAACAGATGGCAGTCATGATGCAGCAGAGAGAGGTTGTGCTCACTAGCATTTATTACAATAGGATTTTTTACATATTGAAAACAGACTTTCCATTATAATTAGTAAGCAAAATGCAGTGCTGGATCAGTCACACAGCAGATACTGACAGTGCCTGATAGATGCTACTCACTTATAATGGGGTCCGTTGGTGTTCTGGTGTCTGCTGTTTTCACAGGAAGAATAGCCTCCAACAAAGATGTGAACATAGCCTAAGATTATTAGTCATGTATTCACCAAATCATCTTTGTTTTTGATGTCACCTTTGGTAACCCTACAAGAATGCAGTATATGAACTATCTGCCTACCTCGCTATACTATAGAATACTGTGCCAGGCGATATAACCTAATATACTGTTCTTATAGGTTTCATTGACTTGTAGAAGGAATATGACACTACAACAGGACAGTCCTGCCCACCCCCTTTTTTTAAAATCGGTAACCATATTTTAAGCCCTTTATACCCTTGTAAACATCAGCCTAGAATCTGCATACTGCTATGCATAAACGTGGAAGAATACATCGGGGTTAATTCACACTGGCCTACATTATTCAGCTCCATTAATTTAACAGAAAAAAATGTAGAAAACTGTTTGCCTTAAAGGGGTATTCCAGTTATGTTATCCACCATCTACAGGATAGAGCATAACTATTGGATCGATGGGGGTCCTACTGCTGGGACCTGCATGGAACCCCCTGAAATGAAATTGCTGACTAAACGATGGGTTAACCAAGTTCCTCTGAGATATGTTCTAGAAGGAGGGCAGAACTTAGGCATGTTCACTGAGTGCAGTATGTTTTGAACCAATGCTGTACCCTTTCATTAAAGAAAGAAAAAACACAAAGGCCACTGAAATTACTTGAAACTGACAAAAATAATAAAAAGTAACCATTTTCTGAAAAAACAAACTAATGAAATTGGCCTAGAAAAGATTGAAAATAATTTGCCCATAGGGATGTGTTAAACTAAGGTGTGTTGTATTCATCACAGGTGTCTTCAAACATGTAATCAGTCTGTCTGCTTATTTAAAGGGTGAAAAGTAGTCATTGTGCTGTTTGGTATTATGGTGTGCCACACTGAACATGGACCAAAGAAAGCTAAGGAGAGAGTTATCTCAGGAGATTAGAAAGAATCATGGTAAAGGTAAACATGTTAAAGGTAAAGACTATCAGACCATCTCCATACTTTATGTTCCTTTTACTACAGTTGTACGTATTATTCAGAAGTTTAAGGTCTACGGGTTTGTAGTCAGCCTCCCTGGCCTTGGCCTTAAGAGGAAAATTGATGACAAATTGAAGAGATGGATAATACTAATGGTAGCCAAAGAACCCAGAACATTTTTTAAGGAGATTAGAGGTTAACTCAAAGGTCAAGGTCCATTAGTGTCAGATCCGTCGCTGTCTTAGCCCAAGTGGACCTAATGGAAGACGACCAAGGAGGAAAAGAAAATATAAAAACGAGACTGGAATTTGCCAAAATGCATACTGACAAGCCACAAAGCTTCTGGGAGAATGTCCTTTGGACAGATGAGAAAATACTGGAGCTCTTTGGCAATTCACATCAGCTCTATGTTCACAGACGCAAAAATGAAGGATACAAAGAAAAGAATATTGTACCTACTGTGAAAAATGGAGGAGGCTTGGCTATGTTTTGGGGCTGCAACAGGATAATGACCCAAAATACACAGCTAAAACACTGAAGAATGGCTAAGAGCAAAGTATTGCAGTATTCTAAAGTGGCCTTCTATGAGTCATGCTCTAAATCCTATTGAACATCTGTGGAAGTAGCTGAAATATGCAGTCTGGAGAAGGCACCCTTCAAACCTGAAACAGCTGGAGCAGATTGCTCATGAGGAGGGGGACAAAATACGTACCTGTAGACAGGTGCAGAAGTCTCATTGATTGCAGTGATTGCCTCAAAAGCAACAAAATATTAAGTTAAGGGTACCATTATTTTTGTCCAGGACAGTTTCATATTAGTTTTTTTTTATAAATTATTCTGTTGAATGACAATTGAAAAGCAATGTCTGACTTTCATTAGTTGGTTTTTAGTACATTTGTATGATTATTTTTGTCAGTGTCAAGTTATTTCAGTGACCATTGTGGATTTTTCTTTCTTTGACAGAAGGGTTTCAACAATTTTGTCCACGTGTATGTCTTGATAAAGCCCAAGGCTTCATACATATGGGAGCATTACAGCTTTGTCAACCTATGGGTTGTATGGAGCTACAGTGGGGTTCTCATATGATTCTAAGGGGAACTACTTCATCTCTGTATGACTCTAGAGGCATATAGACTTTGATTCTCGGCAGATTTCAAATCATGCCAAGTTCACGTGAACACAGAGATATTTTCCCCTAGAAAAAAAACCAAAACATTTGCCCTGTGGTGCACAATACACCGGCACACAGAGACCCTCCTTAGTCTACAGAAACATATTGCTCCATAGGCAATCACACAGCCTCCTGACCTAAATAAAGGCTTAAATAAGAAGATAAGAAATTGGCAAAGTTATGGTTTATATAATTTGAGAAATTCTTGCAATGTGCTAAGAAATTCCTTACAACAATGGATGGATGTTTTTATTTGTTGGTGCCAATGTACTGTGAGAGATAAGCACTGTCACCAGAGCATTGTTAAATGGCTCAAAATGTACTACTCTGGCCTCTGACTGGCAAATGGGAATGTAAGTAATTTCTTTTTAAGTGATAGTTAACTAGTTTGGCCCCTTTAAACAATCCAATTTAATGCGTGAATGGTAATTGTTCAGTTTTCTTACATTTTATAGAGCTTAAATGTAATGACTTGTCTACAAATCTTACCCTTAATAAACTGTTTTAACTCATTCCTGTTTGTCCTTTATGTCACCCAGAGAGAATGTGGCCACATGTACTGCAGTTACCTAATATTGGCAACATATGCAGCAGTTACCTATTTTTTTTAAAATGTTTCCATTAAGAGTGGTGTTAGGGTAACTTTTTTGTGAAGTCAACATCCTATGTCCTATATCACATGAGACACAGGCTGTAAAGCAGACCGTGGGTCCCCTGGTGTGCTGATATGAAGGTGCCTGTATATATGACTTCTTACAGTTTTAATTTGTGATCCTTATTTTATAAGATAAATTATTCTAATTATAGAAACATTTTACTGAATTAAAAGGTTTTCCAGAATTTTTATACTGATGCCTAAAGATGAGGGAAGTTTTGAAAAATTTGATTTGGCAAGTTTGCAAATTTGTTACGAATCGCTATAAATCAGGTATACCCAGGCCACTCTGCCTTAGGGTATGGCCACATGGAGTGGCCGTTCTGCAGGCGGGTTGTGGCTATGCTTTAGTTAAGAACCATGCGGCCAATTAGCCCGCCTTTCATTTAATAATGAAGACCATACTGTATAGTCCTTCTTCATTCTTAATGGCCGCATGGCGCCTTTAAACAGGGGCAGTTCTTAGTATATGGTTTGGCTGGTAAGGTGCCGAGATAATTATTGCGCTTCTGGCCTGCAATCTCCTGCAGGTCATTTGACAGTAAACACTTAATATTAATCTGCTCTGGCATACACACTTCTCCATCCCCAGCACTCTCCTGTCCTACAGGTGGGAGCCCTTCTTCTGCCATCTGCTTTTCCTCCTTTTCCACATCATCTAATATCAATGAGAATAGATCATCAGGAACACTCAGCCCCTCCTATCTCTGCATCTTGCCGACTTTTCTGTGACATGGAGACTTTGAAGGATTATTTAGAAGATGTAAAGCCAGCAAAAGATGAAGATGGTCATCATTAAGACCTCTACCCCCTAAAGGGTGCAGACTGGATGTTATTGGTTGGCACACTGGCACTGGAATAATAAAGGCTTCCATCTTATTGGTAGTGAATGACATATCTTAGTATACGGCTGATGTAGGAATAAGAAAATGTAGGATAAAACTGACGTAGAATAAGTCTCCTTATACTCTCCCTGCGCTCTCCCTCTACAATATTCTTCTATTAATCATTTTCAGCAACACAGTCCCTAGTGCATGAGTGCTTGCCATGTCTCTCTCCCTATGCTCAGCTCACAAGACAATGACAGAGACCACAAGGGATAAGAGTTTTATAGGGCTGTGACATCTGCGAATTGGCTGGCTGCACGGCATTATGGGTGATCTTGTGTTCCCGTGCTTCTTACATTCACTTTTTTAACAGCCGCCATTTTAGGAAAAACTGATTAGTCACCACAAAAAATTCGGATTCGTTGCGAATAGAAGTTTTCCTAAACTTTGGACCTAATTCCGATTTGAATGCTTCGCTCAACACCACTGATGACCTATACTCAGGATAGATCATCAGCATCTGATCGGTGGAGGACCTTCTCGCAGCTTACTAAGCACAGCGCCATACATTGTATAACAGCTGTGCTTGGTATTTTGCTCAGCCCCATTCACTTGAAAAGCAAAGAGAAGGCCCCGGGCTCACAGGATTGGCTGAATCTTCTACAAACTGACCCATAGTGGTCTGCAGCAGGATAAGGTATTTTCCAACTTTTACAGTTCAGGCAGAAACATGACCCCCGTCAATCTCCCATTATGATGACTGTGACCATCTGTGCAGCCTGCTCTATTTGGTTATACAACTGAACTTATATCTCCTCAGTGATGTTAGGAGGCCTATAGATTGCACCAAAATTCTAATTTTTTTCACTGTTTACCTCCCTTTGTAATTCCACCCACAGGATTTCAACATCTTCACCATCTTTACCTTCTACTGCTTCTTTCACATTCACTTTCATATCACTCCTAACATACAGACACACTCCCGTTGCTTTCATGTTTGCCCTGTCTTTCCTAAAGAGTATAAAACCCTGAGGGTTAACAACCCAGTCATGTGAAGAATCCAACCACATCAACTACATTAATGTTTTCCTACATATTTCCTTTATAATACACCATGAATTATATTATTTTTAAAGCCTATTTCTGACCACCAGAGATATAAATATTAGACTCTCTATTACACTCACTTAGTAGGGATATTGTTCAATAACCCCAAGATTCTAAGGATATTATTATTAAACCAGTAGAATACTGGATAGTTAGGTAATGCCATCACATCCAACAATTTGCTGCCCCTTTAACACCTTCAACAATAGTTCTTCTGTTCTGTTTCTAACCCTGTCATGGTTATTGTAATGTCATTTACAAGCTTATCAAACGTAGCAGACATTATCAATGCATCCCATATTATTATACTATAGTTTTCTTTATGTCACAGCCTTCTCAATACTAATGGATATGCAAAAGTGCAAGTAGGTCAGATATATTAAGAACTGTTTAAAAAATTTCAGCTCTTTTAAACAGACCTCTGTTTAAAACATGACAAATCCTTTGACATTTAAGTGGATGTTGTTCACAAGAAGAATATTTTTCCCAGAATCTTCACTTTGAGAACTTCAATAGATCTATAGTACAGTATAAGTGAGGTTTAAATGAGATTATCTTTCTGAAACCAATCCACTCTTTGAAGTTATCCTTGACTTGTTTAGCACCGGGATACCCTTATGAGCCACATCTATAAAAGCACTCATCTGGTTTTCCATAACATACTGTATATTAAGTCAATAAAGCCAAATACCCATATTTTGATTTATACTGAATATTCCAATCTTAATTGGCATTGTATTTTATTAATTCCATCACTCCCAAAACATCATATTTTTCTTCTTTTCCTTCAATATATTGTATGTATTCATAGCATTGTAACTGAATGTTTATTTATACAGCGCATTATGTTGTACAACTTTCTAAATGTGTTACCAATGTACAATATTAGACCTAAAACGTAAAGCGGGCCTATAACCTATCCTGACAAGTCTTTTAACAAGTAGTTGCATTCCCCTTGTAATAACAATTTTGGAGCATATATTCTTATAACTCTATGATGTGTCATTGCTTTATTATGTCTGCTAGAAGTTATGAATGAATTACCAGCAGTTTGCAATGATGGTCCAGATGGGTGTTACCAGTAGGGAGGGGGTGTCCCTGCACAGTCTGTCACTATGGAATCAGTGCTACCAGTGTCACAATAACCAGACCAGTCTAGGTCCATTCTAAAATAGGGAGGTTCTCTTCCTTTCTCTGTTGGCCAGTGACTAGTAACGCTAAGCTATGTGGCTCATATCGATGGCTAAGACAGCCCCCTTATATGGTCCTGTATATGCTGTAATGGAGAAGGGGGCTGGCTTGGCTATTAAACTGTACAAGCCCACCCCTTTTCAGCACATGACTAGTGACATGCCAACACAAAGAGGGGGGAGGTTCCCTTTCTGAGTCAAAACAAACCTGGGAATAGTGCAGACCGGCGCAGCTATCAGGACATTGGGCGGCTATTATAAAGTAAGTATTAGTAACTTTATTAAATTTCAATTTCAAATACATTGAAATCACTACTTATCTTGAAACGCACATGATATTTCTAATTTATGAATTCTAAAAATGCCAATATTTGTGTACAGATATCCTTCATTTTCAAAAGCGGAAGAAACCATCTTATGTTTTAACTCCTTTAGAGTCCTCCACAAGTGATAATCGGAAGAAGCACTTCATCTTGTTAGTGGAAGTTAAAGGGAATGTGTCACCAGTGACCTCCCTATCCAATTGTTTGCATAGACACATAGCTGTGGTTCACCTGATTAAAACGTTGCTTTTCTTTTGTTGATCGGAGACTCTGTTCTCGAGTTTTTCTTAAAGCGGTTATCCAAGATCTATAATGCACCCCTATATCCCCAAGCCCCTCACAGAGGTTGTACTTACCTCTTTCCCCGGCACCTGCATTGTTTCTCATACCAGCACAGCCGCCACAGCATCTTCCTGTTGCACGGATGAAAACATTCAGCGTCTGGGTGGGGGGGAGAGCCAATAGCAGCCCGTGAAGGGAACAAGCCTCCCTAGAGTCACCGACGATGCTAGGGAAACTCGTTCCCGTCATGGCCTGCTATTGGCTGGCCCCCCGACGCAGGATGTTTTAATCCGCAGGACGGGGAGATTCAGTGGCGGCTATGCCAGTATAAGAAATGATGCGGGTGCCAGGGAGTGAGGTAAGTACAACCTCTGTGAGTGGCCCAGGCATATGGGAGGCCATTATAGATCTTAGATAATATCGCTTTAATATGCAAATTAGGTCTTTGGCCAAGGCCAATAAGATAATGGGTTGCATCAAAAGAGGCATAGATGCCCGTGATGAGAACATAGTCCTGCCACTTTACAAATCACTAGTCAGACCACATATGGAGTACTGTGTACAGTTCTGGGCTCCTGTGAACAAGGCAGACATAGCAGAGGTCAGTACAGAGATCTCTCCCATGATCTATTTATCCCCGTGACTGTGACGAGGGGACATCCTCTGCGTCTGGAGGAAAGAAGGTTTGTACACAAACATAGAAGAGTATTCTTTACGGTAAGAGCAGTGAGACTATGGAACTCTCTGCCTGAGGAGGTGGTGATGGTAAGTTCACTAAAAGAGTTCAAGAGGGGCCTGGATGTATTTTTGGAGGGTAATAATATTACAGGTTATAGCTACTAGAGATGGGTCGTTGATCCAGGGAGTAATTCTGATTGCCTGATTGGAGTCGGGAAGGAATTTTTTACCCCTAAAGTGGGGAAAATTGGCTTCTACCTCACAGGGGTTTTATGCCTTCCTCTGGATCAACTTATAGGAAAACAGGCTGAACTGGATGGACAGATGTCTTTTTCGGCCTTATAAACTATGTTACTATGTTACTATGTTTTTTGTGCAATGAGGGCATCACCATTGCTCTTGTTGCAGCCAAACTCTCCTTATTTCTCTGGCCAATTTGCACCCAAACTCACAAAGCAGTGAGGGAGGGGCTGCCCACAGAAAGGAGTGGAACTTGGGTGCAGCAAAAGCAAAGGTGACGCCCTCATTGCACCAAAGGCCTAATTTGCATATTTGGAAAATGTGTCATAACTTGGATCAACAAAAGAAAAACAGCATTTTAATCAGGTGAACCACAGCTATGTGTCTATGCAGACAGTTTGATAGGGAGGTCGCTGGTGAGATTCCCTTTAAGCATCTAACATACCTATGATACATCTTTCTGCTTAAGAGACATTTATGAATAATAACTAACATTAGTAACTAATATAAATATCACTCAAATTCATACTCCAAGCTAATTTTATGTTCATGTTTAACCTCCTCTAAAATATTGCCCCTGCCAGCATAGTATCTCATATATAAGTGGAATCATACCTGGATCCCTATTGAGGAACGCCGTTTCTTAATAAATTCATCTGACTTGGTAACAAGAACAGCCTTGTCACTGGTGCTCCTAACAGAGCTGCTCTTGCTCTCAGAGGCATGACGCTGTGCCGCAGCTGATTCCAAGGCGAGATGCATGGCCTTGTTACTATCCAGGCTGTCTGTGGAGTTGTAATGGCCCCGGCCATCATGAGGCCATGGGGATATCCTTTGAGTCCGGCTATCATGATAGGCATCCTGGGTAGACTCTGTACTGCTTTGTGCTGTCACTGAGATAAGCGGCTTAGAGGTGGTGCGTGGAGGAACTGGAGGGGGTGTCTTCTTATAATTTGGGTATGAAACAGCTGTAAATAAGAACATAAGTAAATACATTATTTATTATAATTGATCATTAAGAATAATCATTGTCATTGTCACTTTTGCAAAATGGCTGCCATTTCATTAATATCTCTATAAAGAAAAATAAAAAAAAATCAAGTGGGACATTTATCATTTCCGGTTGTTTTTGTGTCAGTTTTAAGCATGTCTTTGCTTATGTGTCTGCGCCAAATTTAGGAAATAGTGCGCCTTAATAAAATATTTGGCATTGAGTGCAATGTGGTTTAGACCTGGTGTGTTAAAGCACACCAGGGGGTTGCAACTTTTTTCGACTTTTGCAAAAGTCGCACATAGTAAATGTGTCAAAATCCAGGTTTAATCTCACGTTTAGTTCTTAAACATAGAACCCTTTGAAAAGTTGCAAGGATCACCAAATATCGCAAAAAATGACCAAATGTTGCAGAAAACGTTGCAATCACCATGACTTGCGACTTTTTGAAGCGACAAAAGAGATATATCTGATTAGATAAATGTCCCTCCAAATGTTTACTACTGCTCTAATGTAAGATTTCGTATTATATTGCTATTTGTAAAAGTTTAGACAAAGTATGTCAATTCTCAGTAGCAAAATGAAAAGGAATTGATGCCACTGAACCAGGAGCCAATCTATTATACACAGGTGACCACTACAAAGTCTATGCACCAAGTGTCCCACATATAGTTTGTAAGGCCGAAAAAAGACATCTGTCCATCCAGTTCAGCCTGTTTTCCTACAAGTTGATCCAGAGGAAGGCAAAAAAAACCCCTGTGAGGTAGAAGCCAATTTTCCTCACTTTAGGGGGAAAAATTTCTTCCCGACTCCAATCAGGCAATCAGAATAACTCCCTGGATCAACGACCCCTCTCTAGTAACTATAACCTGTAATATTATTACCCTCCAGAAATACATCCAGGCCCTTCTTGAACTCTTTTAGTGAACTTACCATCACCACCTCCTCAGGCAGAGAGTTCCATAGTCTCACTGCTCTTACCGTAAAGAATCCTCTTCTATGTTTATGTACAAACCTTCTTTCCTCCAGACGCAGAGGATGTCCCCTCGTCACAGTCACAGTCCTCGGGATAAATAGATGATGGGAGAGATCTCTGTACTGACCCCTGATATATTTAATCATAGTTATTAGATCTCCCCTCAGTCGTCTTTTTTTTTAAAGTGAATAACCCTAATTTTGATAATCTTTCTGGGTACTGTAGTCCACCCATTCCAGTTATTACTTTAGTTGCCCTCCTCTGAACCCTCTCCAGCTCTGCTATGTCTGCCTTGTTCACAGGAGCCCAGAACTGTACACAGTACTCCATGTGTGGTCTGACTAGTGATTTGTAAAGTGGCAGGACTATGTTCTCATCACGGGCATCTATGCCCCTTTTGATGCAACCCATTATCTTATTGGCCTTGGCAGCAGCTGTCTGGCACTGGCTTCTACAGCTTAGTTTGCTGTTCACTAAAATTCCTAGGTCCTTTTCCATGTCAGAGTTACCCAGTGCTTTACCATTTAGTATGTACGTGTGTATGTATGAAGGGAAGGCCATGTACAAAATTAGCCACACCTGCATTGTTCACATGGGGCTATAGCAGAGACAGATTAAGGGTTCCATGAGTATGGAGCAGACCATTCATTGGGTGATCCAAACTAACGCGAGGCCCTCCTCCATTACATACTGGAGGACATTTAGTAAGACTCATACATTTCTTTGGAGTAAACCAGGAGGAATTTTCAGTGCAGTGTGCCCCAGACTGTAGTATACTTCCCAACATGAACAAGTTGGTTTTGGAGAGTGCCGCAAATGGACTTTTATGTGTGGACACGCCCCCGAGGCACCACCACTTCCTTGTATGCTGCCACCCACACAGGACCTGTTATCCATGCCCTGTGTGGGGGATTTACCAACTCCTCTGGGAGTTCTGGAGGTCTCTCCTTTTTCCGGAAGCCTCCTGGCAAGCTTGTACTAGATATAATAATTTCTACATACATATCTACTCACAAACACTGACTAAATGTATAACCTAATGATAGACCTATATGTGGTCATATGCATGGTCATGAGAGAAAGGGAAAGATGTACAGTGCACAGCAAAGTTTGCAGTATGTTTTATACCCCCTGAATGCAAGTTTTACTGTTAGGCTGGGTTCACTAGAGCATTATCACATTCTGGAATAGGAGCAGAACAACCAAAATAGCGGAAGTGCTGGATTGGGAAAATAACGAAAGCAAAATGAGCTGAAAAGACTCTATTGACTACAATGTGGTCCATTCAGTTTCCGTTTAGTTTGTTACTTTTTTGTCCAATCTTTTTAACACAATCTGTAATGGAGGCCCTAAACGGACCTTCTAACACAGAAGTGAATAGATGCAGTATAACATCAATGTATAGTATCAGATTCAAGTTTAACACACAAATACAATGCCATATCACTACATAAATACAACACTGGAAATAAGCACAGTAAATAAGTACAGCACTCGAACAAGACCAAGACCATAAATCAACTGCAGCACCAAGAGCTCATACCATAAATACAGTACCAGAATTAACTTCAGTACGTATACATATATATATAAAGAGACCCAGAACCAAGTCCATTACATCTACACATCACCAGCTTAAAATGTTCAGTACAGATACCATTTGCATACTTTGCTGAGCTCTTCCCATGTAAGTTTGTACGGGTGAAACTACAGCTCCTAGTATGTCCAGAACAGTTTTAAAGGTATGCTGGAAGTTGCTGCTAGTACCCATCATACAGGTGACTACAGCACTGTTAAGACAGTCAGTGCCTCTTATCTTTGGCCCTTTAATTTATTTCCTCTTCTCGGTGCACCCTGTGTATGGTGCCTCTTATCTGTACCCCCTTTATTTATAGTGCCTCTTGGCTTGCCCCTTTATACAGTAATATATAGAGCCTCTTGGCTGTGCCCCCTATATACAGTATATATAGAGCCTCTTGGCTGTGCCCCCTTTATATATAGTGTCCCTTGGCTAAGGCCCCTTTATATAAAGTGCCTCTAACTGTGTGCCCTTTATATATAGCACCTCTGACTGTGTCCCCTTTATATATAGCGCCACTGACGGTGTCTCCTTTATATATAGGGCCTCTGACTGTGTCCCCTTTATATATAGGGCCTCTGACTGTGTGCCCTTTATATATAGCACCTCTGACTGTGTCCCCTTTATATATAACACCTCTGACTGTGTCCCCTTTATATATAGCACCTCTGACTGTGTCCCCTTTATATATAGCGCCACTGACTGTGTCCCCTTTATATATAGGGCCTCTGACTGTGTCCCCTTTATATTTAGTGTCTCTGACTGTGTCCCCTTTATATTTAGTGTCTCTGACTGTGTCCCCTTTATATTTAGTGTCTCTGACTATGTCCCTTTATGTTTAGCGGCCCTCTTTTTATTTAGTGTCTGTGGCTGTACCCTGTGTGTGAAGTGCCTCTTCTTTGTGAACCTTTAATACAGTGCGCACACACACACACAGTATTATAATACTCATCTGTCCCTCGTCCCATGATGCAGTGATGCAGGCCTGGTCTCTGCTGGCCGGGTCTGGTCCTGTGGAATGTCTCAGGTGGCATGATTACATTATCACGCACCCTACATCACAGAAAAGAGCCGAAATGGTGGGGAAGGGAACTAATGGTTCTCTTGTCCCACCAGTGCTGTCAGCTTGTATCTACATCTTAAGGATGCAGACACTATTGGGTGTAGGGGCCCCATAATCCAGGTAAATTGACCTGTTGACTGGGCCCACCCAGTAAAGGTGCATAGCAAATGCTCCCACTGCGCCAAGGATGATCCAGCCCTGGGCTACAGCCATAAATAGAAGTAACAGATGGACAGATGGGCTCAGAAACAGCAGAATTCCCGCTTTAAAATTATAATCCTGGAAAACTATTTAATAGCAAGAGGAAATGAGAGTAGGTAGCCGAACAAGAATTGCAATTTAATAAATGATAGATTGAATAGATTGCAAATCAGCTGTATAGATCTTCACGCAACCACAATTAGAAGTGTTGATTAGAAGAATTTTTCTATTTCCTAATAAAAATAAATGTATCTCCCTACCTAAAAGCTTCATGAAACCTGATTTAAGACTGAATCCGCCCAAGTCCAAAAGGAAGGAAGGGGCAAAGTGGGTGGGTATAATCTGTGGTATCAGGGACATTGGCGGGAGTGAATTAAGACTGGCATCTCTATCACTAGTATTAATATGAAATCTCGCTGGAGGACAATGTGCTAGAATTATTAAGAAGCACAAGTCTCTTAATAACTTTGGCACATCCTTTGAAGTTTCATACATCAGAAAAAGAAATCAACTTCAACAAGGGAGCTGTCATAGATTTCTGGTATGTTTTCTGGCACACATATTGTTAAATGTGTTGGCCCACAGGTCCTGCCCCCACCTGCCTAGCCCACAGTTTGAAGAAAAAACAGCAACAAGTAGCAATTTTTAGTGCAAAATAACATTGCACCAAAATGTTCAACTTTTCTGTGTCAAAAAACTGGAAAGAAGAATGACACAGAATTTTTGTCAAGCACTCCCTTAATACTGTTTGATGGGGAACACAGATGATTTTGAGTGGTATCTGCTAGCTGCCTATATACCCCCTTTTTACTGGAAGTCTAAAGCTTATAATACACCTTTAATTGCTCATTTAACTGACAGCTATTTCTCCCGACTCCCCCATACACATGCATGCTTGGCCATAGGTATTGTTTTAGTGGTGAGAGAGCTTATTTGGAGCACAAAAGGCTCATGCACTAAAAGTAAATGTGTCCAAACTTTATCTCCACCAACATCATATACATTAGATTGTTGGCCCCTTGAAAAAGGCAGCTTCGGCTGACAATAGCTTAATGTGTATCGGGGCCCTCCGTGTGCATATTAACAGTCAGCTCTGTATATATATATCTTATCTATGGAATGTTGTACCAATAAAGATACATTTGCTTAATTTAATTGTGGAGACCATTTTTTGGTGATTGTCAGCTCTGTATATGCTGGAGACATAATCTTCATTGCTTCTATGTGGTGTCTATTAACCGTTGTCATAATGCTAAGACACAACTTACAGATCTGATGTGGAAAGGGTTTTGCTTCTAGTTTTTCTGATTTACTACCTGACATGGGTGAAAGATCTTTATGGGTTATTAAGTCAGTGGGAGTGCTATCTGTTTTACCAATCTCTCTTTCTTCCCAATATACAGCAGATAAGATTAAATGCTGATGTTCTCAGCATTAATTAATTCAAGGAGCATTAAGTACTTATGTACCTGGCCATCAGCCGCAGGTGCCCTCCTCAATTGAACTGAATTGCTATCCTCAGGATGGTGATATGGTTGAATACTGTGATGAGAATTACAGTATTTTGTGCTGCACTGTGGCATTTAATTCTGCTGGGGCTGTATTTTATGATGTACTATGGTACTGCTGGCCCTCCTACTTCTGTTGTCCCTGCCTACTTATGCTGACCCTGTGTACCTGCATTGCCCTACCCAGGGGCGGATTGGGAATTAAAAGTGGCCCTGGAAAAAAAAATAGTGGCCCCAAATTGTGGGCGGGCCAAGATTGAGAGAGGCGGGGCCAGAAATACCATAGAGGGAGCAGTATATCATGTCCTCCCCTTTCCCTCCAGTAATGCCCCCCACCCCAGTAATATTCCTATAGTGGCCATAGTAATGCTCCCACCCCCAGTAATGCACCCTGGCCCCAGTAATGTCCTTATAGCTCCCCAGTAATGCCCCTCTGCCCCAGTAATACCACCCCCTGCCCTAGTAATGTCACTATAAAGCCCCCAGTAATGCCGCCCTGCTTCCAGTAATGTCACTATACAGGCCCCAGTAATGCCCCTTCCCCCAGTAATGTCACTCTAGCGTCCCCATTAATGCCCCCTGCTCCCAGTTATGTCACTATAGAGCCCCCAGTAATTTCCCCTCTGCTCCCAGTAATGTTACTATAGAGTCCCCAGTAATTTCCCTTCTGTCCCCAGTAATGTCCCTCCCTGCCCCAGTAATGTACAGTGGACACTTAAATGTGCCCTGCCCCCTTATTGTCAATGACTGGCAAAAAACAAACAAACAAAAAAACTTACCTTAGTGTGCAGACCTGGAGCAGCCTCTTCTGGCCTGTATCCTGGAGCAGGAGGGATAGGGGTGATGACACAGCGTCAGTCGCGTTGACGCTGGGAGTGGGAGGAG
Organism: Rhinella marina; assembly: GCA_900303285.1. Lineage (NCBI taxonomy): Eukaryota > Metazoa > Chordata > Amphibia > Anura > Bufonidae > Rhinella > Rhinella marina. The sequence goes on from ONZH01029112.1 coordinate 442,079, forward strand.
CCACAGGTCCTTTCCCATCTGAAGAGCACAGTAGTGAGCTCTCTCCTGCTGTCGGGTGTCAAAGGACCTGACAGCAGGAGGTACAGGGGCGGGCACATTATCAGAGGCAGGGGCCGCACAATAGGGCATAAGAAGACCACAGGAGGGCCAGCGGCGGCCGCCCTCTATACAATACACATTGCAATACACAATACAATACACATTGCGGCCAGCAGCAGCCCTGCTGCAATCTCATTATCATGACATTGGTATGATAATGAGATAACAGCAGGGCTGCTGGTGGCCGCAATGTGTATTGTAATGTGTATTGTAGTGAGGGCGGCGGCCGCCGCTCACCCTGCTGATGCCGGCCCACAGCATACTTTAGGCAATCGGCCCACCGGGAAGTGTACCGGTGGGGTACATTGCCAATCCGCCCCTGGCCCTACCCCCTGACAAATTGGACCCGCCAACAACATAAGGCCACTTTTAGTTTTTTTTCCGGGGCCTCTTTAAATTCCCAGTCCATCCCTGTTCAGGCTCTTCCAAACAGCTGATCAGCAGGTCTATTGGGAGTCGGGACCCCACTGATCAGATATTGTTGGCCTATCCTGAGGATAGATCACAAATACTTAATTCGTAGGAAATCCCTTTAGCCTATAATCAAAAAATTATATCTGGTAAAAAAAAAGGCCAAATGTTTTTGTCACCATGGCACATTTAAGCCACTCCACTATCCACTAAGTCACATCTCCATTCTTCAAAGCCACCCCCTTGTCAAACAAAGAAGAAAAAGTGTTAAAAAGTGTCTAAAACTAAGATGCAAGGCAAGTATGCAAGTCTTTTGGTGCCAATTGTTTCAAATTTTCTAAAGTAAATCTGCGCTGTTGTCTTGTCTATTATTTTGCATTAGAGTTGACAGATCTACCCATGTGGACTAAATAAGCGGTGTATTAAACTTATGGACATGCTCAGAGTTGTGCACATTGTGAAAGTCCATGGATAATGCAATCATGTTAGCTCATACGTGACATCATCTGTGGCCGTATGGGTTAAATAATTCTTTTCTTTTTTTTTTTTTTTAATTGGAGCCCTTCAAAAGACAATTATTTTTTATTGAGAACCTATTATGGTAATGTTTGGACTTCCATTCTGAAGCTGCTGTACCAGTTATTGGTACAGTATTATCTATCTGTGTGAGTGACTTGTACATGAACCCATGTAGAGACATAGTAATGAGTTTACCTAGGCTTCTATTCATCCATTTTCAGCTAGCGCACTGGCATGGTGGTCATATAACCAACATCTTACTCCACTATAAAATCACATGGGGGTCTGGGTCTGGGGCCCTTCATAATTGGTGCAATACATAGTAGACTGAAGTGGAAAGTGAAGTGACTTTGATCCGAATTTCAGGGAAAATTTGATTCGCCATGAAGCCAAATTTTTCTCGTGCTTCATGGTAGCGAATTGATTTCCCTTACCTCATCCATTGTTTGTGACGGGCCTGCCGCCGCTAACTTGATTGAAGATCTCCCACAAAATCCTATGTGCGGTGAGGTATGACGTCACCACACTGGCCAACGTGATGACATCAGAACGGGACGCGCAAGATTTTGTGCTAGATCTTCAATCAACATTGCGTCAGCCAGCTCTTCATGAGTAAATGGATGATGTAAGTATGATTTAATTTTTTTTAAATTTTACACTGTGCTATTATCAGCCATGAACGCGGCATCTGAGGGGTACAATGATGGGGAGCGGCACATTCGGCGCGCCCCGTCATTGCACCCACTACTTACAAAGAAATGCGAAGCAGCCGAAACAAATTTTTGAATACTTAGCTCATCTCTAATCATGTGTCAAGCACCAGTAGGTGCGTCCAATAGTGCTAGCCTCATAATTAGCATAACAATCTGTTCCCGCGTATATATTACCAGTAGACAGGAAGTGATACAAAAAAATCTTGTCAGTGACCGTTGCATGTAACTTCGTCTTCCAGTGCCGATGTCATATGCAATTTTTATAGGAGAAAGACATCTGTGTGATAGCAAAGCTTTATTTACAGTATGCTTATTCTAATTTTGACTTAGTGGCAGAATTAAGCCCTTAGTGACCAGCCTGTTTTGGGCTTTAGTGTCCAAGGGATTTTTTTTAAAATTAGCTACTAACTTTTTTATTTTTCTGGATCTAGCCGTATGAGGGCTTGTTTGTTGCCAGACAAGTTGAAGTTTTTAATGGCACCATTTTTGGGTGCACATAACTTACTGATCATTCGGCATAAATAGCATGATAACTTTACTCTCTGGGTCAGTATGATTACAACGATACCAAATACATATAGGGGAAAATTTATCACCTCCTTTGCGCCTGAAAAGTGTTGTTAAAAAGTGTCAAACTATGTGTTTGCAGACTTTTTAACTGCAACTTTTTAAAGTTTTTATGCTGCCCTCGCCACTTTTCAAACGGGGAGCGACAAGAGTGGAAAGGTGGTATGACCAGCAGCTGCAACAAATTTATCTGCATTTATGCCAGTTTTCTGATGCAAATGAAGCCAGAAATCGATGGCACCTCTGAGCTGTCATAGATTTCTGTTTAGGTGCATGGACTGCTGGAGAAAGTGCTGGTTTTGATAAATCTCCCCCATAGTTTTTTTTTTACGTTTTATTACTCTTGCACAATAAATATCCTTTTTTTAAGAAAAAGAAAAGAAAATGTTTTTGCATCGCTGTATCCCAAGACCCATAACTTTTTAACTTTTTCTGAAGCTGTGTGAGGGTTTATTTTTGCGGGAAGACTTTGACTTTTTTACTGGTGTCATTTTGGAGTACATAAAACTTTTTGATCACTTTTTATTTCATTTTTTTTAAAGTGAATATGCAAAAAACTGCTATTCTGGCATTTACATTTTTTACAGCATAAAAGTACAGTGTACATTGTGTAGTGCAGGTTATTACAGACACGGCAATATCAAATATGTGGAGGGGATTTAATTTTAGAATTTTTTTCCATTGAAAAGCTTTTTTTAATAAAACTTTTTTCCAATTTTTAATAAAACTTAAATAAAACTTTTTTTTATCTTCTTTTTAAATTCATTAGTCCCACAAGGGGACTTTAATGGGCGATCTTTTGATTAGTTCTATAATACAGTGCATTGCTTATGTAATGCAATGTATTATTCTGTCAGTACTATACTGACATCCAGCAGCAGGCTGCGCCTCCCAAGAATGCAATGAAGGCAGGCCTTCACATGTAAGTAAAGGTTGTGTGGTGTTCTATTCTTCCATACATCATATTTGACTGAGCGCTGCTCATATCGCATTATATGCTGAATATTATGTTTAAAAAAAGAAATCCTGTATTTATCAGCTGCGATGGTAACTGTCTTGAGGCACTGGTGTGCGCCACATATGGTATCAATAACCCTCCAGAACCAGCCAGTAGCGCAAACAGATTTCCATTTATAACATCTTGTTACAAGATCTTCCAGTGATCAGAAAAGAACAAAATTACCGTAAGCCATGTTATATCATTTATCTAAATAAATTAATCCAGTTATGTAATTTCCAAGCAACGAACATGTAATTAATTCTTGCAATTGAACGTGTTAGGACTAAGAAACCAGCACTGAAACATGTCAATGAAATTCATCTACATTTAATTATCTATTGGCATATTAAAAGTGCTTGTGGAAGCAGACTTGGTAATGAGGACGGGAATGCATTGAATCAAGTCCCATTACATATTAATCATCGTTCCCTAACATTTTTGAACAGTACAGAACAACACATATAATTACCTCTATAGTGATCTACCGTATAGAGACAGTATCTAGACCATTAGGCATACAAATTTAAATGTCATAAAGCTATTTGTTGTACTAATAGGAAGCTTTTATGGAAATGTTGCAGTGCTAATGTCATTGATATATATGACCTCTCCAAATTGTAATACCAACAATAGTATCTCTTCCCTCCTTTTATTTACCTTAGTAAAATTATTCTTAAAGGATATGCATTGCAATCATTTTTTCTTCATTGCATCTAAAATAAATAAAACTGACCTCCCACCATTTTTGACCTGGAGCTCCCACCATTTTGTATCAACAGCTCCTATACAGATCTTTCTGTCTCCATGGTTACAGGCTACAAACAAACCTCATGTAGTCTGATTCTGAAGTCATGTACTGTTTGATAAAAACGAGAAATGGGCAACGAGAAATGTAGCTCTCCGTGCTTGCCATTTTCAATAACATAATACTGCTATGTAGTACCCAGATAATACTATCATATATAGCCCACCAAATACCCCATATATTGTCTAACCAATATGCAGTTTGTAAAAAATATTCCTTTAAAGAGTCCACTTGATACTACAATATTGTTTCCAAAAATTACCAATAGGGGTGAGCGATGTATGAAGTTATTACGCAAAGTCTCGCAAGACTTTACGAAGTAATAACTTTGGCTCATTGGAGCCAATACATTCTAATATTGTACGGAGCTCCAGCTCCATACAGTATTAGAACAGCGTTTTATGCAAATCGACTTCGGATGAAACATTCGCTCAGCCCTAATTACCACCATTACCTAACACTAGGCATTGCTGGTGTTCACCCAAGGCTCCTTTCCTTTTGGTTCTTCTAGACCATCAATGTTTCCACCTCATAAACTTTACCCTGCCTGCAGTCATATTCCATCTAATATACATTTTGTAGGTTTATTGCATTCATAGAAATTGGTTGTAATATGAGTCTAAGATTAGGGAAAGTAATTGGGATCCCCATTTGATAATGGATTGATGAGCATGATGACAGTCTTTGTGCAATGTTGCGAATACATTATATCGATTTTATTTAGAGTTTATTATGTGTTTTTTTCATATCAATTTGTCTACTGCATCATGGTATATACTGTAAAACATTAAGAATGAAGTTAAAGTTTGATACATCTGTAGCAAAACTGGATGGATAGCACTGCTCCCTTATAAAATGAGAGCAGTCCAATGTGAGGGAGAAATAATGCCGAGTGGCATCTCCTTATGGTTCAGCAACATCTCTAATGAGACATGTATTTCTGCGCTATGAATTGCGGGGTAGTGATACATGTCAGAACAATTATGACAGGCTCTGCAATTTCCTTTCTGGGTTATTGATGCTTAACAGCCTTTATAACACTTTTAATAGTCCACTTTGTACTTAAGTCTCCCAATATCTTCAGAAGGTGAATTTAAAAGCAAGTTAGACAGGTGCTCAGGTGTTACCAGGGATACAGTAGTGCTGAGTACCTGAACAGATAATGTTTTATTGTTTATATTGTGCACAAAATGCAATTTTGGTAAAAAAAACAGTTTCTATTGTTTTACATTATAAACACATTTTGACTAATGGTTTAAGGATAGGATTAAAAATTTTCAACTGTTTTTCTTCTACAACTCTCAGTTTCAGTGCATCTGTAAAATGTTTCTTCTTAGTGAATCCAAATTGAGAGCTGTTCTGATGTCTATTTTCCCAACAGCTCATAAACACTCATTTCAGCTATTTTTTATATCAAACTAATAGGACATTTCCAAGAGGAAAATGTATTTTATAATTCAATATGCATAGAAACATTTTAAACAATTTTTCTGACTGTTTTTTGTTTTTATTTTGGCAGTCTTATAGCACTGAAAATTAAAGATAAAACTCCTTTATAGATAAGTAATCCATTGTAATCCAAAGTAATCCTGCTGATGTTGTCAGAATAAGAATATATTATAGAATTGGGTTGACAGTATGACAGCGCTAATGTTCTCTTGCACTAGATCCGGGGCGTTGCTAGGGTCTCAAAATATCCGGGGCCCAAGCCCCAATGCATATGGCTCAATTCTCTAAGCTGCAAGATCCCCCATCCCCCACCAACACATACATGCACTTTAGCACTAAAGACATTTTATTTGCTGGATTAACACTACCAAACATCCAGGACTGTACAGCACCACATACCTCTCACATCCAGTGCCACACAGGTGCTGTCTCATCTAATGTAGACATTCTCTTTCCTAATCTTCCACCTTTCATCACCACAGAGTTTGACACACATCATGGGTTCCTCACTTTTCTATCATCCTCCCCCTCCTGGTGCGACAAGAGTGTCATCCTGCTCCTTATCCCAATACTGTGCCCCCCGTGCTCCCGAAAGTATCAAATACTATACTGCAGAAATAGAGCTACAGATAGTCCTAATATAAAAGTCCCACCAATAGCAATCATTCTTTCTCAGAGTGCCCTTATTAGTAACATTGCCCCATACAGTGTCCTCAGTAATGATGATTCTCCCCAAGAGGGTCTATTAGCAGTGCCCCTATATTGTGCCAAATAATAATGCCCGCCATAGTGCACCTGGAAGTAATACGGCATCTCTATAGCACCCCTTGTGTTAACACCCCAGTAGTATTAAGCCCCTTGATAGTTCCCTCAGTAGTTATAATGTCCCCTATAGTACCCACAGTAGTGAAAATGCCTCCTATAGTGCCCCCAGATCTTATCGTGCACCCAAACCTTATAGTACACCCTGTAGTGCCCCCAGTCCTTAAGCAGCACCCCATACCTTACACTGACCCCAATCCTTAAACTGCCCTCATAGTGCCCCCAAACCTTATAATACCCCTTGTGGTGCTCACAGTCCTTGTAGTGCCTCCTGTAGTGCCCACAGTCCTTATAGAGCCCCCTGAAGTACTCACAGTCCTTATAGTGCCCCCTGTACTGTCCCAGACCTTTTAGTGCCACACTGCAGTGTCCACAATCCTTATAATACCCTCCTCTAGTGCCCACAAATTAAGATGTGCCCACTGTACTGCCTCCAGACCTTATAGTGCCCACTCATATTGCCCCCAGACCTTATAGTGCCCCTGGTAGTGCTACACAGTCCTATTTTCCCTAACAGAAAAGAGAGAGAGAACAAAGTGATAGGGAGCAATTAGCTCCCATTACAGTTATTCCATTGTATCACGTCCTGAGGATGGTGGTACAGTTGTATCTCCAGTGGCCAGTACATTCTGAGCCAAACATCACCCAGGCCCCGAATGTTTTGACCTAGTAACACCCCTTGTCACGCTCTAGTGTGGAGGGTATAGCCACACGAAGGGTAAGAGGGAAGGGAAAAGAAACCCTGAAACTAGGCCCTGACTGACTACCAGTATGAACAGGCCTTAGTGGTAGGAGAGTTCATACACAGGAACCTAATAACACCTGACCCTAGAGAACCCTGCCACTAGTGACAGGGGAAGGAGTCAACCCGTTCCTCCAAAAGGACGGACGAACAGGAGACTCCAGAAGGCCAAACCACAACAGGGAAAAGTAGAATAAACACAAAAGGGAAAATGACACTTATTTTAATGCAGATATTGCAGCAACGGGATCTCAGCTGAGATCCACACCACACACAACAATGTCAGCAGAAAGTATAAACCGCAAGGGATACTGGGAGAGGAAGGGATAAATAGGGGAAAGATAATCACCACACCCGCAACAGCGGGGGGGAAGGGGTGTGGTAAACAGCAACCGAGAGGAAAACATGTCAAATTATGTCACTTTTGAATGTCTAACCGAACGCCTGCAACCTGATGCAGGCAGGTTCGTGACACCCCTACCCTAGATAAGGATGCCCACAAAAGATCATTTCACCGATTAGTGTAATGTATGAGGCACTAATTTCTCTGGTCAGAGTGATGGTCTGACAGAAAACGTTAAGTGTTTAGGGTCATTTTCTTGTTGGAAGGTGAGCCTCCATCTCAATCTCAAATCTCTGGCAGACCAAAAGCGGTTTTCTTCAAGAACTGACACGTGCTTCAATCCCAACCATTTGTCCAATTGCTACCAGTAAAAAGCATTCCCACAGCAGGATGCTGCCACCACCGTGCTTCACTGTGTGAATGGTATTCTTGGAGCAATAGAAATGTTGGGTTTGTGCCAAACATAACGTTTCCCATGATGGCCAAAAAGTAAAATTTTAGTCTCATCTCACCAGAGAACCTTCCTTTGCCACATGCTGTTTAGTGAACTGCAAATCATATTCTTATCTCTGCTGTTGATCTGTAGAGCTCTTTCAGTGTTATTGTTGGTATTTTTGCTGAATCTCTGGTTAATTCCCTTCTTGCCTGTGTCTTTGAATTTTGGTGGCCAGCCTTTTTTTGCAAGGTTTGTAATTGTGCCATATTTTTTCATGTTGTTATTAAGGATTTAATGGTGATCTGTGGGATGCTCCAATGTTCTGATGGGGTGATCATGTTTGGGATATTTTTTAAATTCCAAAGACATACTGATAGGGAACTTAGATTGTGAGCCCCACTGCGGACAGTGTGATGCTAATGTCTGTAAAGCGCTGCGGAATATGTCAGCACTATATAAGTGAGAAAAATAAATAAATAACCCAACCCTGATGAATAATTCAACACAACTTTGTCTTTAACCTGTTTGGAGAGCTCCTTGGTGTTTATGTTGTTTGTTCAGTAATGTGACAGACACAGGGGACTTTCAAGAGGTGTATTTATACTCACATCATGTGACACATCATGTATCACCTCCCCAGGCAGGGCCTTATTCAACCATCTGTGTGACTTCTGAAGTTAATTGTTTGGGTCAGACCTTATTTAGGGGTTTCATAGCAAAGGGGTGAATGTATACGTATTTACAACATGTTTTTAGTTTTTGTTCTTTTTTCATTCCACTGTAACAATTTGAAGCAGTTCGTCAGGTGATCTTTAGCAAACTGTACATGTACAGCAATGTTCTTTCTGGATGGTGGACTGATGAACAATAACATTAGCTAATATGAGAAAGGCCTTTAGTTCCTTAGATGGTACCTTGGACTACTTTGTGATCTCACAGACTATTACATGCCTTGCTTTTGGCATGATCTTTGTTGGTATTTCCTCCATTTGTACACAATCAGATTGTGGACTGATAGATAGATATATATAGATAGATATAGTTTTGTAACATTTTCCAGCCTGATGAGCATCAACAACTCTTTTTCTGAAGTCCTCAGAAATCTCCTTTATTCATCCCATTTGTATCTTCTTTTAGGAGTCATGTGAAAATGTGAGTTATGTGAAATAATTTTTAAGTTAAATTTTTGTAGAAATATAGAAAATTCTAAAGGATTCACACACTTTCAAGCAACACTGTACAGGGTGGGCCATTTATATGGATACACCTAAATAAAATGGGAATGGTTGGTGATATTAACTTCCTGTTTGTGGCACATTAGTATATGGGAGGGGGAAAATTTTTCAAGATGGGTGTGACCATGGCGGCCATTTTGAATTCGGACATTTTGGATCCAACTTTAGTTTTTTCAATGGGAAGAGGGTCATGTGACACATCAAACTTATTGAGAATTTCACAAGAAAAACAATGGTGTGCTTGGTTTTAACGTAACTTTATTCTTTCATGAGTTATTTACAAGTTTCTGACCACTTATAAAATGTGTTCAAAGTGCTGCCCATTGTGTTGGATTGTCAATGCAACCCTCTTCATCCACTCTTCACACACTGATAGCAACACCGCAGAAGAAATGCTAGCACAGGCTTCCAGTATCAGTTTCAGGTGCTGCACATCTCGTATCTTCACAGAATAGACAATTGCCTTCAGATGACCCCAAAGATAAAAGTCTAAGGGGGTCAGAGCGGGAGACCTTGGGGGCCATTCAACTGGCCCACGATGACCAATCCACTTTCCAGGAAACTGTTCATCTAGTGAACGCTCGAACATGACACCCATAATGTGGTGGTGCACCATCTTGTTGGAAAAACTCAGGGAACGTGCCAGCTTCAGTGCATAAAGAGGGAAACACACGTTCCCTGAGTTTTTCCAGCAAGATGGCCACCATGGTCACCACCCATCTTGAAAAGTTTCCCCCCTCCCATATACTAATGTGTCACAAACAGGAAGTTAATATCACCAACCATTCCCATTTTATTTAGGAGTATCCATATAATGGCCCACCCTGTATATGTGTGCAATGCATGGTTGTGTGGCATGCTGCCAACTTACATTATTATTACTAATAGCAGCATTTTTGTTAATAATACTAGTAAAAATAGCATTGATAATAATACTTAACATGTACTTTCCATGCTAATGATAACTAGTTACCAGTCGATAAATTTACTGTAGTATATAAATTATGAATGTTGTAATCTCAAGCACGTGCTACATTAAAGGAATTGTTCTGGATTAAAAAAACAAGGCTGCTTTCTTCCAAAAAGAGAACCACTCTTGTCGAAGGGCTGTATGTGGTATTGCAGCTTCGCTCTGTTGGAGTCAATGGGACAGGGCTGCATTTCCACACACAACCGATGGACAGGTGTTGTGTGTTGTCTGGAAGAAAGCAGCCATATTTTTCTAATCCTGAGCAACCCTTAACCCTTACAGTACCAGCGCCGTACATGTACATGTTTCTAACAGCAGAGACTTGCGGGTACTTACTGCCATCGGTGGCGTCTTCATAGCCCTTTAGATGCCGTGATGCCGACATCTAGTTGCGTCTAAACCCGGAAGCGTACGCTTCCGGGTGGTGTACAGACACCCCGTGTGGCCAATCGGGGTGTCTGTACACGATCTGAAAGCTGTAAACCTCGTTGATAAGGTTTACAGCTTTCAAAGTGCAATTCTTATTCTGGCCACTAGATGGCAGGCCAGGATAAGAAATGAGCAAATTCGGTCATTAAGTCAAAAATAAAAGACCCTCATTGTTCATAAAGAAAAAATAAAAAACACAATCTATTTGCTCATATTTGAGATCTAAAATAATCACAAAAAAAAGTTAAAAAATATATAAAAAATATATAAACATTCAAACCTTTCCGTATAATTAAAAAATAAATACCTAAATAACAATAAATATAGACATCATGGGTATCACCGTGACCGAAAACGCCCATACTTTTAAAATATAAAAAAAAATTCCAATACGGCGAATTGTGTGGCGGAAAAAAGCGTCCAAATGGCGATTCGCTGTTTTTTGTCGATTTATTTTTCTTAAAAAAAAATTAAATAAAAAGTGTTTAAAAAGTCATACACACCCCAGAATGGTATTAATAAAAACTTCAGATCTCCCGGCAAAAAATGAGCCCCCATACAGCTCCGTACACATAAATACCAAAAAGTTATAGGGGTCAAGATATGACAAAAAAAAAAAAAAGGCCAACTTTATAATTATTTTATCACTATCAAAACACAGGAAAAACTATACATATTAGGTATCGCCGGATTCGTACGGACCAGTATAATGAAAGTAACTGGTCAGTTTTAATGAACATCGAACGTTGTAAATAAGAAACCCGTAGAACTGTAGCGGAATAGCGTTTTTTTGCAATTTCACCCGATTTGGAATTTTTTTCCCGCTTCCCACTACACCATATGCAATATTAAATGGTGGCGTTGGAAAGTACAACTTGCCCTGCAAAAAACAAGCCCTCATACAGCTATGTGAACAGAAAAATAAAACAGCTGTTTGAAGACAGGGAGAGCAAAACGAAAACGCATAACCGAAAAAACCTCCGGTACTGAAAGGGTTAAAGGATATAAACTGTTTTAATCATTTGATTTCATCCTTTTTTTTCCCCTCAGTATTTAATAAAAATTCTTAGCAAAAATTATTTTGCTGCAACAGATAAAAACGGGTATGAACTAATACTATATATATGTACTTTTACTTTCTAGTACGAATACCTGTAGCTCTAATTACATTACTTGAAGTGAGGCCAGACTTTAGGTATCTATCTTGTTCAGTAGAAGAGCACTAAAGAAAAAAATCATTCGCTTAGGTATTAGCTTGCGTTTGCTCTAGAAACAGCAATCTCTTCCATCATAGTGATCCTGTGGCTGTAACAGTCTATTACTTTGTGCAAGGTGGTTTTGCCCTCAAGATTCTTGGAACAAATTCAAGAGGTATGTCAGCAGTGTTATCGGAAGCATAACTCCATTATCCTTTCAGGCACAAGAATGTTTGGGTCATTCAATAGTTGAGGAACTATGCATTACCTAAACTCTGTACAATAACATTTCTTTAAGGGTTGTCTGGGACTTTTCAATCCTTAGGATAGTCCATCAATATCAGACTGATGGAGGTATGACATCCCACCAATCAGCTGCTTCCCCTTCATTGTTTGACATGCATAATGCTATACAAAGATCATCAGTAGTCCCAAAAAGTCCTCTAAATTTCCTCCAGCATCTCTGAAAAGTGGTCCCAAATTCCATTTTAATTCAAAATATTTCAGAGTAAAAAAAATGACAGGATCCATATGAGACATATCAAGTAAATGTGGTGGGGACTGTAGTTTGAGCAGCAGAAAAGGTCTCAAAATCTGGAACAGGCCTGCAGCAGATTGTACTTCTGTCCAGTTCTGGATTATTGGATTTTCACCAGTATAACTATCTCTTCCATACTGGGATAACACTACAGTTTGATTTTGGCAAGAATTCTTATGATCGAAAGCATAAATATGTTTTATATAGAGATGAGCAAATGTCTTGAAATTAGTTTTGGGTCCGAATGAATTAGTCAAAAAAATTCAATTTGGGTCCAGATTAATTCTACTTGAATCAAATGTGTTCTAACTGGCATGAAAATTTCTGTATGACCCATTGAGGTCTCCTAGACCCCATATTTTTTTTTCTCATGTTTCTCTCTTTTTCATTTTTTTTCAAATTGTTTTTCTCTCTCTCCTCCCTTTTAAATGTATGGTTAATGGTGTTAAAAACAGCCTGTTTAAAAAGATATTGTGCTGTTGGATTAATGCTTTTTAAAATTAATAAAGTTCCAAAAATTGTTCCTTATTGAGGGCAGATGCCTACCTGTGTTTAAACACACACTGTGGTATACCATACAAAAAACAGTGGCTTCCCCTGAACAAGTGGTCCAAAAATTATGCCTTAACGGGCCACACGCCTGCCTGTATTTATACACACATGGTAGTATTGGAAGAAACTGTAGAAAAATTGTTAAAGGCTTTTGAGTGCAACTAAAATATACAGTAGATTGTTGTTGACACAATAAAATACTGCAATACTATACATAATGCTTACTTATAAATGGTAGAAAAACTGCAGAAATTTTGGAAGAAAAAGACGCAATTTCTCAGGGTATGCATCAAAATATATGCTGCTGGTGATGCTGGGAAATATGCCTAAAAAGCACTTATGGACTATGGAGGCTTTGTAACAGGTTTTTGGACACAAAAGTCTGATCTAAAACTTAGGGGAACAACATGCATTACATTACTATAAATTTTCAGAGTAAACATTGTCCCAGTATAATAAAATCAAAATTATATCTTCCATAGTACACCTACAGGTAGAATATACAGTATATACATTTGAAGAGTGATCCTAGGCAGTCAAAGGGGCAGGGCTTAAATGTCCGGAATTTTAATTTTTACATGTTGGTTAGTATAATGCAATAGATTCGTCTTTTTAAATAAAATCATGATTCTGCACCATGAATGTTCATTCTCATTTAAGCAAATTATATAGGTTGTCAGACCCTTGAAACTTTTACCAAAAACTTGCTATAAAATAAAATGGATACAGTCTCTGTATACTGGCCTAAAGTAGTGCTGTTTCGACATTGAAGTGTGACCACTGCAGGCATCCCAATCACATGTGTTCCCTAAGTCCAACAGTTTTTCCACTGGGAGTGTGGTCTACTGTGCTACACACTGATTATCATGTCCGGATTCAGGAACCATATAGCACGTGTACCAAATTCAAAGACATCCATTGGGTGATTTTGGGTATTTGGTACGTTTGTCAAATACAGTATTCTGTCATCTTTGACAAGCAAAAATGTCACCCTTCTTGTATTTAAAGGGAACCTGTCATCAACTTATGCTGACCTCACTGAGGGCAGCATAAAATAGTGACAGAAATGCTGATTTCAGCGGTGTATCACTCATGAGCTAACTGTAAGCGGTTGCAGAGAACCAGCATCATAATCATTGCAGCCCAGGCCTTGAAAAGAGTCAAATCTACCTGAGGAGAGTCATGGTTATTCATAATCTCCTGCACTCCCCGCCCATCTGCTGATGATTGGCAGTTCTCTCCTAGAGAGAAAGGAAGAAAACCAGGTAGAAGACTGTCATTCATCACCAGGTGGGCAGGGAGAGCAGGAATTCATGAATAACCAGGACTCTTCTCAGGTGGCCAGGACTCTTTTCCAGGCCAGTTTGCAATGTTTGTGATGTTAGTTCTCGGCAACCACTTACTTTTAACTTATAAATGACAGACTGCTGAAATCAACTCACCTGTCTGTACTTTATTCTGCCTTTAGTATGGTCAGCAAAAAGTTGATGACTGGTTCCCTTTAAAGGCCATCTGTCAGCAGGTTTGTACCTATGAAACTTGCTGGTCTGTTGTATGTGCACTTGGCAGCTGAAGGCATCTGTGTTGGTCCCATGTTCATATGTGTCTGCATTGGTGATGATGTGGTAATGTAGGCTAATGAGCATCTAGTAGCAACAGGGGTGTTGGCTTTACACCTAGAGGCTCAGCTCTCTCTGCAGCTGCTTCTCCCGCTTCACTTTGATTGCCAGGACCAGGCAATGAGAACATCATCATACCAGCCCTGTCAATTAAAGTGCAGGGGGTCACAGCATTTGCAGAGAGCTGAGTATCTAGGTGTAATGACAACTCCCCTGTTGTTCCTAGAGGCTAATTTGCATACATTAAAACACAATTTTTCTCAGCAATGCGGGCACATATAAACATGGAACCAACACAGGTTCCTTCAGCTGCCAAGTGTGCATGTAACAGGTTTCATAGGTACAGTTTCATAGGTACAAATCTACTGTCAGATGCCCTTTAACCATTTAATATGCTACCCACATTCAAGTATCGGTTAGATGGAATCATACTTACGGTAATAATTTTCTATTACACAAAAAAAAAAAAACAACCAGCTCATTGTAAGGATGAATTAGTTGTCCAGAGAAGCAAGTACCTGAATACTTTCCTAATCAATTCCCAACAGCATCCATTGATTGCGCTTGAGTGCTTTAGATTTAATTACTATAGTATTTCTTGAAGGAATGGGAGTCCATTTATATATTCACTAAACAGATATGTAGCTAATTCAATTTAATCTGGATTAAATCATTGCATATAATATATGAACAGAAATATAATAATACAAAATAGTAAAGTGTAAAAGGACAGATTTTTTTCCCCAAAAATGTTGTTAAAGGCTATGTACACTTATTTTCAGCTAAAAATCTTTTTTTTTCAATTGGTCTTTATTAACAATATGGAATCCTTTTTTCTACTAGCTGCCTGTGGATTTTTTGTCTTTTCCGTCATTTGGAGAGCAGACGGACTCCTTATCTCTGCTCTCTCACATTATAAACACTTATTATAGCTCAATCCTTACCTTACTGATAAGAATGTGGCTTACAAAAGTGTTTATGACCTCTTAGTTGTTAAGAGATAAGGGTTATTAGATGACCAAAGTGAAAGTGACAGTACCAGTCACACAGTTAGTAACCCTTTCTAACTGAACAGCTCAATATTTTTAATAAAGGCCAATTGAAAATATGACTCCCACTGAGGAAGCAGACGCGAAACACGTGTCGGGGTCTCCTGGAGGTGCCACTAGCCAGGTCTGTCTGTATTGTGTATATGTTGTGAATCATGTTTTTTTATCTAGATGGGGGAGCCACAATGGAGGGGAAAACCACACCAAGTGTAGGAGGGAAGGGGATGAGGTCAGAAAACAAGTAAAGGGAAAAGGTCACCTCCTGCAGGAAACCCTGACACCAATCCTGACTGACTTACAGTATGAACAGGCCTCAAATGTAGGCGAGTTCACACACAGGAACCTAAACCAAACTGACCCTATAGGACCCTGCAACTACTGACAGGGCTGAGACTACCCGTTCCTCTAAAAGGACGAACAGGAGTCTCCCAAAGGCCAAATAACACAACAGGGAAAAGCAGGGTAAACACAAAAGGGAAAGTGGACACTTATCTTTAAGAAGAAATGGAAGCAACAGGATCTCAGGAGAGAACCACACCAATCGACCAGAATGTCCACAGAAACTATAAACCGCAAGTAACTGTGGTAGAAGCAGGAATAAATAGGGGAAGGACAATTACCACACCCGCAACAGCTGAGGGGAAGGGGTGTGGTAAACAGCAACACAAAAAGGAAAACAAGTCAGATTATGTCACATGTGCAATCCTAGACGACTTTCTGCAAGCTGTTGCAGGAATGACCGTGACATTACCCCCCTTTTACGGGTGACCTCCGGGCACCCAAGCCCAACTTTATCAGAATGAGACCTGTGAAAAGCTTTCACCAAACAACTGGCATTCACGTCAGATGCCGGTACCCATGTCCTCTCCTCTGGTCCATAACCCTTCCAGTGAACAAGATATTGAAGAGTCCTACGGAGAACTCGAGAGTCAATAATCTTGGCGATCTAGAATTCCAAACTGCCATCCACCAAGACAGGCGCGGGTGGCAAGGGAGATGGCTCCAGAGGTTCATCATATCTCTTCAACAAAGATCTGTGAAACACATTATGAATTTTCAGGGCCTGAGGAAGTTCAAGACAAAATGCTACAGGATTAATGATGGCAGTGATCTTATATGGGCCAATAAATCTTGGACCTAACTTCCACGAAGGAACTTTCAACTTAATGTTTCTTGTGGACAGCCACACAGAATCACCCACACCTAGGTCCGGACCATTCATACGTTTCCTGTCAGCCACACGTTTGTACTTGTTACCCATATTTATCAACTTATTTTGAATTTTCCGCCATATAGATGACAATGATGACGAAAAACGTTCTTCCTCAGGAATACCAGAAGTATCAGAACCAGAAAATATGCCAAACTGCGGGTGAAACCCATATGCTCCAAAAAATGATGACTTGCCAGTGGACTCCTGTCTACGATTGTTTATGGCAAACTCCTCCAGGGACAAAAACGAGGACCACTCCTCCTGATTCTCAGAAACAAAACATCTCAAGTAAGTCTTCAGACTCTGATTAGTACGCTCCGTCTGTCCGTTCAACTGAGGATGAAAAGCCGAAGAGAAGGACAGTTGTACCCACAGATGAGTACAGAACGCCCTCCAGAATCTGGAAACGAAGTCCCACGATCCAATACCACGTCAGTGGGAATGCCATGGAGATTCACAATACTGTCAACAAACACTTGTGCAAGTGTTTTAGCATTAGGTAGGCCAGGTAAAGCAATAAAGTGTTCCATTTTACTAAAATGATCAACTACCACCAGAATAACTGTCTTTCCAAACGAATCAGGCAGGTCAGTGATAAAGTCCATAGACAAGTGAGTCCATGGTCTGGACTTCCCTGGGCAACGGAAGTAGGGGTCCAGAAGGTCGAGTATGTGTCACCTTAGCGCGTGCACAGACACTACAGGCTGACACATAGTCCTCCACACACTTACGCAGACCTGGCCACCAGAATCTACGAGAGATGAGTTCGACAGTGTATTTACTCCCAGGGTGTCCCGCAAGCACCGTACAGTGATGTTCCTCAAACACCTTATGACGCAATTCATATGGAATTTTCCCATGGGGGAAGGACTCTGGTGCGTCTCCCTGGGCCTCTAACACCTTAGCCTCAAGATCAGGGTAAAGAGCGGATATCACCACCCCTTCTGACAAAATAGGACTCGGATCTTCAAAATCACCACCTCCGGGAAAACTACGTGACAAGGCATCCGCCTTGACATTCTTAATCCCAGGGCGATATGTGACAATGAAATTGAATCTGGTAAAGAACAAAGACCATCTGGCCTGCCTCGGGTTAAGTCGTTTAGCCGACTCCAGGTAAGCCAGATTCTTGTGATCAGTGAATACCGTGATAGGGTGAATCGCCCCTTCCAACCAATGACGCCATTCCTGAAAGCCAACTTAATGGCCAGTAACTCTCTGTTACCCACATCGTAATTTCTCTCCGCAGCAGAGAGTTTTTTCGAGAAAAAGGCACATGGGCGCCTTTTACCTGGAGATTGACCCTGTGACAAAACTGCTCCTACCCCCACCTCGGATGCGTCAACCTCCACAAAGAAAGGTTGTGACACATCTGGCTGCACAATATAGGGGCAGAAGAAAAGCACTCCTTCACAGCGGAAAAGGCTCGCAATGCTGCATCAGACCACACTGAGACATCCGTCCTTTCTTAGTCATGTCAGTTAAGGGTTTAACTATTGTCGAATAGTTCTTGATAAATTTTCGGTAATAGTTAGTGAACCCCAAAAACCGCATAAGAGCCTGCAAATTTTCAGGTCGATCCCAGTCCAAAACAGCACGCACTTTCTCTGGATCCATACGAAAACCTGAAGATGACAGCAGGTATCCTAAGAATTGCACCTTGTGTACAGCAAAGACACATTTCTCTAATTTTGCGTACAATTTGTTGTCTCTTAAGATCTGCAACACCTGTCTAATGTGATCCTGATGTGTCACCATATCTGGAGAATAAATTAGTATGTCATCCAAATACACGACTACAAGCCTCCCCACAAGATGGTGAAAAATGTCATTAACAAAATGCTGGAAGACAGCAGGAGCATTGGTTAACCCAAAAGGCATGACCAGGTTCTTAAAGTGACCCTCAGGGGTATTAAAAGCCGTCTTCCATTCATCCCCTTCCTTGATCCTGACCAGATTATTTGCCCCCCTTAAGTCCAACTTGGAGAACACCTTGGCAACAACAATCTGGTTAAACAAATCAGGAATCAACAGAAGGGGGTAAGGATCATGGACAGTAATCAGACTGAGTTCACGGAAATCTAGACATGGCCAAAGAGTTCCGTCCTTTTTCTTTACAAAGAAAAACCCTGCTGCCACTGGAGATTTGGAAGGTCTTATGTGTCCTTTAGCCAAACTCTCAGCAATATATTCCTTCATGGCCGTTCTCTCAGGTCCAGAAAGGTTATACAGCCTAAATTTGGGCAATTTTGCTCCGGGGATAAGATTGATAGGACAATCATATTCCCGATGTGGGGGTAAATCCTGACATCCACCTTCAGAAAATACATCAGCGAAATAAGATATAAAAGTGGGAAGTGTCTTAGTGGTTAAAGCAGAAAAAGATGTATTAAGACAATTATCAACGCAAAAATCACCCAAATCCAGAATCTGTCTACAGTCATGGCCAAAAGTTTTGAGAATTATACAAATATTAATTTTTACAAAGTCTACTGCTTCAGTTTTTATAATGGCAATTTGCATATACTCCAGAATGTTATACAGAGTGATCAGCTTAACAGCAATTACTTGCAAAGTCAATATTTGTCTAGAAAATGAACTTTATCCCCCAAAACACATTTCAACATCATTGCAGCCCTGCCTTAAAAGGACCAGCTAACATCGTTTCAGTGATTGCTCCATTAACACAGGTGTGGGTGTTGATGAGGACAGGGCTGGAGATCAATCTGTCATGATTAAGTAAGAATGACACCACTGGACACTTTAAAAGGAGGCTGGTGCTTGGCATCATTGTTTCTCTTCTGTTAACCATGGTTATCTCTAAAGAAACACGTGCAGTCATCATTGCACTGCACAAAAATGGCCTAACAGGGAAGAGTATCGCAGCTAGAAAGATTGCACCTCAGTCAACAATCTATCGCATCATCAGAGAACTTCAAGGAGAGAGGTTGCATTGTTGCCAAAAAGGCTCCAGGGCGCCCAAGAAAGACCAGCAAGCGCCAGGACCGTCTCTTAAAAGTGTTTCAGCTGTGGGATCGGGCTACCAGCAGTGCAGAGCTTGCTCAGGAATGGCAGCAGGCAGGTGTGAGTGCATCTGCACGCACTGTGAGGGCGGAGACTCTTGGAGCAAGGCCTGGTCTCAAGGAGGGCAGCAAGAAGCCACTTCTCTCCAGAAAAAAACACAGGGACAGACTGATATTCTGAAAAGGTACAGGGAGTGGACTGCTGAGGACTGGGGTAAAGTCATTTTCTCTGATGAATCTCTTTCGATTGTTTTGGGACATCTGGAAAACAGCTTATTCGTGAGAAGACGAGGTGAGCGCTACCCACCAGTCTTGTCTCATGCCAACTGTAAAGCATCCTGAAACATTCATGTGTGGGGTTGCTTCTCAGCCAAGGGAACTCGGCTCTCTCACAGTCTTGCCTAAAACACAGCCATGAATAAAGAATGGGTACCAGAAATGTCCTCCAAGAGCAACTTCTCCCAACCGTCCAAGAGCAGTTTGGCGATCAACAATGCCTTTTCCAGCATGATGGAGCACCTTGCCATAAAGCAAAGGTGATAACTAAATGGCTCAGGGAACAAAACATAGAGATTTTGGGTCCATGGCCTGGAAACTCCCCCAGATCTTAATCCCATTGAGAACTTGTGGTCAATCATCAAGAGACGGGTGGACAAACAAAAACCTACAAATTCTGACAAAATGCAAGCATTGATTGTGCAAGAATGGACTGCTATCAGTCAGGATTTGGTCCAGAAGTTGATTGAGAGCATGCCAGGGAAAATTGCAGAGGTCCTGAAGAAGAAGGGTCAACACTGCAAATATTGACTTGCTGCATTAACTCATTCTAACTGTCAATATAAGCTTTTGTTATTCATAATATGATTGCAATTATATTTCTGTATGTGATAAAAACATCTGACAAACACACATAAAAACCAGAGGGCAGCAGATTATGTGAAAATATAATATTTGTGTCATTCTCAAAACTTTTGGCCATGACTGTAGGTATGCTAATCGATGGTTGGATTGTGTTTGCTTAACGCACGGTAAACCCAGTACGATAGGAGCAGGAAGACCTTCCAACACAAAAACA